>JAEUYN010000033.1:0-41916 GCA_018257835.1 Euura lappo | reverse complement strand
TTTAGTGTTATCGTTTTCGAAATTCATTTTTCATTTCAAGTGTTCGTCGTGATTTGTTGAAACAGTTGTCACGAAAACCTGAGACTATTATCTTCTTTTAGTAGTATTAGTACCCCTTTTTAACTTCCGCAAGTCTGGCATCGACAATTCCAACGACGATAAAAAATGTTTTTATTTTCTCACGTTCGCACTTTAGTGTTATCGTTTTCGAAATTCATTTTTCATTTCAAGTGTTCGTCGTGATTTGTTGAAACAGTTGTCACGAAAACCTGAGACTATTATCTTCTTTTAGTAGTATTAGTACCCCTTTTTAACTTCCGCAGTCATCGATAATTCCAAGGACGATAAAAAATGTTTTCATTTTCTCACGTTCGCACTTTAGTGTTATCGTTTTCGAAATTCATTTTTCATTTTGAGTGTTCGTCGTGATTTGTTGAAACAGTTCTCACGAAAACCTGAGACTATTATCTTCTTTTAGTAATATTAGTACCTCTTTTTAACTTCCGCAAGTCTGGCATCGACAATTCCAACGACGATAAAAAATGTTTTTATTTTCTCACGTTCGCACTTTAGTGTTATCGTTTTCGAAATTCATTTTTCATATTAAGTGTTCGTCGTGATTTGTTGAAACAGTTGTCACGAAAACCTGAGACTATTATATTCCTCTAGTAATATTAGTACCCCTTTTTAACTTCCGCAAGTCTGGCATCGACAATTCCAAGGACGATAATAAATGTTTTTATTTTCTCACGTTCGCACTTTAGTGTTATCGTTTTCGAAATTCATTTTTCATTTTAAGTGTTCGTCGTGATTTGTTGAAACAGTTCTCACGAAAACCTGAGACTATTATCTTCTTTTAGTAATATTAGTACCCCTTTTTAACTTCCGCAAGTCTGGCATCGACAATTCCAACGACGATAAAAGATGTTTTTATTTTCTCACGTTCGCACTTTAGTGTTATCGTTTTCGAAATTCATTTTTCATTTCAAGTGTTCGTCGTGATTTGTCGAAACAGTTGTCACGAAAACCTGAGACATATTATCTTCTTTTAGTAATATTAGTACCCCTTTTTACCTGACTAAAAATCACGTAAGCCCCGATAACTGGGCCAGGATAGTCTTACATCCGGTCAGTACGGAGAATTTTTCCTATATCTTTTCTTAGCGTTTCAAACATTTTGAACAAATGAAACGCAATGTTGCAACGTTACGAAAATGCTCCAAAAAATTACCATAAAATCTTAGGTCAATTCTGGAAATTTTGGTGATGTTTGGAGAATTTTCATAACGTCACAGCATGGCGTTTTGTTTGCCCATCATTGGACGGGTGCCGAAATGATCGGAATGAAAAATGGGATTTTTTCGAATTTTTTTAGATTGAGGAAAAAATCCAATTTTCTACGGGGTAGAATAACCATAAAAAATTAACGGTTAGTCGAAAAAATCTGACAAAATTCAGGAGTGCTGTTTTAAGCTCGCTCGCGAATAAAAGCGCGCCAGTCATAATACATTCACCGACGTGAGGCGCATCATTCTAAGCTCGAGGCGAACCCGTTCCTGGGCATTGTTTGGGCAGCATATTTTAGGCATGCACTATCTTTTTCGGTGGAAATAGTGAAGACAATTCCAACAGTCACACTTATCACGTTAAAAAAAAAATTGGGACATGACTTCTTAGTCAATACCTGATTGGTCTAAAAAAAAGATCATCATTCGTGGATAACTGCACTGATAGAAAAGCACAATTTATTAACTATTCATAGTTGAACTTCATGATCGTTCGGCTGAAACAACAGGTGCGATTTGAAGAGAAATACAAGATTTCTTAACTATTAAGAAATCCTCATTTCATTATCGTATTTGATCGTCTCATATAACTGGACGCGAATTTTATGGAAATTGATGATTCGTTAACTATTAAGAAATATTTATTTGAGACAAAAAAATACACTCAAATGAATGATTTCTTAGCTATGACTGAATGTATATTTGCTCATATACAAATATACGATTCGTTAACTGTTAACGAACTTTGTTAACAACAACAAAACTCTTTTCTCAGTGCAGGAAGAACAAAAGCGAGTCCGATTCCATTCTGAAAGAGCTACTATATATACGCAAACAAACGCACATGTGTTGGTACCAAATTCGTAAAAATTGTGCAAACACCGCGAGATCCATGTGGGTATAATAAACCGTATATTTACGCATGCCTCCGTGTGTGCTTTGGGCAAAAAGCTCACATATTATCTGACGATACTCATTCGCTGTTTGTTTTGTTTTTTGCCTTTCATTCGATATATCAAGTTGAATAAAAAATTAGTAAGACCCTCCGCGAGTTACCTTCGGTCATTCGTAACGCGATATTGCAGAATTCTATATAAGGATAGTAGAGCAAAGGCAAAGACAAAGAGGTCCTGCTGGTATCTAGATGTACCATGCCTAGTCCGCGAGGCTAAGGGCGGGAAGCGTAATGTCAGCGAGCAAAGGGCAGGAGTCGTTGCCGAAGGAGAGGTGAAGGTGAAGGTGAATGTAGATGAAGGTAAGAAAGTAAGAAAGACAAAAAAGGTGAAATACACAGAAAGCTTTTCAGACTGTGCTAATAAACGGTCGTGGCAAACACGCGCCTCTCATATTAAACTTCAATGTATTCCAGGGATTTCGACAACAATTTTTCAAACCCATAACTTCCTTCCTCCTATATACCAAAAACTTGTTACTTTATTACGCAATTTGCGACACATTTTCACATTTCGTTGTTAATTCTTCAGCAAAAACAAAAGCGTACGTGGAGCTGGAAGGTAACTTCATTTCTCATATCCGTCATGGTCAGGGTGGCAAAAAAAAGGGTACCGAAATGTACGGGCTAACGGTTAGTAGTTAGTTTGAGGGTCGTCGGGACGTCATTTTCAGCATGTGAGCTTTATTGTATCGGAAAATGTCATTTCTCCTGGCAGGTAATTCCGAAATAAATAACTCAGAGCCAAAGTCTGACCGATGGAAGTGATCGATAAAGGAATGAAGTTTTCCGATTTAACCATTTTGTGGGTACCCTTTCAGTGGTGATCGGAATGTCATCAGCTTGAAAGCCTCGACGCGCTAGATTTAAATTCTTTACAACTGATCAATACCTTCGTTAGGCTAGGTTTGCGTGAAACGTTTGAATCAACTGCCAATGGTAGAGAGAGAAAAGTACACAAGCGAGGCAAAATGTACTGATAAATAGTATCTTGATCGATGCGCGCGTTATGGGCGCTATTCACACATGGAATCAGCCAGCAATAATCAAACAGTGAGAATCAATCGATCGTTAAACAATTCTATCCTACAGTCCGCATCGTCCATGCATTATAATTGGCAATCTAATGGCCTCGCTACAGCAACGAAGGACTCTTGTGTGATGTGTCAACTTTAGAGCCGATGCAAAGCCCACGATCAAACAGACAAGAGCGTTGAAATTCGGAGAGGAAATCCCGACGATAATGGATTAGAGTTTGCAGTTTGAAAAAGAAAAAACATGGGTGGTAAAAATCTATCCACAAAGTTCAATTGGCTGATGAAGTCGCGTTGCTCTTTAAAACCGTGGGTAAAATTGAGCAATGTAAAGACCCTGAAAGATAGAGGGAGAAAGGGGGGATGGGATCTGGTGTAATTAATGAATGCCAGAGGAGCTAATTAGTCCAAAGCTGAAGTCCTGTAAAATTGAAAGCTTCAAGCTCGCCGAGGCGAGGTGGGGGAGCACGAACATCCTGAACAAAGTCTATTAATGAGTCGAGGTGTTCCGACTGCAGCGACCTTGTAGCAAATTAAAATGTAAGTGACCATTACTCGAGGGAACAGTACAAAATATCTCAGACTTATAATTTTTCCCCGCCGTGGAGCCACAAAACGTAATTAATTAGCGGCTTTGTATAAATTCGCGATACGCAAGAGAGCGTGAACTCCAACAGAGCTGAGAATATAATTCACCAACTTTTAAGAAACTCGAGACGATAACAGATAAATTATAATCATATTACTTCCAAATAGACAATGATCGGTCTCATGTCACATTGATTGCTTTATTGGTGGAAAAAAGTACACAGCGAGATGTTAGTTTATAACCACTCGACGAGTGACCGGACACCTCACTACAAGACTTCATGAAGTCAACTGACTTTACACTTCGACTTGACTTCAGACTTTAACGATCGACTTGAAGCTTATTTCGTGACTCGAGTGACTTGAGGCGTCTTCAACTAAGATTAACTGACTTCAGACTTGGACTAAACTTAACTTCAACTGATTTGGTTAACCTCTGGGTACAAAGTCATGTGAAATGTTCAAACAGAAAAAACTGGTCATAATTGAAGAATATTTGGTTCTTGGATTCAGGAATTTTTTGTTCAAGATTGCTTAAACCCGAAGAAAGTAGGAATTGAATCGTGTAGACGATGTACAGGATAGAGTCGTTGGTGCAGAAACTCAATTTCGACATAGTAGACGATATGAAAGTGGCAATATGCCGAAGGAGCGGGAATATTTTCCAAATATCACATAGTCAGTAGCGATTCTTTTGCAGTAAATGAAAATTGTAAAATTGTGGTGATGATAAATTAGCGATCGACCAGCCGCAAATCGCGGCCTTATAGACTGACCTTCACTCCGCAATTTAACCCCGTGGAGGGTTTCGATTATCTATAAATTATCTGTCTGGGTTGGCTCACGTGCCACCAGCCATGGTCTGACTTGTGATTGCTCGCACTTTTTCTCTTCATCAAAACACGAACGGTTACCACACGAAGCCTCGTATATCTGATTCGAGATTCGTTTTCTTGTAATCATCACACAATTTTTCGAACAGCCACTTCGATATAAATTGGAGATTATTCATCCCCTGCTGCTAAGTCGGCGTTGGGTTGAGATTCAATATTCAGAATGCGCAAAGATCAGCAAAAATTAAACTCGTCGAACCCCGAAAAGTTGATATTGTACTTTATAACGGTCTCCAATATTGACCTAATTATCCCGACTGTTTGCCAGCAGTGGCTGAAGATAGTCGGTACATACGTCATGTATACCTGCACACGTACCCTATCTATGCAAATTCCTTAGAGCTATTTACTCGACAAACTAACCAATTGGGAGACAGCGAAATAAACCTAGTACTGCGGATGTGTAATCTGATTTGTTCTCCCCCAATGTAAACTTTGTTACCTGTGAATTTTCTGTAGGTACTCGATGTCAAAATTTTTTTCTGTGTAAAACTAAGCTCGCTATAAACTAAAGTATTTTCTAGATTAAAAGCTTCATAATTATATATTCCATGGTGACTTTGTGAATTGAATATGCATGAGAGGTCTGAGCCCAAGGTTTTGTTCCCCGTTCTTATTTTCATCCGAGAAACTGATGAACATGGAGAGAGAATTTAATTACGTGGAATTAATCATAAAACAAAGAAATTCAAAAATTATCTGACGCAAATTAATAGATAGCTATAAAGCTTTCAACGTGCCAATTCGAGGATGACGTTGGCAAAGTTTTTCCTTTTCTTAGTTTCTTGCCAGTTGATTGGCAAAACTTTGCTACTCTGAAAATTAGCAGGGATAAACCAATAACGAGTATCTTGTCTCGAGACCCTGCAGGACACGTCTCTTCGTCAGGAGCGGAGTATAAAAAGGATATAATGGCACAGCTTATTTCTATCAGAGTTCCAGAGTACATATATCGTACAAAAATAATAGTTAATCAATGAAGAAAAAGTCCAGTGGGAACAAGAATCATACGTTCATATGTCACCATAAACTTTATTACCTTCAAAATTATGATAATGTGATAAAGTTGACCTGGTGGCTCAGTTTTACTCGAAAAACTGTGTGAAAGTAAGTCTTGCGAAGGATTAAAGAAGTTCAAGCTGCCGTTTGACTTTTTCTTACGAACTTGTTGTACACTTGAACCAAACGACTGACCAACTAGCATTAAGCCCCAGATTCGAGGGGCCATACACCTCAAATACAAAGCCTCTGATTATTGTGTATTTTCATCAGTGGATTTTGATAGGATAGATAAGAGGAGGATATAACAACCCTAGGATTATAAGAAAAAGAAGAAGAATGAGGCACTCGCCTTCAACTCGTGCTTCAACCTTCTGACTCTGACTTGTATCAGTGAAGTTTTAAACTACATTGACTCGTTCCTTCGTCGAAATCTCGCGACCCGTTACTCTGAATGAAAAATGACCAATACCGAATTTGAAGGTCTTTGAATCGTCCGTAAAAAAGGTTCAGGCACTTTTTCGCGTGGAATCAACGGTTGGGAAGATACAGAGGGCTTAAGCTGATCATCACCGTCGCGTGTGAACATAGAAGCAACATCGCAGCAGCAGGGTGGCATTGTTGTAACCAAGTATTCCTCATATGAAATGTAACAAATAGGGGTCAGGGCAGAACCCAGGTGGGTCCTGGTACAGCACGCGTGGTAATATGGACTCGGTCTCGTAGTCTGAAATACGGCTGTTTCTACAAGTTGATTACGTGAGCTTTTCCCCCCAGGGTTCAACCATGGCATTAAAGCCTGGCTGGAGTGTAATTCACACCGAGCATGTAATAACTTCTGAATAACGTACCGCACGAAACCGAATCGATAAAGAGTTGAAAAACGTAAAAATAATTCTCGTCATATTCTATGGAGAAACTCAGGATAAACTAGCATAACTAACTACTATGAACGAATAACCTGGTCATGAATGTCGGAATAAAGTTTCTATATTCACAAACTAATCTACACCCGCCCCATTCATCCTCTCGCATTCGAGACTTCGAGCTTTACCACCGCTTCAGCGAGGCACTGAAAATATCGTAAACCTTGTTTACAAAGTCCTGTGTGGTGTTTCAATGTGGCCTCTTGATAAGCCGGTCAATTCACTTCATCCAGAATTCGAACTGATAATCTTTTTGGTGATTAGATATCCCGACGGGTGTGCCGAAGTAAAAAGTTTCATTAACTAATACTCGACGATGCTTGGGAGAACAGAGGGTGGTTATCGGAATGGACCAATTTTTATCACATTTCACGGTAAACCTGTGGTATAATTTCTACATGAGTGTAAAACCCCGGTTGTTCCAAACGGTTTAACGTGCGGTTGCAAACGACGAATTTATGCACGGTCTGATCAATTGTCAATATTCCAGTCTTACTAATTGCAGGTCATTAATTTCCATCTGTGTATTGATTCTGCTGGTCACGTTCACAGGTCTCTTTTCACAAAAGACCCCGAAGTGAAGGGTTAATCAATTACTTGTGAAATCTGGTGTATGGACAACATGCAGTTCTAAATTTTGACAAATCTTACGAAAGCTTTTTTAACCACTGAAATCTGGTGAGATAATTTGTTCATTCAGAACTTTTTTTTCACTCATCAGATTCTTGGGTTCAAATCTCCGAAGTTTTAGTTTGAAAAAGAGACGAATTTTATCTACTTGGTGATTTGGTCAGTTTTTTTTTAGACATATGTGACTCTTTATACCAATTCGGAGGATTTTGGATTCTTCATACAGATCAGATGGAATTAGGTATTTACAATTTTCTGATGAATTCCAATAGATCAATTGATTTTTCTAAATTCTTTATAAACCCTTCAATGTTCATAATTGATTCTACAGACTTCGCCTAATCTTGTTTTTCATCAATTTGACTGGATTTCTGACGAATCTGAACGCGTCTTTAAAGTCCAATTGATTAGAAATTGGTATCTACTCCTAATTATGAATCTATTCTTTATAAGAAAAATTTCCTGCGGTCAATTTCCTTGAACTTACACATAAAAAAAGATTGGCTTGAAATGATTGGCTTATGAGGCTATTTCGAAAACGGAAAATAAAAATTCTAAAAATTGAAACTGATCGGAGGATTATAGAGCAAAAATATGTAAAAATTGTTTCGATACAGTTGTGATATATTTATGAATTATTGTAACAATGTATAATTCGTTGGACCGATTCCAGCAGCCCTAGGAATAGATCGGTTACGTGTATATTGTCCAATGGAAACGTGCAAACGATGAATACGTCTATAGAATTGTAAATCACTGCGGGCCAAAGTCTGAGTAACGACCCGTACCTGGATAAAATCCAAAATAACCAAACCTATCAGGTTATAAAATAAAGTAGGGCAAGTTCCTCGAATGAAATATCGTTCGGTACTGTATCGATAGAACAAATACAATGATTTCCTAGAAATCTGGTCAAGTGTAAACGAAATTTGTTGGTTTTGTGAAACGATAAAATTTGTCGAACGTAAGACAAACGGTCAGCTAGAAAGTTATTCTTTCCTGAATCAGAAAAAATTGTAAAAAATCTACTACTAAAAACGGTCGGTCATGTTTTCAGTCTATAATTTAATAATTGATTAGAAAATAAAAAAATAAAAAAAATTTGCCTGTACGAGAGAATTGAAATTCAAACGCTTTCAGCACATTTCCCTCAGTAACATTGACGAAAAGTGTTTTCCTTCATCGATTAATTAAACAATTTCAATTCCAATTGTTCATGGTATGTAAATATACCTTGAGTATTTACACTCCCAGCGACACGTGTAACGACCCAAAAATTGAGTAAAGAAGGTTTTTGAATCCTTCAAAATTCAATATTTACAGGACACTAGCTAGTTTCTGATCCCTCGGCTTGCTACAGCTAATTGCAATTGATGCCTCAGACAATTAGTAATTATTATATATGATGGCCACTATAAAGAGTTTTAAAAAAATCTCTAACTTTTCCTCAACTTCTCCTGCGACCAAACTATAATTTTTCCCTGACGGAAATTTGCACGAATCAGTGGTTATTTAAGTATGTAATGAATAATGCTTTGAATCAATGGTGAAAGAAAATGATTTTTGAGAATACTTTCTCATTCATAATTTATACATTGATTTGTAGCAAAAACCTCCTCACCTTCAAAATCGGACCAGGATCAGAAACAGGCTCGCTTACCTCACAGATTGACTCTGCGGTTTTTGAGATAAAAAAAAAAAAAAAATGCCATGTTGATACACTGCCGCATACCCACATTGAATCACGATCAAGTTAAAAAGCATATCGATCGGCATGAAAGCTCTTAAGTCTGTCGCCGAGCTTAAGGAGAAAATGTGCTTACGCGTAAGGCATCGATGATAGAAATCGACGGATTTGAAGCGAGGGTTGAAGAGACAAGGAAGCGGTAGGAAATGAATGAATTAATGTTCTTTTTCCATTACTTTCTGCTTCCTTGACGTTATATACGTTCCATGAGCAAATAATCTGAAATTTAATTTCCCACATTTTCTTCACCCACTTGCCTCGGCTACACGCGAATGCATACATTTATTTTCTAATACCGGAGGGAATAACGAGTGAAGTAATAAAGATAACAGAATTCAATATTGAATTTCTCTAGACTTCAGGAGGAGAAGAGAAAATCAACGGAGAATTATCAAGTACAAATAATAATAGGAAAAGGTCAACGTTTTTCATTTCACTGTATAAGATTCGACCTTTCAACTTAGGAAATGCAGGAAAAGGGGTGGAATAATCTTACAGTCGTAGGTATCGACACTGAGAGAGAAATAACTCGAGATTCAAGTGGAACGATAATTTTCTCTGTCCAAGTATAATTGAAAACAATCAATTTGATTGGTCCTTTAATTCAATTGATTCAATTTCTTTTTTCCATTAAAGCTCTATAATTTACTCGAATTCAATTTGATATATGAAACCTTCAATAATTCACGATAATCTATGAGCTTCAATTATTTCCAATCGAATGAATTCTCAATAATCGAGTTCATTTTCATTATCACAATTATCCTCCATCATAAAGTTCCTCCTTCAATTATTTCAAAAGCTTTCTATACTGCAATAGACAATTTTTTGTTCCACCAATCTGCTAGATTTCTTTACTTAATTTTGGCTCCAATTTACAACTTTGTCATTTTTATCGCTAAAAAAAGATCCAAAAATCAGCACAAAATTGACACAAAACTGGAGTATTTTTTTTTCTCAAACCCGGTCGCAAAATGCCACTTTTCATACCTCTTGAGCCGGCGCAAAACAGATAATTTCGGCCCTCGGGCGCAAAGTTCCGTTTTGCGCCCGCTCACTCGGTCTGAAAAGAGGCATTTTTGCAGACCAGCTGTTGAGAAAAAAATCGTGTGCAGCACGGGCGCAAGGCTATTTTGGCGAGTGTGATTGCAGTACACTCGCCTTCGGCTCGTACTGCAAATTTCACACTCGAAAAATAGTGTTTTGCGCCCTTGATACACAATGTACTATTTCTCACACCCGATCGCAAAATGCCACTTTTCATACCTCTTGAGCGGGCGCAAAACAGATCTTTTCGGCCCTCGGGCGGAAATGTGCTTTGCGCCCGCCTAAAGCGGGCGCAAACGACTCTTTTCCTGCCCTCGGGCGCAAAGTTCCGTTTTGCGCCCGCTCACTCGGTCTGAAAAGAGGCATTTTTGCAGACCAGCTGTTGAGAAAAAAATCGTGTGCAGCACGGGCGCAAGGCTATTTTGGCGAGTGTGATTGCAGTACACTCGCCTTCGGCTCGTACTGCAAATTTCACACTCGAAAAATAGTGTTTTGCGCCCTTGATACACAATGTACTATTCTCGAACCCAGATTATTCACTGTGCGGGAATGTCTGTTCGATAGACAAAGATGCGGAACCCTGGGTAGATTCAAAGCCGTACAAAGAATGGATGTTGATTTTACCAAAGAAACCGATAAATCAGGTCAACCCAATGAAGGTTTCAGCCTCAGAGAAAATAGTACGAGTAATGCCTTTCTCCTACAATCCTGGTGAGATTCAGGGAATTACATTAAATCGGGCATTGAAGGAATAAAAGAAAAAAAAGGTGTGACGTAATCAATTTATCTCAGTTTCTTTTGTTTTCAGAATCATCCAACCTTATCGTTCAAACTTCTTCACCGATTATCAACCAATATTTGGGCCAACTCAATTTTGTTTTTGCGACTTATCATCGTATCTTCAGCGTCACATTAAAAATGTGAAAAAATATGTTTCCATGTGAAAAACTCTCAGCTTTCCGAATAGATTTTTTATTCTTGATGAACTCTGCTGAATGAACCTCAAGTACACGTTTTTCAGACAAAAAAACAGCGATTTTTCATACGCATCAATCATTCATTTCATTTTTTTTTCTCAAAGCGAAGATTTTTCAGCAGGGAACCCAAACTTTCAGAAAGGGACGTCTACGAGGTCGCTAATTTCATTTACCTTTATTCTTTTCAATAAATAATTTCGGGCTCAAACATTGATTGATAATTGGTAGAATTTACCATATATATTTATATATATGTTGGATGAAACGTGGTCACGTTTCAATCAATCGATTCGACTATAGATTCGATTTGTCGTTTCCATGAAGAGTCTGACGTTATATTTAATGAAAAACATATTTATAATTTATATAAATTCTATAACTACCGCGGAATTCAATTAATGTGTTCCGTACCGAATATTTCACGGAATACCGGAAATATATGAAATTATCGTCTTCCTTAGGTACTCATAGAGTAATAGAGGAATATTATACGCTTCACGGTACACCTACTTCAAAACTTGACAAAAGTTTTCCCTGCGAAAATTATATATGTATAGGTTTTATATAAACTAGGTGGGTGGATAATTTGTTCGTACAATCTTGAAGCATTTATATTTCATCATGTATCACTCAAGGCGAAGTTCGAAGAAACTCGATATGAAACTTATTACGAAACCCGAGGCGCATCTTAAGGCTGCAGCTTGTTATACTTTTCCAAGTGATAATACAGTTTTGTATCTACTATGCCAATCGCTGAAAATATTTCAGAACCGTTCTCGTTGAATTATAATTAAAAGAAAGTGTCTTCCACTTCGTTAAATCTAATTGTCGTCGAATAGGGAAGGAATTAACAAATAAACAGGATACCCGCTTCGCTGAATAATTTCACCGTCCAATGGATCGAACGCTCTGAACTAATTCAAAGCATTGCACATTCGGGTGCGAATAAAATATATGAGAGACGTTAAAACGAGACTTGATAATGTTCGACGTTTCAGATTCCTGCAATCGATTTTTTTTTTCTTCTTATTTTGCGGTATAATTGCAGAAAGCTATCCGCACCACTTTTCCGTTGATCGTTTTCCTCCTAGAAGCGCAGAAAGCAATTAAGGAAATTAAGAAACTTCAGTCTGCGAGAAACAATCGACTTAGCTAGAAACTTTCGAGTAATGAAACTGCAGATTGAGGGGGTAGGTTGTTGCTACTACCAGGATTGTTTGAACGAATTCTCATGAATGTCCTTCTGTACACATATTTATTGATATTATTTGTGCTCATACAAATTCTTATAAGCCATTTGGTTGCTCATGATTGCGCCTGTTTGACTGATTGGAAAAAAAAATCCTGATACACTTTGGCTTGTCAGATGACCCTTTATAGCTGGTGCCTCGATTGCATTGAAAAAATGATTATTCACAAAATGGCGACACAATATCGACTTTTTTCAGCATATTTCAGTTTTCCTCAGGTTGTACAAGTCGTAATTTCTTATGCATACGATTCTACGCGGTAGGGGCTGTAGGCAGATGTATTCCAAAGAATCTGGCGTGAATTTGAGGTGAATCGACTGAGTCGTTCGTGAGATATCGTGGACACCACTGAAATGCAGCTTCTTGTGGTCCAGCGTGCGAAGCGAGTAAAAGGCAGCCAAATGACTTGGGAAAATTTCTATGAGCACAAAAAATATCGATCAATACGTACGCAAAAGGACTTTTTTATAGGTCTTGATGTTCCGGCACAAAAAATTCATGAAGATTCATTTGTTTCAAGATATACCGTGAAGTTTGATGGACGCCGCTGGGGACTCTCGCTATGTGCCCGACGCTGGGCGAGCGCCGTCTAGTGTCGGCGTGGGGTACCTCGCTCTTGACGCCATGACGGTTCATGCGTTCACCACGCATTTGAATTCAACAGTTTCCGGTACAATGTGTATCATATTGAATATTACCTCTTCTCCTTGCGTTGTTGTTTCTTTTTCTTGAATGCCTTTTTAACTCTGAGAAGAAGAAAAGCGGCTCGGTCGATGGTGAGACCCGGTGAAGCCTTCTCACCGCTCGACATCCTTCGTCCTATTCGAGCGAACACCTTGGAAATCACAATTTTCAACTTATCGTTAGTTTGATTAAGCGGGCAGGTCACCTGAACAACGTCCAAATTTGACAATTTTCTTCTATGGTCGGAATTTCTTTCTTCACAAATTGTTTTCACCATTGTTTGGTGCAATACTTGATTTAGATTACTTGTTTTTTTCGAGTCAAATCATGAAAAACTGGAAGAATGGCAGCATTGTTCTCCACACGCTGTCTTCAAAGTCTTTGGACACTGTCACTTGTTCATTGTTAATCTATAAATTAGGATCGAATTTTAACGGGATCGTCTTCAATGTTTAAGCCAGTCCTTGACGAGCCGGTTTTTCGATTTTTCAAGTTCCCTTCATGTCACGCTACCTGGAAGGTCAAGAAATGTACTGAATTTTGTTTTTTTTACTTCAAATGTTAAAAATTACGTACAAAATAGTTTTTCTTTCAAAAAACGGCTCAAGACATTGAAAATGAAGCGTTTCAAATTTCAGCTACATCGGACTAAGAAAAATACAAATTTTGCATCAAGTATTGAACTAAACAATAGTGAAAACTATTTAGAGAAAAAAATTCCGACCGAAGAAAGAAATTCGTAAAATTTTTACGTTATTCAGGTGCGCCTCCATTGAGGCCCCCTTAACATCTTCGAATGGGGTTAATTAATATTGATTATGACACTGATTTAGGATCAGAATTTGGAACATGAACGGGTCATAGACGTACCGTTTGCATTGGTCGAATGTCGACAATTTTTTTTCCTCTTATTGTTTACTATTAAAATCCAACTTTTCAAATTTTTTTCTACATTCACTCGATTCCACGTTTTACTATAAGGACCGCACTCTTCAAACTTGCGATTGTTATAACTTTGTTCAATGTTTGTTTGTTCAAATTATAGTTTCGTATGTGGTGTAACTTAGGAATAATTTACGAAGCCGCAAAAGTATGTTGAAAACTTGATATTATTGACTGTTTCAATTTAATTTCAAACGACTAGTTATTAGATTTCTTTTATATACTTTTATTCCCGTGGGACACGCCCGGTTTTTCTTATGTCCGATTCTCATTACTTATCGACTTCTTCCACTGCCGATAGTTTCTCTTGGACTCTGAAAATAACCCAGTAATATCACAGTTATTGAATCAAAATCAAATCTATTATCGACAGATTATTATGAGAAAAAAAATATATGATCGAACATATATTTTAATCCTGGATAACCGCCACGGTCTCCAGTCCACAGAAATTAACCAGTCAATTTTAATACGATATAACGCAGGTTTAGTGTCTCTGAGATTCATGAATAATCAATTGCATAATATTAATTTCGTAGTTACAACACCGATATGACGTACGTAACGATATAGCTACTCGCTATTGCGAATTAACATCGTAATCGGTAAATTACAACCCACGAAATTCATACCTGATGCAGGTAGCGATACACGATGGAAAACCAATTCGCTTCCTGATTACTTTTTCATCTTGTTACTGAATTTTCCTGTTAAAAATGAGACTCGAAATCGATAGTGAAAAAAATATTAAATTTGATACAAAATTTTCAAAATTTGAGAGTAACGTAGATTTATTCTGTAAAATGACATAATTTCAACTGTTATATAATGTAAATCGTGCTATGAAATTCAACATATAATTTGTTCATATTCCTTTTATGTCGTATGTATGGAAAATATTTTACAAATTTCCACCAGTGTAATCAATAATAAAACATTGTTCAGTGTCGTAAAATGTTTAGAGGATGTGAAGGCACGCGAAATCAGACGCGTACTTGTTATACCAATAAATGATCAAATTGCATCGACGTCGTAATAAGAGTCGTAAAAATTTATGGTTCTTTATTGAACCGATACAATTTTTATACCATGGCAACCGGCTGCCCTGATTTTTCCCTATTTGAACGAGCCTGGGAGTAATAAGACGTTGTATAAAATCAGAGTATATTCCTCTTCCTATTTCTCGTTTTTCGATATTCACTCGAATCCTAGACGATGCTAACGATTAATTATTCGAACTTCAATTCGCGAAACCCGTGAGGATCCGTGACGAAGCTGCAGACGCGAACGTATTCGCATCAAAGATCCCCAACTACGTGAAGAAAAAGTATTAAAGGTCGTATCGATGTAGATATTTTATCCAATTGAATTTTATACTGCACTAGCGTTTCCTCGACGGGATTGAATCCAACTTCAGACTCTCAAGATACCCGATATTGTTGAGATTGAAATACACCAGTCAAACAGAATTTATCCTAGACTGCTCCAATTCATACCAAGGATACAACAGTGTCCAGTTATTTCTATTACATCTTGAACTAATTACACGATTTTATACATTTCTAACTACATTTGTCAAAATATATTTCTTCAATTCGCAGCCAAGAATTGGAAAACAAAATAAAAAGCATGTACTTCGGTGTGAAATTGAAATAGTTTGCTTTACCAGAGTGCCAGTATTTCAGTATTTCAGCAAGTATTCAGCAAGTATCTCAGTTTTCCAGTATTTGAGTAAAAGCAAGTATTCAGTAAGTATCTCAGTTTTCCAGTATTTCAGCAAGTATTCAGTAAGTATCTCAGTTTTCCAGTATTTCAGCAAGTATTCAGTAAGTATCTCAGTTTTCCAGTATTTCAGCAAGTATTCAGTAAGTATCTCAGTTTTTCAGTATTTCAGCAAGTATTCAGTAAGTATCTAAGTTTTCCAGTATTTCAGCAAGTATTCAGTAAGTATCTAAGTTTTCCAGTATTTCAGCAAGTATTCAGTAAGTATCTCAGTTTTCCAGTATTTCAGCAAGTATTCAGTAAGTATCTCAGTTTTCCAGTATTTCAGCAAGTATTCAGTAAGTATCTCAGTTTTCCAGTATTTCAGCAAGTATTCAGTAAGTATCTCAGTTTTTCAGTATTTCAGCAAGTATTCAGTAAGTATCTAAATTTTCCAGTATTTCAGCAAGTATTCAGTAAGTATCTCAGTTTTCCAGTATTTCAGCAAGTATTCAGTAAGTATCTCAGTTTTCCAGTATTTCACCAAGTATTCAGTAAGTATCTCAGTTTTTCAGTATTTCAGCAAGTATTCAGTAAGTATCTAAATTTTCCAGTATTTCAGCAAGTATTCAGTAAGTATCTAAGTTTTCCAGTATTTCAGCAAGTATTCAGTAAGTATCTCAGTTTTCCAGTATTTCACCAAGTATTCAGTAAGTATCTCAGTTTTCCAGTATTTCAGCAAGTATTCAGTAATCGTCGGATTGAGTGAAAACTCCCAAAGCCACCTAGAAAACACGATTTGGCTCTCGAAAAGAAAAAAGAAAAGTTTTCAAGTATTTTCAGGAGTGAATAATGGATATGCAACATGCGAGTACTAGTCTCATCGCGAAAGTGGGCCACTGAGCTTTTGAGTCGAATCGCACTTCCGGTTTCAAAATAGAAGTATCTAACTCCGCTAATAAAAATTTTCGCAATATTTCTGAATTTTTACAGATGGATAAGTTCACTGACTGCGATTTTCTTGTGGGTAGGATTCTGGTCGCAAAACTGAACCGATTTCGATAAACTTTGCAGGGGATACTGTTCCCATCGCGAAAGTGTGCCGATAAGCTTTTGGGCCGGGTCCGACTTCCGGTTCGGAAATAGCACTCACTAACTTCGTAATTCACTGAGTTTAATCCAAAATACTGCCAATAAGGAATATTGTAAGTGCGACAATAATAATAAATCACTATCACACATAACCGATAGAAGAAACCGGCTAGTTTTCAGCGAAAAAAACCCCTCAAAAATCGAAGAGAAAATTCACTCTACAAAATTGATCAAAAAGCTTGAAGAAAAAAGCAGTCTCATTAGTCAGAACAACCCGAGAACGTTGAAACTTTAATCGGAATAAGTGGATGTCTAATCGCTTTTTTCGTCAGTTGTGATATTCCAAATCGATAATTCCGTCCCCATGACTATTCGATCTCAATTAAAAACTAATTACAATTTTTCTTCAACGCAAAAATTAACAATTCAAATTATTCCCAATTCCCACTTTCAATAACCTTACGGGTTCTGAATGTAAACGAATGTTTGATTCGATTTGAACAATTTCACCGAATCCGGATTCGAGGGTTCAGAGCGAGACGGACGCCGAAACTGAATCATCCCTGATCAAAAATCAAAACTATACTCATACTTATCATCCCGATTTAGTTTACAGCTGTTACGAGGGGAAAGGATCTGAGCCGGGTCGATCCGGGTCAATCTCCGCAGGCTTACACTTTACTAGGACATCGTCATGTTCTTCCGCGGTTGGGCCGAATGACGTAAGAATTTAGGCCGTCAGATTCCGCGCGGCTTAAGGATGTATAGGCCATACAATCTCAACCAAAAGTGAGTTTCGTCGTCAATATTGAGTACTTTGAGATGAGATAAAAATCGGAAAAAAATCAACCACAATCAAGATGATAAGAGTATTCATTTTCAGTAATAATAATGCCCAAAAGTTATCAACAAATTGTTTAAACAAATCATTGTTTAACAAATTTCCTGGTCACGTTATTTTTTTTCATGTCAAATGAATTAGTTAATCTTTCTGAATACACATGAATTTTTTCAGATTTTTGTCACTTTTTTTAAATTCCCGTTTTCGGAAATTTCTAAAGGCTGTATTTACAAAACTATTAGTTCCACGCTCCGGAAACTTCGGAATTGTAATCTACATCGTTTCCACAATAACATATCCAAAAATCAGATTTTTTTCTCCATTTTTCAAAATCGAAAACGGAAATTTAAAAAGAGTGACAAAATTCTGAAAAAATTCATGTGTATTCAGAAAGATTAACGAATTCATTTGACATGAAAAAAAATAACGTCACCAGGAAATTTGTTAAACAATGACTTCTTTAAACAATTTGTTGATAACTTTTGGGCATTATTATTATTGAAAATGAATATACTCTTATCATCTTGATTGTGGTTGATTTTTTTCCAATTTTTATCTCATCTCGAAGTACTCAATATTGACGACGAGACTCACTTTTGGTTGAGATTGTATGGCCTATACATCTTTAAGAACGCGACTCTGATGCCACCCCATCCTGGGGCTACAAGGGGAAACGGGATACGATTTATCGACCCGGATTCGTCCCGGATGAATTTTTTCACACCTGACCACCTCGAACCTCGACCAAAAAAATGTATTCTTCTTCCCCCCGGCGCGGAGGTTCAGAAAATTGGATCAATTGAACTTAAACCCCAAAATTGGTGCTTCGTGAGGCAACTCACGTTCACCAGAGGCTCTATTTCCGTTTTTCTTAGCTTTTCTCGACATCGAGAGGAAATTGATTTTTTTCGTCAGTTTCTACTCGTATAGTTACCTCGCACATAGTGCGGACGTGATCGCCTAGGAAAACTACGAAACTGATCAAAATTCATGACAGGTAGTTCCTGGCTCGAGGCAACACCACGGAATTTATTCCCGTCTTCACTTCATTAAAGAATTCTAAGAACACGTGTTCGTCGGTGAAACTTGGGATGAAGAATCATCATGGCTACTCGAAACTTCAACGGAAAAGGATCCTTGACTTATCCTGACCAAATTATTATTTTTTTCGTTACAAAAATGCAAAATTTGTTTGCACTTAATTTCCAGACCGACTAAAAAAAATCTCTGAATTTTTCGTGACCAGTTTTTCAAATTTTCTTACATTTTCCTAGACCCCCACGTTTTTCTTATACAGTTGACACTATGGAAAAAAAATTAACAATTACAATTTTGAATATAAAAATCAGATTTCTGAGTGATATTTGTATAGTGAAAAATCAAGTCTACGTATCCTTACACATATATTTTTTTTCCTACATCAAGAATTGGCGCAAGCATTTGCCGAAAATTGTCTTACCATTTTGGCTTGAATTACTTGATTTTTCAAACATGTGTACAAGACAACAAACAAAAAATGGACAGAGAACATAAAAAAATTCGTAATGAACAAATTAAAAAAAAAAAAAAAAAAAATGTTCAATTTTCATTTATTGTGACTGAATTGGCTTCTGCAAAGGATTCCTGTATCATAGATCCGAGTTGACATTCACGTTATACCAAATAATACACTAGTAATTAATTTACTTGGTAATGGATAATATTTATTAGAAATTCTCACCAGGGCACTTCATTAATTTTTTTTTTTTTCAAGCTCGATAAAATAGGATTTTCTCACACCCGGTCGCAAAATGCCACTTTTCATACCTCTTGAGCGGGCGCAAAACAGATCTTTTCGGCCCTCGGGCGGAAATGTGCTTTGCGCCCGCCTAAAGCGGGCGCAAACGACTCTTTTCCTGCCCTCGGGCGCAAAGTTCCGTTTTGCGCCCGCTCACTCGGTCTGAAAAGAGGCATTTTTGCAGACCAGGTGTTGAGAAAAAAATCGTGTGCAACACGGGCACAAGGCTATTTTGGCGAGTGTGATTGCAGTACACTCGCCTTCGGCTCGTACTGCAAATTTCACACTCGAAAAATAGTGTTTTGCGCCCTTGATACACAATATACTATTAGATTCAACTGTCTAAGACAAAAGTTGTGAAGCATAGAAGGTTAGGGTTTTAATGTCTTCGCAAGTCCTTGAGGATCGGCAATAAGAGTTAGTATATTCTATACTATATTATTCGACCGCATTGCAGTCAACTGAAATAGCAAATATCATGGCAATACTGGGTGCTGTAAATCGCGTGTTTATTGTCACACCCGATTCTTATACTCAAGAACTAAAAACCTGCCCTTTTCTGTACGGCTGATAATAAATAAGTTTTATTATTCACCATGGTGTTTATACCCGTAAAGTGCAGATCCTCCGGCCCTAAGACCCTTCATTAATCACTTGAAATAAATGATTAATGATCCAAATCCTTTTTTCCTTGCTCTTTAGGTAAGTAATATTCGAGTAATATTCGGATCCGGTTCATGATTAACTTATCGCACAAAATACGCTTCTGATTTCACGAATCTCTTCTATTATACGGACGAGCGATTCTGATCGATATTTTTTTGTCGAGCGAATAGTTCCTATAAAACGCGATTTTGGATGAAGAATCGTTTTTTCCACTTTTCAACATTTTTTTATGTGTTAATTGGATTCTTAATTAAAAAATGACACATATTTTCGTCAATATCGACTCAAAAAAATGCTAAAATAACACAAGTAGAGGGTTTACCTAGTGGAACACCTTTTTCTATGGTGAAATTTTTCCGATTTTCACCACGTAGTAAGTGTACATTAATAACATTTGCATAAAAAATCAGCATTGCCTCAACGTAAAATGTTCAATTGTGATCAAAATTAATTTTAAGCCGATACTATGGATGAAGAAATTTATTTTTGTCGATGAATCTCCCATTTTTTCCGACATAGTCGAGGTTTATAAACAATTATTTGTAATAAATAATAATCGTTGAAAATATGACCTCGTTATCTGGCCACTGGTCACGCCCTCCTGACTGTAACTTATAATTACAAACTCAACTTGCTTCGACGACGAAAGCGCCTCTAAGGTTTTAATTACACAAGGATTAGTTCTGTATAGAAATTCAACTCTGAATCGTTCGCTAACGAGGTCCAGAAATTCGAAGCTAACAGAAACACGGTATACCTCTGACCAGTATCTCCCTCGCAGCTTTATCCCCCTGAATTGCATCCCTCCGATACAGCATGTATAATCAGCGAAAATTTCGGACGTCGAACTTGAGGATGAAAAAAAGTTCCCACCTTTGACGACGATAATTCGTTTTACTTTGAATCAAAATTAGTGAAATTTTCAGCAAATTTTCACGAAGAGGTGGACCCCAGTATTGTCGTGGAAATTCATCCTAAACCGATGCTTATATATAATTTTGAAAAACTCCATGATTTTTGTCACTGAAACTATAATTTTTTTTGCTATCAATCGCAGTGTCGATAATTAGAATTGACAATTTTGTCTCCATCTATCATTTGGCACAAAATTTTAAAATCTCGACAAAATCACGGTGGATACGGTGAGTAAATTTGCTGAATAAGAGAGAAATCGACTTCGAAACTTTGAAACTTTTAATTCCAAAGTTGAATTGAGGGGATATTTTTTGTTTGATTTTGGTATTTCCATTTGTTCTAATCCCTCGGCGGTAAAGTTCGTGTAACCCGTAGAGCAGAAAAAGAAGAAGAAGAAGAAGGTAAGAAAGGTAGGAGAATCGAGAAAGCAAAAAGAAAAAAAGGAGCAAAAAAAAAAAAAACGGCTGCTAGTTACAGAATCTATATTTACGGAACAGTTCACAAGGGCGAAACGTAAGGGTATTCCGATTCTCACGAGATATCAAAGATCTACAATGACTAGAGTCCGACAATTTCGAGGGGGAAAAAATCTGATATTGACATTCCAAAGTTATATTGGCTACAGAAATCTCTGAGGCTTTTGGGACTCGGGTTATTGGATGATCTCGAGTAAATAGATCCACGTTAAATTTTAACACTTTTTTCCCCGTACGAAAAAGTTCACACAAATATTTTTCTGTTACTGTCGAACGTTTACTGGATACATCTGTTCATTATCTTCACGCTCCTAACATAACAGAAATATTAATGAATATTACAAAAAACAAAATCACAGATGTTGAATTTCATATAATTTATTGTTAAACAGTTGGATTTATGCCATTTTTGCTAAATAAATCCATGTTATCGCAATTCAAGGGGCGGCTTTCCAAATTTCATTGAAAAATATCGAAAATTGTAGGGGTTATTGATTTTCATACCTTCGGCTGTAAAGTAGAATAATTCTTACAATGTTTAATATTTATTTCATATTTAATTTCTTGCTGAATTCGTCAAGTAACTAATTTTATCTTCAATAAAAAAATTTCAAAGTCGAATGAATTTCACAATTTTCAATATTTTCGGCTGAAATTTGGTGCGCACGCTCAATTCACTGTCCCGATCAACCAATCGTGGCAGATTCTCGATATCTAACTTTGGGCTGCGTACGGAAATTTGTCGCGATTCAAATCTAGTTTTCCCGCCTTGGGCTGGACTACAACATGTTTTTCGGAAAAAATAGCAAACTCTGAAACTAAACGAGATGAAAGCCACATTGTTTCAGAGAGGATTAAAAAAATTCGCTAGATTATTTCGTCTTCGATCCGTTCCAGCGATCCTGGTGGCATCAAGCGGAACTTTTGAAAGTGATTAGAACGCCGATTTTAATGTGTCGACGGTTTATTGAAGGAAAAAATGTCATCACATTGACGATTGGGATTTTAGTACGTGAATTTTTGCCTCCATAAATGTTAAAAGCGGGTTATTAGACACTCTCAAAGTTTCGCCTTGAAGCCATTTTTGATAGCCTCCTTAAAAATGTATACAGGAGTGCTAAGTAGGCTCTAAAATGTACCTTTTCTCGTAAGGCAAATAAATACTCGAAAAAGTGTATAAATACGTCATAATTTCAAAGCGAAAAAGACTTTATTCGAAACTAAAGTATAAAACAAATAAATAATTAATGAAAATGGAAAAGAGAAAAAAATGTTATTTGTCTCAGTTTTCTTTTTGAAAAACAGATTTTTATTTTTATTTCTTTCACACTCACGGAAATTGCAGAATACACCAAAATGATAGAAAAAAAAGTAGAAATATGTTTGAAACTTTTCTTTTTTTACTTTCTTCTAGGTTTCTATTTTCGAACTGGGACAAACTCGATATTGTATATATACGTATACACACGTGACTTTAGCTAAAGCTCGGAGAAAATCGCGTGAGAGATATTATTAAATTTTACGATCGTAAAAATCTGTTGATTAATTTGAAATATGAACCAAATGGTATATGGTATGGTTACTAAGATGACGAGAGAAGAAAAATAAAAAACGCTGCCACGTACAAACGTGTTGCTTTAGGTAACGACGCGATATTAGAAGTAAATATAGATACTCATGTTCTAAAATATAATTGAGCAATTAAATTTCTTCCCAGTGTTTTGGAGGCTCCCGCAAAACCTCTTGTCCAAAGTGGTAAAAAAAGAAACCAGAAAAAAAATAGTGAATAATAAATGTTGAATGTTATGCCCCGCAGATTTCTGCTGAATTAAACGTTACGACGTAGCAAGGAAAGGAAAAAGTCTCTACTAATCACATAGAAAATGATGATTTAAATTTCCACATTCCTCATAAATTATTATTGTTAGCACAATTTTTGTAAGCATACTAAAAAAAAAAACGGTTAAAGCTGTTGAATCTGTGTAACTAATTAATTGCTAATTAAGAAGTTAATCAAATCCTACGTTTTTTTTTTTTTTTGTTGTGTATTTTTATGAGGAGAATTTTTGTTACGTAACCCATTATTGTATCCGAGGTAGTTAAAATCGTGTATAATGAGAAAAGTTGAGAAACAAACTGTTACAGGGGAAAGAATAAAAAAATAATTGATCTCTGAAAAATTAAAACGTGGTTATAACGTACTTTGTTTTTCTTTCTCCCTCCCTCTCTCTCTTCTTGTAATTTCTCCCCCGTCTACCACCTGATTACTCAATTGTTAATTAAATTTTTACATTTCTACGAATTTTATTTCATTTCCGCGTCCGCGTACTATTACTAATCGTGATACCCTGCCGTATTCGCGGCCTTCAATTAGTGCTGGTTATTGTTACACCCAACCCCCCGCAATCAACGGAAGGAGGTGGAAAGAAAAACCGTATTAAAAATCGAAATAAATCCATTAACGATTTTATATTTTTTCAATCGGATTCATAATTTTATTGAATAATATTGACGTTTTCTTCTTGTCATTGAAATCTGCGGTTCAAATAGCAGAGATAACTTGATTATAACCACGTAGGTACAGAGCGAGAAGAAAAAAAAAACTGAACCCCCTTTTAGAAACGTTCATTCAATCTGAGTTCATAAACCAATTTTCGGAAGTTTTTTTTTTAATGCTTGAAGCTATAGAAAATGAAAATCTTGTAATTTCATTACGGAAGATAATGAAAAAATTTCAATATCTGGCTGAAAATGTATGAAAACAATTTTTCTATGTAAAGTATCAGAATTTTTAGGCGAGTACCGACTTTTTTTCTATAATATTCCGAAAAAGTTGTCACAACTCACGTTTCCCTTACATTCAAGTGAAATTTAAAGCATGACCATAGAGAGTCAAATTCCAAGATCAAAAATTAAAATTTTTCGAACTTCAGAAGCGAAACTGAATATTTATTATTTCAATTTAAAATGTTTCTCTTTTTCGGGCCACTCTCTATGTATGTATTCAAAAATATTCACCGTATAGTGAAATTCGAGGTAGACATTGCACCGATTGTTAATTGAAATTTTGCAATGAACAAAAATACGAAACGCGTATCAGAAATTGTTTGATCTAAATAAATATAGATCTGATCTACACGTGCAGGGACATCTCGAGTTTTTCGAGTTACGTTATATACATATATTCAAAAATATCAAAAAAATGTTTTAACAAAAAAATCGGACTCTTTATTAATTATATGTTATTAAGTAATCATTTACTATTGTAAAATGAAATTTAGTTGATTCTAATGAATTTAAACTTGTGTCTAAAAAAACTAAAAAACAGAAGAAATTATCTGTAGGATAGTATTTACTAGAAAATGAAGTACTTGTTAGCTGATCTTATAGTAAATTATTTACTTGATGATGATTTGAGTCGAAGTAAAAAAGAAAAATACAAGAAAATTCCGTTTGAAGTATCGAACTAAAATATTGGGATTTATGATACTCATCCGGTGGTTAATTGTCAAGAATTTTGTTGGTAAACTAATTTTGCTAATTCCGCAAATGCTCGTTTAAAAAAATTTTGTTTAAAACTTGGTGATTGAATTCCCTGAAACTCAAAATTCACTCAGATAATCTGGGTGATTTTTTTTATTCTTCGAGGTGTATCGATTTTTTATCTCGTGAAACACTTTGGTCAATTTTTTTTCCCTCAATTTTTCAAACGCTAGAGTTTAATCGAAATATTCTTGAATAATTTTTCATTCTTTTGAGAATCCCCGATATCCCAGGAGACAAGAAATCCCTGAGGTTTCCAAAACTTTCAGATTTTTTAAGGAAATCGACACCCTGATACGATTTAATTTGTCTTCCGGTGATTTTGTAAGATTTCTTTGTCTGATTTCAACAAATTAATAATTCTAAACTTTGATACCACAAAGATACGAAATTTTGGACGAATATTACAAACATAGAAAACTTGAAAATTGATTAGTACTAAAATTTAAAGTGAAATTTCATGACTCCCGTATACGGATAAAGTTTCAACAAAAAAAAAAAAAAAACCATTTTCAACAGTGTGAATATTGGTTCAAATTTAACCAACGAACTTCGTCAAGCTTGTATTGAAATAGTTGAAGAAAATCGCTGAATATAAGGAAAACGGAAAAACTTCGACTTGATTTCCACCAAATACATGAACCTCCGATACGTGCCCGCGTGACGCTTGGAAAAAGTTTCTACGCTTTATGATTCTACATTCATATACGTAGATATAGATACGCACTAAACTAAACTCCAACGTTTCGCAGATAAGAGGAAAAGCTATCTAGGAGATAAAAACTTTTTCCTTCTATATAATATATTTACACTAACAAAAATCGAAAAGTTCTTGTCTTACGCTTTTATTTCAGTAGTAGAAGAGGAAGAAGAAGAAGAAGATTCCGTACAGGATCGAACTTTTTTTCAAATCAAACATTCGTGTCTGTCTAATGCGTGTGAAACACGACAGCAAAGAAAAGGAAGAAACAAGATAGAAAAGAGACCAAGTTCAAATTCTAATTACATTATAATCAAAAGCTCTGATTGAGACTGAAAATAGGTTCGAAAGTGCGATAAAAGTTTATCGTTATCATTATCGAGCTTATTGTAAAAACTATTTTATTATTTTAATCTTTCAATCATTTGTTTAAATTCGATTAGCGAAGGCCTAGTCGGCTCATAATTTATTACATTTTTTATACTTCAATTTAAAAAAAATTTTTTTATCGTTTTCTGTTTTATCGGTTTACTTCATGATTTAAAGATTCTTTGAAACTTTTCGAAAGCTACCCGGACCAACAATCTATTTTAGGGGTTGGTACGACGCGACCAGCAGATGCCGATGCGGACGACGCGACGACCGACCACCGACTGACTTCGCTGTTCGCTCTACTCCGTCGCGTATTTCCGCGGAGGAGACCCTATAATCGATCGAGAGCTGTCGCACCCGTTTTCCAAAAAATTCAAAAATTTTCTCCTTCATTTACATGGATCCCTCGATCGTTGAAGAATTTTTCGTATTGAAGATCGATTTATCGATATAATTGCTGAGTACCCAGATAGTTTTCCTAATCTGACAGTAAATTTCTGCATGGAAAGTCTTTTTACTCTTCAATAATTTTTTGAATTATTATTCTGAAAGAAATATGATACGTCTCACGCTTTATTCCATCACAATTCTCAAGAAATGATAGTGGCACTCAGACGTGTAAAAAACACTGTACAGTAATATAACAGTTACATCGTTAGATGAAGACAGATACGCTCAACTATACTGTATGTTAAAAGCAAAAACGATAAACAAGAAAACAAAAAAAAAAAAATCGCGAAGATGAGTATCGCAGTGTCATTCTTGGTGCATATAATTGTAACAAGTCACGCGATTATTGTATCTCGTGTGTTGCTTATTTTACCGTATCTATACCGTAAACTTTTCCATCAGGTTCGTATATAGATATAGATAACCTCAGACCCATAACGAAGTCACGTTAATCGTGATAATAATCTTTTTTTTCAGAGATTTTGTGTCTGAGGAGAGAATGAATGTCTCAATTATGGCTGACAGACGTTATTATATTTCACTTTTTTGTGAACAAATTCAAATTCATTTTTTTACGATCAATTCTTCATTATTTCAGTTGAAATTCCGATTCATTCGGTTATTTTGAATCGATATTTTAGTTAATTTTCGTTGATTCGCGAACTATCGACACGAGATGAACGAATTTGTTGATTATTCAGTTGAAATTTTTATAACTGCATGCCTGATGGCTGATGCGATGTTCTGCAGCGCGTATCATTTATCAGAGTATCAAGTTGACTAATTGAAATCCAATTGATGGGTCTTCTTATCGGCGGTCTTATATTGTCATGTCGGAAACAGACGGTTCGTTAGAAGCCGGTAATCGTAAATTAACCGACCGTAAGCCTGCCGGCTGACCCTCTAATCTCTTACCACTGAGCTCGGGCTGACCGGACGATGTTTGTTACTACTTAGCTACAGGCTGATCGCGAGGTGTGCCTCTACTCGTTACGGTGGCACGTGGCTCCTTATGGTCGGACACAAGTCATAATTAAAGAAGGAAAATTAACGAGGAAAAAAATACGTCTGTCGATTCGAAGTGATCTAGGGGATTCTGGCGCCAATTTTTTTTACTACAAAAGACACTAATTCAATTAGATTCAAACAATCAACTTCAAAATTATACCGATCGAGCAATTAGAAATCGGAGGATTTTTTGTTTTTTTATTCGAGCTTTTTGGATTCATAATGTTGAATTTTTCAAATCTGACTTCAGATTCGCGTGCCGATTCGAGTACCAATTTTAATCCAAATGTTTTCAGGTTATTTTTCCAGCATATTGAATAAACTTTTCACTTTTAACTTCCTCTTGTCTCTGACAGCGGAGAGACGGGAAATTAAAAGTAGAAAAAGACAAAAGAAGGACCTCTTTCTGCTCGCTCCGAGGAACTCGTCCCTTAAATCATGTACTTTGTCCGACTTTGTCGGGGTCGTGCTCACTTGCATCGGTGTTCTCCGAATAAACAGCGTCGTTAGGTTGGATACGAAATAAAAATTGTAAGACTTATAACCGAGGTTTTGATTGAACAAAAAAATGTCATAAATCGGCTTCGGTATAATGATCGTAATTCGTGAAAAATCCCGAAAAAGTACAAAAAGGATATTAAATATTTCACTGAGTCTGCTCTGCGGATCAAGATAATCTGATTCTTAAGTTATCCTCTCTTTCAACGATATCTCTCGACTCGCCCCTAACATCGCATTATTTTAGCTGGCAAAGTCTTTCCATTTTCTCAAGTCCCGACGAGGACCAACGACATGGGATTATTACCTAAAAAATTATGGCCCCTCGTCTCCCCTACCCTGAGGGTACAAGATGATCTATTACCGCGATTACAAAATCCCCTACTCTCAAGGGGCCCTGAGCTTTCCAAGTAGGATAGACGCCCTCGTTATATCGAAGCATTCCAACCATTATCGCACGTTTTGACTCGACATTTTCTTAATTTTCTCAATTAATTTTACACGTTTAGGAATTAAGGTTTATAATTTATATCGTAGGATCATCTGTGAATTTTTACGATTTTCATCTGCTCAACTATACAAAACGAAATTTTGGAGACCCAGCCGACCGCGAATTATTCCCTCCTCCTATGACTTCAACGACAATCAAAACTCAAAAATCGGTATTCAGTACGTATAAATATGGCTCGAGGATTATTATGGATGAAATTGCAGGCAGGGATAACTGAGACTGCATAATTATGTCAAATATTGTAATGAAATGTGTGAGTTTATTAGATTTTAAATTCCACCTCGCATTAGAAAGAATTTTTTTTCGAATCAGAATTTCCATAAGATAATGAATCATATGTTCTTATTACTTCTGCATCATTATTATCATTGAAAATATGTTTACACGTTATAACCGAGGTTATAACAGCGTTTTTTTTAATCTTGCTGGGTGTAAAAAAAAATTATTTTCGGATCTAGCATGTCTGCGTTGTTCTTTTTTCTCTCAAATGAAGCAGAGGATGTTTATTCCTAATCCTGGAAAACGATTGGCTAAAATATTTTTGAAAAAATGCACAGTTTTTGTATAATTACGTCAACTGCGATAACGGTGCAAAAATTCTGTGCTAAATATGGGGCAGCACCGATTTTTCTGCAAAATTGACGAAAAATTGCCTTGTAAATTCCAAACAGACGGTTGAATCTACACGAAAACGATTCTGTTCCCCATTTAGCACGGATATTTTTTTCCGCACTCCATTATCTCGTGTAATTGAATCATTTCTCGCACCCTCAGTCTGTCTATCTTTATCTATTCTATCGAAAACGGATTCCGAAAGGTTCGTCCAGTGGTAAAATCACGTAGACTGGGAAAGCACCTCATTTCTTTTTTTCTTATCACATAAAAATCGAGGCTTTTTCTCACTCCAACATCCACCGAAGATCGAGAGTTCAATACTTGAGCTCCCACGGATTAAATACGTGCAATTTTTATGTCTCGGCGAATGAATAGTCAAAGCTAGATACAAGCGGAATTGATCATGTCCATCAGTATCGATGCCCACCCTACACTCGTCGTGGTTGAGCAATGGATACTTGTCCACTTGGTCTGGCATTGATCGAGGGATGTAATTTCGTGGTCTATGCATCAAATGGTGACGTGATGTAATATAGATCACCCTGTGAACTAGCTTCGACGTTTAAACTTCAACCATGCATAGATACACAGGGTGATTCAAAATTCGTGACGTCAATTTCATTCGCTTTTTTTCTCATATATTTTGCGATTGAATTTTCAATCGAATTTGTTTTAGTATCTTTGTTCATTTATTTTTTTGTTTGTCGTCTGACAAACTTGAACAACAAATTCATGATTAATTAAAAAAAAAAAAAACCGTTTTCCAATAAAATGGCTGAAGAACATCCGATCACATCGTCGACCGGAAATTGAAGAAAAAGGTTTCTTCTAAATATTTGAAAAATTGAAAATTCAAAAATTCAAAGGCTAAGGAAATTTTTATCACATTTTCGACCAGGAATTACGCTGTGGTAGATTTATCACGAATTCTGAATCACCGTGTATAAGTGGATGTGGTGAACGAAATTTTGCCAACGGTCAATTTATTTTTCTAGTCACGTGACACCGAGAGGTAAATCGAATTTATACAGGTGATCGACGTTTCGGCATTGCGACGGACTGCGGAATCGCCTATCCGTTTCGCACCCTTTCAAAAGGTCGTTAGTCTCTTCAGTTTTATAGAAATAACGGAATCAAAGCAAAATATCTATACCTATACCATTCGAGGAAATGGGTTATTGTTCGATCCTATTTTAGAGGGCTATTTCTATCTATCTACCAACGCCCATTCACCTATACGGATATATGTATTTTTAGACTCTCAAATTATAGAGTAGGTATTGTGAAGTCACGAATATCGTTCGGGAAACGAGGCGAGTAATAAAAGAAGAGTTATTTTCTCTAATCACAGCGTGAGGCGCAAAATTTTTGTCGCATCGCAGTTTTATAAATGAAGGAGGAATGATTATGAATGTGAAGAATAATTATCGACTTCTGTGATAAAAGAGTTACGAAAAACTTTTTGCTTGCACTTTCTCGTGCCATATTACTTACCTCTTTACTTTTAACCTACCTCAGGCGATTCTTCTTGTCTGTGAGAGAAAATTAGACCACGATCTTGAAAAATCGGGACGAGGTCACAGGATCGTGGAGAACACTTCTTATTACGCTGATTCAAGGTCATTAAAACCATGTATTATATAATCAGAATTCTGTGAAGTTAGGAAGTTAAATAATTTATTGGCGAATGTAAAACCAGTTGAGATGATTTGAATAAATATTTGAATAAACATGTAAATTTGATTCTGGAAATGAAACAACGTGATGTTGATGAAATTCAGAATTCAACTAAATTTAGGGAAAATAAATAGAATATATGTGAAGATTTACGTGCGGGTGTTCAAACTCGTCGAAACAATTTGGCAATATTATAAACACGCATAAACACCCAGACAACATGAATCTGTACACATATTTACAGCAGGAAGCTTGCGATATGTGTAAACATTGAAACATTCTAGAGGTAAAAAGCAGTTTGGACGATAAAAATGGACGTGATGAATATTTAAAACGTTTCACAATAATGTTTCATCATTTAAAGAATTAAAATTTGTCCTGTGGGCGCCTTATTACACGCAACCCGTACATCACGGGTTCACGCAGTTCAGAAATATACCGAAAGATGGCGGTACTAGTGATATTTTAAAAGCGACTGAACTTAAATAAGAAGGTAAAACAGGCATCGATATTTTAAAAGGGAAAGAACTTAAACAACTGAACTTACAATAAGAAGGTAAAACAGGCATCATGTACCGATGATGACACAATAGTTATTTTCTCACACCCGGTCGCAAAATGCCACTTTTCATACCTCTTGAGCGGGCGGAAAACAGATCTCTTCGCCCTCGCTAGAAGCGGGCGAAAGAGACTTTTTCCTGCCCTAGGGCGCAAAATCCTGTTCTCCGCCCGCTCACTCGGTCTGAAAAGAGGCATTTCTGCAGACCAGGTGATGAGAAAAACATGGTGTGCATCACGGGCGCAAGGCTATTTTGGCGAGTGTGCTCGCAGCAACTCGCCTTCGGCTCGTGCCGCCAAAGGCACACTCGGAAAAATAGTACTTTCCGCCCTTGATACACAATAGTACATTGTGTATCAAGGGCGCAAAACACTATTTTTCGAGTGTGAAATTTGCAGTACGAGCCGAAGGCGAGTGTACTGCAATCACACTCGCCAAAATAGCCTTGCGCCCGTGATGCACACGATGTTTTTCTCAACACCTGGTCTGCAAAAATGCCTCTTTTCAGACCGAGTTAGCGGGCGGAAATGTGCTTTGCGCCCGCCTAAAGCGGGCGCAAACGACTCTTTTCCTGTCCTCGGGCGCAAAGTTCCGTTTTGCGCCCGCTCAAGAGGTATGAAAAGTGGCATTTTGCGACCGGGTGTGAGAAAATAATGACACAAACCTTGTTCTGTTTCTGACAATATTGTCTACTGTGACATGAGGATCATTCGAAACAAAAGCAGCACGAAACTTGTAGTTTGCCAGAATGTGAACAGTGATCCGTCACAGAAACTAGAGATTCAATTTTATAAACAAAAGAAACTCACGGTATGGTCACGTGGTCCGTCAGAGGTCCTGATTTACATGAATGTATATACCGGCATGAAACGATAGGGCAAAATACTGCGACTGAAAATCCGGTCTGACAATCACAATGATCTCATGCAGGTTGCCGGCTCTACAAAGGCGGTACAACTGGCGACACTAGCGCTGCGAATAAAAGTGCTGTTACTACAAACGCTGACACTTCTGTGCCTTCCCTCTATCAGCATGCGTTAGAAATAAACAATTTCTGGGAAATTTCCACTATGTCAGAGCGAATATTCTCGCTGATGCTGGGGATCAGGAAGCTTTCCAACAAAGTGAAAAATCATTCGCTCTCAGACACACAGCGACATGATTAATCGGAGCTAAGAATAAGAACCTACTATAGCACGCTGTCTCAAAGACAGACCGGCATGATTGGCAAAAGGTCATGGTCTGTTAGAGCCAAGTTTTTTTTATTTTTGACCTCTACGGGAGTGAATTATAGGATCAACGCGTGCAATCGAGGGTGAAGACACAGGCTGATGAGTCTATTTCGACGAATATGTCGATGTTTGAGCGATTCGGTAGTCAAATATGCGGTGAAACGGTCCATCATTGCTGCCTATTGCCTAGATATGGTCATTTCCGAATTTGTCGAAATCCAAAGGCTTAAGGGAATCCTTCGAATTCATCTGCCAAGGGAAGAGTCTTCAGTAATTTTTATCAGTGTAGTTATTAAAAATTTGAAAGCTACAGAAGGAGCAGTAGTAGTTGAAGTGCTCGTTGAAATTGATGGGTCCAAATGGTTGTGGATTTTTCGAAAAATGATTAATGAGGGCTCTGTGATAATCATAAATTCAATCGATAAATGAGAATTCAACCTTACGATAATTTATTTTCATAATAAACTTACTCGATACAGCGTAGTAGATTATGCTAAGTTTTTATTTTACAAATTACGTACAGCCGCTTACAGTTTCTGGTCGAGGGATGCTTAGTATAATATCTATGATACAAGTACCGTTCAATAACATAGTATAGTCGAGATGATAGTTCATGCCTTGGTATAAATGCATCCGACACTCTCAAGGATAATTAAATGAAAATTTGAAAAGCAATTGAATATGCAAGACGATTCGAGAATCGAAGATTTATTCAATGTAATAAAGGTGTGGGTATCGTATAATTGGAGCGAATGAGGAAAAATATTTATAAAATCAGTGGAAATTCAACAATTTAAATCCTGGCCAGACGTCTGGCAAGGATTGATATTCAATATTGATATTTCATAAAACTTCGCAGTTTTTAAGTTATTTTATTTTAATCATCTACGTATGTATGTACATATTTGTCTAGATTGCAGACGATGACGGATCACATATCGTGGATATCAGTACATCCATCTGCACTTTTCTATGTTAAATAATTGATCTAACGTTCGTAACTTAGGAATTTTAGAACCTCAATGCGAACTCACATCTTCGCGAATTATTCAGCCGCTAAAGTTATTTTTCATCTAATCTTTATTTCTCTCCATTATACTCGAAATAATGTTATTCGGGTTTCACACTTGCACCTGCTACATGCTCCAGATCTGACTATCGAACTATTTTATTGACAAATGATCAAAGTTTGTTCATAGAGGAATGAGTAAATCTTGACTGCAGTAAATGACTAAGACGGAGTTTTTTTTTCACTATGATCAAATTGTATATATAAATACAAATTCAAATTTGAAAATGAATCAATATAGTGACTGATATAAAGGCATTTCTGATAATACTTTAACCACTCGCAATCTATGCATAAGGATTCATCTTTCATTTGTGCAATGTATTTTATCGACGGCCGCTATTAATATTGTCTTATGTTTTCGTTTCCATTTGGAAAAGACCTATCTGAAAATGGCTCGGGGTAAAAGACTTAAGTCCTGTGTATAAGCATAGGAGATAAGTCTTTTACCTCGAGCCATTTTCAGATAGGTCTTTTCCAAATGGAAACGAAAACATAAGACAATATTAATAGCGGCCGTCGTTATGTTAAATCACTTCTATGAATATTGTATTACAGTAGAAATAGCAGCCCTTTGCGCGGCACTGGAATTCACATGATCTATGTAAACGGATAATTACCAGTAATTAATAAATCTATCGCTATTTTACGTACGATGTGTTATAACTGTAATTAACAATATTCATGATATCAAACATAAGTTCTGATCAATTAGTGTAACGAGGGAAATGATTAGTTCTAATTGAATCCAGAGTATGGAATATTACAGAGTATATACTTTCTAAAAAAAATCTCATTCGTAACATAGATCAGATTTCGATTATCAGGATTTTTTTAACACTGTTAAGTAATTGTCTTCAACATATAATATATATTTATTTATGGATATATGGTATTCCGTCAACGTTATAGAATAAAATATATATATAAATTCATAATTCATTTCTACAAATTGGTCAAGCGGCCATGACTGTGCTATGAATGGCCCAAAGAAGATTGTTTCCGGTTCCAAAAATCGTTTTATCTTTCATTCTGACAAAGATATAGATAAATGCTTTGATAATCAGACACAAAAGATTGTCAAAAATGAATCATATGATTAATTTATCACTTATATTATGTATAATATAGCTCACATGATTATTGATCCATTTCTCCATATAATTATGACTGATTTCTTTTAAATACTGAATATTTTAACAGATGCACCGAATTGCAACAAAATCACGGAATATGGTTGAACAGCGTACATAGATGGCCCCCAACGATTTTCTTTTTTCTTTTATTGTATTACGTTTGAAATCGTGTCCTTAATTCTGAGTGAAAACGTGTGGTATCATATTGTTCTATCATGAGATTGTAATCGAGGAGAAAAACCACTTTATATACGTACAGTGTAAGACAAAAGGATAAATCTTTGTTCAATATCACAATACTATAATAATTAAAAGCTATATACAATTTATATAGCTCAGCTTTCGTAATTATTTCATCATTCCATAATTGATTTGAAAAATTTTCTTTAATTTATTATATCGCGATGAGTGCATAATTTTACTTTTTTTCCGTTTTTTTTTTTGTTGTTGTTGTTCTAGATAAATGACCGATTTTTAAAAACCACCACTCACGCAAATCTGACATGATCTAACTATACCTTATACTGATGAATATAAAAATAAAATATAAACAATATATTATCTACCTAAATATTACTTCATGGGAGTTTTTGCTGTTGTTGTTGTTGTTGCTGTTGTTGTTGTTTTTTTCTTCTCAAGTAATACTGTACATCGCAATTTATTAGCACAATATAGGCCCCGTGTAAAAAGGAGCAACCAAATTTTTCACTCATCGTAGAATTTTGCTATTACATAATAATTATCAATTACCATTTATTATAATCCGGTCTAAAAAGCTTGCAAAAATTTTAATAGACCCTATTAATATTTGCCTACATTATATACCATCATGTTTTTTTTTTGTTTTTTTTTTCTCAAATTCAATTCAGTTATAGACGTAGTGGTAATTAAATATGTTAATTCGCTAGCCCCTCATGTTATTATATGATATGAATTATATGGTCTCATATACACTCTTCTACTCTCATTTAATGTAGTATAAAAATGATCAAGTCGTGGAGTCCTTATTTATATGGAATAATTATTCAATAAAATATCTGTGATGGCTTAGTCTACATGCATTTCGAGTCAGATATTCTTTTTTTTTCCATTCATTATACTCTTTACAATATAAAGTGGGGCTGGCCGACCCAGCCTCCGACTATACAAGCTCGTTAAAACGCACAACAATCCTCAGGCAATTATTAATTCAAGCTCTCACAATTTTCAAGGGAGTCCCAAGGGTGTGCTGCGATAGAGAATTATAATTTGGTAGCACAATCATTGGATCCGTACTTTGCAACACCTCATCGTGATTTTTTGTTTACCTATGTGGGAACTTTACAGCCATTTGTTCCGAACTACGCTAGATAGCCGGCGTCCCCACATAAGGTTGTATCATACTATCGTCCCCTGGATGTGTTGGGGGTCTTGCGAACTCCCTTGAATTTGTAGCGGGGGTCCTATCGGGCTCTGGAGAGACGGAGGGTCGTAGAGGCCGCCCAGAGAGCCGCCGAGGCCTGCGCCCATGGCGGATAGGGACGGTAGCCCTACGTCGAGGATTCCGGTGTTACTTGCGCCACCTCCCGGAGTTCCCTCTTCCGGCGGAGTGACCTCTAAGCCGATGGAACCGTTCAAAGCAATTTTAATTGGGTTGTGATTAGAAGGATGAGACAGAGCTCCGAGACCTATGTCCTCCAGACTGCTTTTCCTTCTCGTCGTTAGACCCTGTCTTAGCGAATTGCTCCGTCTTAACAGAATGTCATCGACTACCCTCAAAGAATTAGAACGGCCCCGGAGCTGACCGGCTACAGTGGGACTGTCCGGTAAAGAGAGAGAATTCGATTTAGTAGTTCCAAGAGGTGGCGCCCTAGCCAACCCGATCCCCGAGCCTCGCCGGCTCCCAGGGCCGCCGCCAATTCCTGCCGAAGCAACCGCCGCGCTCATCTGCGCCACCAGTTGAGCAGAGCAGAAACTAATGTTACTTTTTCTCCTAGAATTGTGTCTTTCGAATGTCTTCTGCGCTGAGAACGGACTCGGTCGCACTAAGTACACTATGTCACCTTCTTCCAGTTTCAGGTCACAGCTGGGATTTATTATCACATAAGACAGAGAGTTTCGTTTCTCCGATACATCGTCGTAGTCTGCAACGGGTAGATTGAGAGACTCCATTCTGGAGCGAACCAGGTTCGCTATCTCCGCACGTTCTATCTGCTGTGCGTGGTTGTCCCTCGCTTCGTCTCCGATGCTCACCGAGTACTGTAAAAATATAAAGGGTACCTTAGCAAAGTCACGTTGGTTGGTTTCGGTACTGCGTCATAATGACGACGCTGCAAGTTTTCCCGAGTTACATCGAGGAACTCATATTGCAGTCGCATGAATGATAATTGTATTCAGGTATGGATAAGAGTTGTGTGACTCTAAATTGCACATCGATACTTACAGCCGAAGTACCTTTGTCGCGAGTAGTGCAATTAGCTAAGCAAGATGCAGCTGCGGAATGTCGGACCTTATATGTGACGCCAACACCGGCATCGCTCTCTGCGTCTGAGTCACCCTGTTAAACGACAAGCAATTCTACCCTTACTACCAACCAGCCACCATCAGCACCATTTAAACAACGAGTGGATCGGCGAGGTGACAAGCTTTCGGTCCAGATCGAGGCATTGATCACTGTTCAAAATCGGATTTCATACTATTTCATTTATAGACTTGCACGCACTGAGAAAAGAGTTTCTTCACACCAAATAAACGCATTCATTTGAAAATTTCGCGAAATATTCGTTAGCTGTTAAAGAATATCTTAACATGAAGTAAATATACATGTTGTTTCAACCACTGTGGAAATTCCGTAGTACAGGTCTCCCTCTCAATAAGTTCAGCTTCGGGGCGGTAGGGGAACATTTTTCGGAGAAACCACAAACCCCCACTCAAAGCCTACTCGTCGCTCGAGTTAAAAGGTCGCGTTGCCTCCGAATAAGTTCGGTCGCGTCTCTATGAATTAGCTCGGCGATGTAGACCTTCAGCCGACATCCGTGCGCGTATTTGGAGGTAAGCGAATCAATTGCTCGCTTGAACTTATTCGGAGGCAAGCGAATGAATTGCTCGGTGGACTCAGAGCGCGTCGTGGTGGGGGAAGCGTCCGAACTAAAATGCGGGGAAGTGAACTTATTCAGAGGGCACTTATTGAGAGGGAGACCTGTATTCACATAAATAAAGCATTCGGTCGAGACAAAAATCACACGATGTCTCCTCAAATACAGATTTACTAACATTTAACAAATCTTACATGAGGGTTTGAGATTTGATGTAATTCGTGCGTAGTAGTCTGTACGCTTACCGCTAGAGGTGAGAGCGGCGCTGAATACTCTAGCTACACTCTCGCGAGTGAGGGGGAAATAACTCCTTGAATTGACGTGTCAATAGTCCGTGAATTAATTCGTAATTCACTGAATTAACGAGAATTACTTGAATTAATGAGAATTACCTGAATTAACAATGAATTACATTGAATTAAGTTGGATTACATTGAATTACTCTGAATTATTCTGAATCGAATGAATTGTTTTGAATTGAATGACTTATTCTGAATTGAATGAATTATTCTGAATTATTTCAACCCAAGAATTGACGTGTCACTCAAATCTCGAGTTATTTCCCCCTCGGTTTTATCTGCATCGTTTGTGCACCCTAGCGGATTCATTTACACCGTTATTTTTGGTGTAATTTTGGTGTGTTTTCAGGTGTGGTTTCAGGGTGGTATGATTTCGGTGTTATTTTGGTAAAATACCAATTTGCCACCAATATTACACCAAAACTACACGGTGTAACTGCTCGGTTTCCACACCATTTTTACACCGAGCTTACACCCACCCATTTTACACCTATATTACACCGATCTCACACCCACCCATTTTACACCCATTTTACACCGATTTTACACCCACCAGTATTACACCGATTTTACACCCACCCATTTTACACCGATTTTACGCCAATTGCACACCTTATCTATTCGGATCGGAGTGTACCAACTTCTTTGAAGAAACTAAGTCAATCACAATCATATCAAAGCTTATGAACCTAAAACTTGCGTGTATTACTAAGAAGTACTGTAGCCCAGACGGTAGCGTGACTGCTTGGAAATTCGAAGGACCGTGGTTCGATCCCGACTCAGGAATCTCTTTTTTTCCAAAATCCGTTCTGTGTGAAATGGATGTAAAATCGGTGTAAAATGGGTGGGTCTGAAATCGTTGTAAATTCGGTGTAAAATGGGTGGGTGTAAGATTGGTGTAAAATAGGTGTAAAATTGGTAAGGTGTAAAATCGGTGTAAAAAAGGTGTGGAAAACGAGCAGCTACACCGTGTTGTTTTGGTGTAATTTTGGTGGCAAATTGGTATTTTACCAAAATTACACCAATATTACACCAAAATAAACCGTGTTCTTTCGGTGTAATTTGGGTGTGGTCCGATTTGCTAGGGCAGTGCTCCAGTGGAGTTGTATAACCTCTTCTTATGATCTTCCGAGTATGACCAAAGGATAAGGAACCGAAAGACAATCCGAATTTCTGCATTTTTTAGTGAACATCCCAATTCTTGAATGATAATTTCTTCTAATCGGGGGAAACTGTTATAACTCGGAATGCTTTTTCGATTTTTGGTTATTAAAATGTAAAAAAATGTGTTACATAATTATTCGTGTTCGGGATCCAATAATTACACAATATTGAAGTGCGTCTGTCAAGATTTTATTTTTATATTCGATCACATTTTCATACGAAAAGTCGACATGTCATTGGGCGTTCGAGGACTTAATGCAGTGGCCCCTGTAGCATTCTCCGCGGCAGCATAGTTCTTCCCGGGAACACTGAAATCGTAATAAAGAGAATCGTGAAACTACTGTTGATTAATCGGTAACGTGGTCAAAGCTACGGTTTCTTCTGAGTTTCACACAATTTGTCCCGATACAACGAAAAATCCCTGGAGAGGGTGTACATTCGCCTTAATTGAATTAGCTTCGGAAAATATTCTACTTTACCACACAAGATTATCATACACGGCATAATGGTGCACGTGGCATCATTTAACGCAAGTTTCTTATTCACACAGCGCTACTGTGCACAGAATTATTGTCGTACACGATCGATGGAATTCCCTTCTGCTTCTTGCAATATGTTAACTTTTTAGTTGTTACAAGACTAGAATCTCACTAAATGACCCGAATCAAAAATGTACACCATCTGTGTTGTTACTAACGATAAGAGTCATGCACGTTGTACGATTGGCTGTCCTTCATCATTCTAACCCTCAATGGCTGTCCCTGCAACGACGAACGAATCTATACCTATATCTATAATCGATGTCATCCACCACCTCGTTGTGATTTCGCACAAAATCATATTTTGTCTACGGATATCTCTCGGTATAAAGCTGTGCAAAACGAAGCCCGTGAACAATAACGCCGTGGAAAATAATCCTGTGTAGAATATTAATTCATTGTCAAGTGTGTACAAATGCAATAAAACTGAAGAACAGGGAACGAAAAGGAAAAAAGACAAACACCAGAGAAAAAGTCAATGATTGACTTGGAAAAAAATGATACACGGCGTAAAGGTAAATATTACTCAAAATACACGACTCCGAGAAAACTTTCTGGTTTCATGAGAAAAGAGAATTCCAAGATAGTGAAAATGGCACAAGGTGCCCCATGCATAGGGTAGATAATTCGTCTGTCACCAACTGCCACTGTACGAAAATAGGGTAGAACTGACAAATTTCAGACTAGACATGATAGGTAAATAGTGAGAAATTTCTGGCAGAAGCGGAAATCGGGATATGCGTAGTGGAACAGGGTGCCCCACTCACCCTAAACAAGTTGATTGCGTTAGAGAATTAAGGATGAATTGTTGATTATAATCAAGGTATTAGACTCAGACAATTACCTCGATTTTTTGGGGGATTAATTTTAAAAAATGAAACATTTTTACACCCTGATGAGTTTTTCCTGTCGGAATGTCGTGCACCGTACTTGTTTGCATTTGAGTGTCAGTAGATATAAAAGTTCAAATATTTACATGTTCTGTCAAGCTGTCGATGCATGTTTCACCGTAGCCGGCCAGAAGGACTAACAGAGCAATATAGATTACTGCAAGAGTTAATTTTGCCATTGCTGCTGCGTCTTCGTCTAAATAGAAACAGACTTCCATAATACGGAGGTTATTTCATTGACAGCAGTTTAGCATGAGACGATGCGTCGATGTCGAGCGATATACTTACTTGAAAAATAACGTTTGAAGTTACGGTTTATGGAGCTTCGAAACTGAACGGTGGACGACTCGAGCTAACTGACTTCCCTACTCATTTCCCGGTCAATTTATAGTACTGTGCGACGGCACAAGTGGCACCGCGAAATTTCCCCACCAGCAGGGCGATTCGAGACGATTGGTCAGTTCCGTGTACACAAAGCAATACGAGGTAATCTCCGCAAGTCTGGCATCGACAATTCCAAGGACGATAATAAATGTTTTTATTTTCTCACGTTCGCACTTTAGTGTTATCGTTTTCGAAATTCATTTTTCATTTTAAGTGTTCGTCGTGATTTGTTGAAACAGTTGTCACGAAAACCTGAGACTATTATATTCTTTTAGTAATATTAGTACCCCTTTTTAACTTCCGCAAGTCTGGCATCGACAATTCCAACGACGATAAAAAATGTTTTTATCTTCTCACGTTCGCACTTTAGTGTTATCGTTTTCGAAATTCATTTTTCATATTAAGTGTTCGTCGTGATTTGTTGAAACAGTGTCACGAAAACCTGAGACTATTATATTCCTCTAGTAATATTAGTACCCCTTTTTAACTTCCGCAAGTCTGGCATCGACAATTCCAAGGACGATAATAAATGTTTTTATTTTCTCACGTTCGCACTTTAGTGTTATCGTTTTCGAAATTCATTTTTCATTTCAAGTGTTCGTCGTGATTTGTTGAAACAGTTGTCACGAAAACCTGAGACTATTATCTTCTTTTAGTAGTATTAGTACCCCTTTTTAACTTCCGCAAGTCTGGCATCGACAATTCCAAGGACGATAATAAATGTTTTTATTTTCTCACGTTCGCACTTTAGAGTTATCGTTTTCGAAATTCAT
>JAEUYN010000320.1:0-188860 GCA_018257835.1 Euura lappo | reverse complement strand
GAGGGCGAGTTTTTTTCAAAGAACTCCCGGGGATGTTCCCCGGGGCTAATACGAGCTCAACGACTTTGTTAAGCCAGAATTCCATTCGGTAAAGATTCTCTGTATACTCTGTGTATAAAGGATTCAATAAAACACCCCATACCCAGGTTCTATATACCGTCTGATCTCTCGGGATCGATGTATATACTATACTGTACAGGGATCGGTTCACCACGTTCGCTTCGCGAAATTTGAAAGCATTTTGCCAGAGTTTGAAATCTCGACGCGTTACCCCTCAAAGATGCAAGAACCTCAGACATCGAGGAATTCGGTGTATCGCAAGCTTTGAGTCTGCAAACTTCGTACCTTGCACCGACGCTTATCGCAATAATTAATCGACCGACGTAAGCTCAACCAAACTCCACAGTTTGCATGTGAGGTCCATTGCGAAAATTAAAAAGGTTTTAACATCACAACGATTCCAGCTGAGAACATTCTCTTCTAAATCAGGGAAAATTACATGTGCAGTTCTTCATCAGCAAGATGTGATATTTTAGAATGAGGTAAGAAAGAACCAAGGAGCTCGGAAAGCAGGCCAGGATAAAAAAATCGAGGCGTTCACCTCATTTCATATTCTGTATAGGGAAAAATCTCGAAGCTTTGACAAAGGGGGGTTGATAATTCGAGGTTGAAGAAAAAAGAGGAGGGAGTAAGATAGGGCGAGCGAGAGGAATACTTGATTTGAAATGCGGTATCACGCAATGCAGTTTGTCCCTGAGTTTTTAAAATTGGGTCGTGGAGTTTCGGGGCTTCAGAACTGGTGCACGAGTTGGATCACTGAGAAGCATAAAACGTAGAGCCGTGTAAGTGTATGTAAATTAAATGTCTCGCGACTTTTATTTAGTGTGGGAGTTTGAGAAGCCAAGTTTGCGAGATCGTAGTTCCGGTGCGCCAGAGTTTTACCCGACTTGTGAGGATATCCAAAGTAGCTGAAATATATTTAAAGCTTTATACTGAAAATCCGGGATACTCTTGAGAAACTTTCACATATTTTGCGGTCCGCAGGATATTTTCCCTTCTTCTTATCTTTCATCGCTATCAGAAATTCTGGGACGTTGATACGATCGAACTGTATGACAACCACTTGTTCCAGTTCCTTACGTAATAAAACCCGATATCCTTCCCTCTATATTGCAATTGGTTCAAAATAATTCCGTATCTCGTTGAATTTACTTCGTCCATCAAGCACCCTCTCAGTTCCTGGGAAATAACGATACCATCGCCGAAGCGTACATGCAAGGGGTTCCGAAACCGTGACCTTTTCAGTCTTGTTGTACCGACGTCAGATCCGACTCAACTCGACTCGACCCAACCCTCGACCCTAGCCATTCGGCGCACCTTGGGTAAGAAGCCTTGGGAAAACCTAGGGAAACTTCAAACATAATTACAACACCCAGTTTGCAGACTAAACTTAGGTCTTACAGTAACGAGACGCGCGTGCGAAAACCTTCCTACTCTTTTGGGACAAGAATCGTCATACGAACAAGAATAAAATAAAAAAATAAAATAAAAAACGAAGGAAACTTTCATCGCCAATTATGACAACGCTGTATTTCCCAAACTAAATTGTGGTTTTCTGTGTTTTCTTTGTGCTTATTTCAGTTCTTTATTACAAAAAAAGTATTGCTCTTTTTTCTGTTGAAAATATAGGAATTCTCAGGAACTAATTTGATCAATCACTTTTTCCGAATGATTCTCAACAATTTTCCAATATTCTTCGATCACGTATTCTGTAGAATCTAAAATTTCATATATTGTTAAATCAAGAATATCAATATCCTGATTTTTTTTGCGATTGTAATCGCAGTTATATTAGTCGTAACTATGGAACGTGATATTAAGGCAGGAAGGGATTACGGATGGTGATAATCCGAGATATCCTTGCAAGAGGTTGGACGTAGTTGATATTTGCAAGGAGGAAGTAGGCGGTGGTTCCCGGTTGGGGTAGTCTATACATACACCGGTATACCTCGGCAGCAGTGTATAGACATATAACTCCCAAGCTCGGTGAAGGTGTTTCGCTTCTGAGTATAAGTTTAATTTGCAATTAACGCGGGGGGATTCAATTTAATAGCTCGTGACGTAATACTTAGTCGGCGTAGCCGTAGCTGTCTGAATCAGGGTCCAGGTGAATGCCCGTTGAAAGCGAAATTGGACCGGAAGTTCCTTCAGCTGCGTTCATCCTGTTAACGCTTTTAATGCCCTAACAATATCGCTGAATCCCCGGGTCCACGCTGCAGCTCCACGCGGAAGTATTACTTCCACTTCTTTGTTATTTGCTCCTAAAAGAAAAAACTATGACACGAGAATATTTAACAAGCGGTTGAGAATCGTATAACGGAAAAATAACGGTGGTTCAAATGTTAATGAGTCACTGATTGAGAAATCTGGAGATCGATGTCGAAGATCGCGTTGCAGTCAATTGAACAGCGTGACCGACACGGGAGTCAGAACTCACTCGGAACCCAGAAACTGGTTCAGTCTAGGAAATGGATAAATTCTGAGGAAGAAAAACCGAGTTGGAGAAGAGACGTGGAGGGAGACTTAAAGCTGTAGCTGGAGATAGATTAAAGCAAAACTAGTCTGGCTCGATTCACGGGATTATCGTTCGTCTAATCGTTAGCCGGAGGACGATGGACCAATCCCATCAGGAAGTAGGCCGCATTTGATTGAATAATCGACACTTATTGGATTCGATTCTAATTCCCTGAACTGAAAATTACTCCGCTTCGATTCGCGAACTTTCGTGTGTATCTAAAACCGATCTTTGCGGTTTGGGACGTTTGCGGAGAATCGGGGTACGACCGAAATGTCTTATCTTCGCTCTTTGCTCTTCGCTCTTCCCTCCTTCGAACCCCCAACAATTTCTGGTTATATTGTTCCATTAAAGCATTACTTCGCAAACAAAGCTTTTCACCGTCGGTATAGCTTCGCTGGCATTGTGGGTTAACCGTCAGATTGCCAAATCCACGAAAAGCATGGGGGTGGATTTTTATTGTGAGAAACGGCCCTGTGAACAGTGCTTATGGAAAAATATATATGCGAGAAATTATATGTAACATATAATATGAACATATATACTAAATAGATCATTTTTGGCCGCTTTCGAATATATGTTGGTTATAAGTAACTTATATTCGAGTTATATTACTTATCTATACGTGTACATATATATTATTTATATTCAATGTATAAATTACATATATATAAAAATTATCTTTCATAATAAATATATATATATATATATTATAAATAATATATATATACGTGTATATATAAGTTATATAACTTGAATATATGTAACTTATAAACAACATATATTCAAAAGCGGCCAAAAATGATCTATTTAGTACATATGTTCACATATGTATGTTACATCTAAATAATATATATAGATATATATATCACATAGTCGCGGTTTATCCTTTTTATAGTGATGTAAGTTTCAGATTACACATAACATAGAATTTTATGGATTTTATAAACCATTATTACTAGAATTTTCACATAAAGCGAATAAAAAAAAAAAAAAGTTCACGGGCCAGACTTGAACACAGACCTCCGGCGTGCCAACCGCGCTCCTTGCCCACTGCGCCACGCTCACTCACTTGATAATAGTACAACCTTACGGGTATACATGGTACGTGTGCAACTTTTGACTTCGATTAGTTCGGGCACCTTTTTGTAAATATATGTGGCATATATACGGATATATATATGAATACATACAAGCAAGATATATTACACATATATGTAATATCTATGCACTGAAGTGAGTAACCACATATTCACGTATACGAAAAATATATGTGAATACATAGAAGTGAAATATATTACAAATATATCTAACATCTATGCATTGAAGTGAGTGATCACATATATCTGCAGATACTAAAAATATATGTGAATGAATATAAGTAATATATATTATCCATATATATTTCATATATGCATTGGAGTAAGTGATCGCATATATGCGCATATACTCAGAATATATGTGAATAGATATAAGTAACATATACCATCCATATATATCTCATGTATGCATTGGAGCGAGTGATCGCATATATGCGCATATACTCAGAATATATGTGAATAAATATAAGTAACATATATCATCCATATATATCTCGTGTATGCATCGAAGTGAGTGATCGCATATATGCGCATATAATCAGAATATATGCGAATAAATATAAGTAACATGTATGATGCATATATATTTCATGTATGCACCAAAGTAAGCGATCACATATACTAAAAATATATGTGAATGAATATGAGTAAAATATATTACCTATATATGTGACATATATGCATTGTAACTAAGTGATCAAATATATGTTCCCATATAAACAATATATATTTGAGATCTATATTTTGTATAAGTTATATATATATGACATATATATGGTAGGAATATATGTCGTATATATGCATGCACATATATATTTTTCCGTGTGGGTAGTTCCTGGCTCTATGGATTCCGGAATTTCAGAGCTTTTCTCTTTCTTTTCGTCCGTCAGAAATTCTGAGACAAATTAAGAAATGTTGTAACCTTCACCTTGAAGAAGAGACCAGAAATGAAGATGATCGATCTTACAATGGTGAACCGGAATATCCGACGAGCCCGAAGCGGCATATAGCGCCTCGACGTTTATCTGACTCCATGTTTGCCAAGACTTGAAGACCCGAGAGGGTGAAAAAGGGGAATGAGACATCTAACTTGGCCTTATCTCCGATCTAGCTTTACCATTAAAGATCCATAACACCCGATAAACACCTGTCTCCGCGTATAGTTTCATATCACTGTTTGCATAGAGGATAAGTTTGTGAAATAAGGCGTCCCCTGCAGCAGTACCATTAACTGTTCTGTACAATCCCACACAGGAATATAGGAAAGTTTTTTTCTACCTCACATGCACTAAAAACTCGTGTTTTTTACCCTCCTTAACGGAATGAAATTCACAGTTTTTTGACCTAGGGAATAAACCGGGAAAAAAACTCTGGCAGTAGGGAAAAAAAGTCTCGTAACCATAGTAACGGCTAAATAAACCAAGAAAGTTCTGTCGATAGCGGAAAACGCCGTTATCATGGTTCTAACCTGACTTTCACTCGTTTTCAATGCATATGTGGTAGAAAATAACATATGTGGAAACGCCTGCTTACTTCCCTTTGTGCATAATATACTATTCCGTAACACTTGCATGGGAAGTTGGACTTCACGCATTGTGGACGGTGCGCGAAATGGCTGATTCCCTCACAGGCCAAAAGCAGTGCGGAAAGCTACATTTCAGCACTGCTTTTGGCCCGTAAGGGGATCGGCAGTCCAGGAAATCGAACGACTCATTACACAAAATTTGACAAAAAACAGGATGTGCAAATAGTCCGGAATCGCTAGTTTCTCGCACTTGATTCACAAAGTCCTATTCTTGTTTTTCTGTGTGATATAAATATTGATGATGAATGAACGGATGTTGATAAATATCCTAAAAGCTTATCCGAAGCGTTTATTTCTTACTGTTCGTCTAAAAAAGGACGTTTGCTTCGACCGCTACGGAGTATAACTACACATTCGGCCTTAAAGAAGTCGATTGTGGCTCTGTTAGATCTCCAGACCTCGGTGGTCAAGACGAAACTGAGATAAGTGGACCGTAAAGTCAACCGGGTAATAATTTGTCTCCAAGGGTTAGAAGGCGGAAAGAGCCGAGACCGAGGAGAGAGAAGCGAGCGAGTGAAAAAAGAGAAGAACAAAAATGGCGTCTTTGAGAAGTTTTACCAAAGGCCCGTAACTCTGCCCTGTCTTTATATATAATGTTCATAAATTACGCTCTCTATCGAGCTTCTACGTTTCCTGCTCTCTGTTACATCATGTAAACCCTTCACAGATACGGTTCGATGAAACGAAAATGAAGATGATCGATGATCTTGTCATCGAAGAAAATTAAACGATGCAGCGGTTCTGTGTCGTTTCGGTGATCAAAATTCTGTCCACGAACGGTCGAGGAGAGGGGAGGAACCGGCGTGGACAGTCGACTGGCAAAAACCTTTAATGGAACGTTATTTCCGTTACACTTTTTTTCTTCCGCCATCCTCAATCCCTCCAACGTTCAGCCCTGAACGGGCATCGATGTTCCGACAAGCTGAGTCGATTCTGATAGATATTGATTGGGATCGACATTGTCAGGGTTCTAATTGCGTTTCGCGTATCAGACCGTGTGTTTCGCGGGATAAAGCTTCTGAGGTAATATACAACGTGTATGGGGACGTTGGGCTAGAGGTAGGTGCGCCTCAACCGGCCTTTTTGAGACGCCTGCGATTCTCTCATCTCCTACATACACCCACGGACAGCAATATGTTACCCTTTATTGGTTCCCTCTTGACTTTTCCCGGAACCTTGATAGCCGGCCTGACCCCGAGCTGCGAGGAAGAAAAACCGAGTAATTAAATCTCAGTGATGAAAAAATCGGATCAATAAACAATAAGGGGTTGATAATATGACTTGGAGAATTGAATCTGTACGATTCGGAGCCATTTCCTGTTCCCAGGCACACATTCGCGCAGACTGGTGATTAATTAGTCCGGAATTTCAGCATTCTTTCAGGGCTTGTCATCCGCGACCTGCGATCGGGCCAACGAACGGCTAATCGTTGCGTGTAGTAACATCAACCTCCAAATGCCTTGGTACTTGGTTTAATACCGTAAACTCTGTTTACCTCTTCACGGTGGAGTGACCCCGGTATATTTTGCGGTGATGTGTAAGTCTGGAAACGTTTCTCATTTCAACGAGGTGTGCAACACTTTACTCACTATTTCATGCTCGCCTAAACGTATAATTTTATATCCACAAACTCTGCTGTAGGTATACACCGACTGACACTCTTGTCATACAATCTGAGATTCATCGGAGGTATTTTTCTTCCCGCAGAAGCAAAAAATCATCAATTTTCACGTCCCCAAATGTCTGAACGAGGTCCAATCAAAAATTCTTTCTGTAGCTATCCTTTCAAGCCAAAGAAAAAAAATCCTGTGCAATCCCTGATAGTAATTTTGCTAGTTTTTTCCCCAAATCTGTGTAGTAGACGCACTGGATAATTAATAGACAGTGTCTGGTCCTGAATGTGAGGCTTGTTTTCTGCTTGTTTTCCGGTTTGCACTAATTTACTACTAATCTCTAAATATCTATCACTGACACTCATTGCGAGTCAGTGAATACACACTGTTTTCCAGTTATGAGTTTTGCACTGGTCTTTGGAGTGATACACTGATAATTGGAAATCAGTGTATGGTGGATGCTGTCTTGTATTTCCCGATCCAGACCTAGTTTTGCCTCATCTAGAGGAAATCTAGTTTCACTGGCCAGTTCTATATTGCATTATAGTAAAACCGTACAAATTTCGACAAGGGGTCTGTCTCATGTTTTAATGTACGCTCAAGATGAGGTGCTGCAGTTTTGGGAGCGTTGATGTAATTGAATAGTGACATTTTGCGGGTTCGGGGTCACCCTCAACCGTCGTTATTCCAGAAATCGGCGATGCTTAGCGAAATTTCGCACTATCTGTCCCATGTTTTCCCTATTCCCTACACGGGACATTTTTTATTTCAGGTTTATCCGCCAGATACGTTATGATCATCATGCGGGCACTAATAAGCTGTAGAAAATGAATTTGTTCGACTCAGGATTCTAAGACTCGGTTTCATCAACTTCTGTATTCTGCATCGATAACATTTTTTTGTTCCAAATTCCAATAAGACTGGATACCGTATAACGTCGCGAAACTATCCGTATACCTACCATATCGTTCGCGTTTCCGTCACCTGACGTTATATTGCTGCTTCTCGGAACCCAATATGAGCGACGACGGCAGTTAATTTGACACTGACATGAGTGTATATACCGATGTGGCATTTAGCCTGTATATATATATAATAAGGGGCTACGGGGTTGTGATCAAACATTTATAATTACCCTCAATTATTCGAGGCTGGAAAATTAGGTCTTCCCGAATTAACGGCCCCGCGTCTGGCCCGGATGGTATTAAAGTCAAGCGCAAGTCGTTGTACGAAACGAGTCGTGTATGAAACGGTGGTGGGTATAAATACCACAAATATTATAAAAAATGTAAAAAAATGTCTTAATTGCTACGTTATACGAGTATAGTACTTCGCGTGCAAACACGTTGAGAGGAGTTCGAAATGTGTGTGTGAAACTCGGGTATCCGGTCGACGACCATTAAACCCGACACTTTAACGACGCGGAGTCGTTACGTCATCGTGAAATCTCTAGGGTACGTGTGTTTATGATATTCATAACAAATTATAAGTGAATATGTAAGCTGTGGCTAATGGGGAGGTTAATGAGAAAAAAAATTTGCGAGGAGCTCCGTCGACTTAGAAATCGCGATTTCCAGTGAATATTAAGCTATTAAGCGATTACTAATGAGAATTAGAGATTCACGATTCATTTGTTTCATTCATTCGGAATTGTGAACAATCAATCGATTAGCGTCAATCATGGACGCATAAATTCAACAACATTACTGATTAATTCTAGCAATTCTGAGCTTTTTCCGCTGACTCTATGAGGCTCTTGTGATTTCGGCTGATTTCGAACTTGGATACTTGACTGAATCCGAATAAGTCACCAAAGTAGGCTTCTTAGATTTTTTGATCTGGGAAATCCCAGAAAGTCCCACACATCAAACCTGCGGTGTTCGAAAATGATGAAGTTGAAATCATCATCAAGCCATGCGTACTGTATGATCGAAAACGGTAGAGCAATTAAGAGCATTGACCATCGTGTCCAGCGACAGGAAAAAACCTGGCAACCTAGTTTTGTAAAAACATTGAACAGTCAAAAGGTTACATTCATCTTGAAAAGGGCAAAAAAATCATAAAAAATCGATTTTCAAAGGATATCTTTCGCTCTATCCTAAACGGTGTCTATATCCTTGAAAAACCTGAAACTCCTGGAATTCTCAGGGAATTGAAGGTCCCAACTTGGGCAGACACCCCGGTGGGATCAGCAAAAATGCACATATTTCATGCGTTCATTAACGAAAATGTGTATTTCTGCTGTTGAAGAATGACAAATTTTGGTCTGGGAAACCTAGAATTGTCAGTGAATTCAGAAATGACAAGTCGCTGGATACCCTGAATCCTTCACAGTCACACTAGGTGGAATCAACTCATCGACTTTCGAGCAAAATTGTTCTATCTTCACAGATTCATGATCACGAGTTTTTTTTTTCTAACCTGCTGTCTTCAGATTTTCAACACAACGACATTTGTTACGTATTCTATAATATCTAAAGTATGTAGCGTTATTTTTTTCATCCGCATTGGACGGATAGTTTTTTCATCGTCGTAATTTGGAACAGGCCTGGGTCGAATCCACCCACTGTGTGGGGTTGAATATACGAATGAAAAAAAGAAGAGAAAATTCATTGAACTTTGGATGATCGTAATTCTGACGATTCCATACGACTCGATCGTTTGTGGATTCCAATGAAATTTCTCCGTGATGCCTCTCGGAAAATCCAGTGAAAGAGAGTTTTTGTTTCCGAATGTCGACGAGAACCCGGGCACACTGCAATCGATAAAATGATAACTTGACGTCATTCCGTTTTGTAGGCATGCCCAGGTAGGTACGTAACATACGTGCCCCCCCCTTCCCCCCTATCGTACTTGTATGAATACCGTACGGTATACGGGTATACTAAATTCTGTGGTATCACATTATTGTGCATGCCGTGCACGAAGGAACCGTGTTTACGTGTTTACATCCCACGAGCCTTTACGATATTGCATCTCGCATGGTAGCGCTGTATCGTTATTAATCTTCGAACGAGGTTCTCCCATTTGAAATTTTATAATATACCTTCCCTCTCTATCTGATCGCTCTTGGTTCTCTAGAGATTTTTTACCTATAGTCGCAGCTGATAGGAGCGAGTTACCGAACAGGCCTCGCTGGCCTCAAGCTCGCCTTAAGTTTTAACCGATTTCTAACGATTCAAATGACCGCGGTACCGGTTTTCTCTCTAACGGCTGCTGGCCGGGTCCTAATTATACCGGGTATGTCCAGAGCCGTTGAAGAATCAACGTTAATCATTTAAGACGCGGAAGATCGACTCCGCTGTCATCCTATTGCAGAGATTGCCGGATGAGAAGAGACCACAGAAGCTGGATATACGGTGTTGACCAGTCGACGAAAATTAATTCATTCTACTGCAGCAGAGTTCTCGAGTAGAGTTGTGGGAAGGCGACGTGAACCTTTTTTTGCTTTTTAATTTTTTTTCTCTCTCCTTTTTCAATATATACATACCTAAGTTTCGATCGGTCGAGACTTCCGCGAATAGAAAAAAAAACGCTACCAAAATTAATAAAAAAGGTAAAAACAACCCTGGACGCTGTCCCTCCATGCAGGACATCGTCGTCGACGGTGGTATAACCAGCGTTTACAACCCTCTGCCTGCACAAAAGAATCGTGCATAAACTGATTGCCGGGTAATTTTGCGACTCGTAAACTTTGACGAGCGCTGAGGTCGACGAAATAACGAATATTCATTGGTTGCGTTTTCTCGTTTCAAATTGTCGACGTTCTTTCATTTTTTCTACCGCTAATCACATTATCATGCCACGAATTTGTATTTTTTGATGTCATATCACATATAGGTAGCCGACACAAATATTGCATTATTCTGAAGAATTTCAACATTTCGTAGGCATGTGGTTCACTCTCGTCCACCACCAGTACCTTGGGCTTAGCCTTGGACGTAAATCGTTGACCTCAAGACTGTCGCGTTGTGCAGCCGTCGTACGAAACGCTCGCCTAACGAAGGGAGGATGAAATTCCTCGGACTCTTTTCTACTTCGAGGAAACGTGAGAACAAATCGATACCTTCTAGCATCCGGCACAGAAAAAGTGATCAATGTTACAGGAAATTTATTAGTAATTCACAGATGGAATTTCAAATCGATTTGGAATATGAGTGGCAATTTTTTTAATTTTTAATTTCTATTCTTTCATCTGTGACTCATGATATCGTTCAAGTATCTTATCTAGACTTCCACGGGAATGGTAAATGAAAATTGTTGGCTTTCCGTCGTTTTGAATTCAGAATAGCGGACGACACATTCGAGTTATAAAGTCAACTTCAACTGACAATGAATTGACTTCTTTTCAACTCCAATATTGAATTTGACTGAGTTCAACTGAGTTCGACTGACTTCACGTGCCTTGAACTGAGTCCAAGAGTGATAAACCCCCCGGTTTGAAATTCCCAATTTCTATCAAAATAGGATGAGACGATGACTTCCAGTCAGCTTTTCATTGAAAATCAATGGATTTGTGACCCAGGAATTGTGACACATAAAAAGATGCATCCACTTTAACTGGTTGGACTTTTTCACAAGGTTAGTGGTTCATTTTTAGTAGGTCAGTGATTGAAGATTGTGCTTGTCTGGAATAAGTGGATTGTATGGCATAAAATTATGTTGATAGAAGTATAAACGAATGCAAGTTTTATGCAGAGGTGTGTATAGTGCTGAGTAGAGCTATATCACTCGGTAGAAGCAGCGTGAAGGAAACTTGGACGTGGCTATAATACCCTGAGTGTTTGAAGTTTGCTTTTAAGCTCAGTGCACCGAACATAGCACACTGCACACTGCACACTGCACACTGAACTCGGACGAGGAATATTCTAGAAAATTTTCACTAGCAATTTCTATCCGGAATCGGATCCCATTGCGCGGACGGTGCGCGGCGAAACTCGAGCACTTTGATAATGATACTTTGACGAACTTGACGTGAACGCTCGTGAAATTTCATGAATTTAGTTATAATCACCCACCAATGACAGATCATGAGGAAAGTAGGAAATCGTCGCAAAAGTAGTTTTGTTCTTTTTTTTAAAGCCTGACTTTTATCGTTGACAGTGACAGCGATTTCTAAAGCATAAATATGTAGTGTTTTAGGCGCGAGTTACGTTCCACGTCGTTCAAAGCAGGTACAGAGGCACATATACGAATCCAAAAGCAACTAATTGCAAGTTTAATTAAGCTTAAGTAAAGTGAGGTATAAAGTAGACGGAATTGAAGCTGCAGCTTGCAGGTGGACCCGGGAAATTAGCACAAGTTTTGATCGACGATAGAGAGACTTTTTAAATTGTTGAAATTTCGTTTAAGGACTCGTAAAAATCTTTCGAGACAATATTGCTCGTTGTATATATCGGTATATATTTACCGCGAAAGGAGGTTTTATGCGTTTTCACCAATTACCGTTGATTCGTCAAGCTTTTTCTACCCCTGTCTTCGTTGGCCGTGGCCCAAAGTGGCCAGTCGCGGAGTCATCCTCGAGCGCAACACCCGTAATTCATTGATACAATAATAAGCATTTCTTGAAGGGGAAGTAAAAAGCTTGCTGCTTCCGCCAGATTCGATTACAGTAGTCAACATTTTTCTCGATTATTTCCTATCGGTGCGTTAAAACGTGGACAATATTTTCTATGAGTGGATTTCATTTCTTTAAAAGTATTCGTCTACTCTTGGGATTCACCAGTCGAGAAACAATCAACAAATTAACGATATACCGTTTATTTTAACCGGGGTAAAACGGCGAGAGAAATTTCTTGAGGTATTATTACTCGGGCTCGCGGAGATGCTGCTTAAGAGGATTAGAACTTCAGAATTAGCATTAGCAACTTCCGCGATCATTGGACAGTTGGACAGTTCTCACTGAATCACAAATCGTGGGATTTATTCAATCTGAAAGTCGAAAAATTAGATTCTGCAGGTACGAAATACCTGCGCGATAATTTCTTTCATCCTCGAGGACTTTATTTCGTTCGGAGGATATAAAATGGTTGTAATTGAAAGAAACAACAGCAAAACATGGCTATTGATCGTTTATGTTAATTTCATAACTGAGTTTCGAAGGGTTCGTGCGGAATGGGGAAATTTATCCCCTTGTTAATGCTAACATTTTCTTATAACGTTGTAGCATGCTCACTTTTCCGTTTACCCCCGGCCATTTTGTACCCTCCTCTCTTACTCTCTTGCTCTCATCACTCCCTTCCTTCTTCACGTTACGCAGGGTGATTCGACGGGGTTAAAACTACAATGTTTATTTACGAGGTGAAAGCCAGCGTGCATAAATTAAACTAGTAGGTATGCATATTTTAGCGAAAAGAAGAATCGACTCGAGGCACGTTTTATTCGAGAAGATGGAAGTTGAAAATCAAAAAGCCCGCGTTAAACCTAAACTTCAAACTTCCATATTCCGCTATTTCGAGCTTGTACCAGCTGCTCGAATAACAGGACATTTCACACCGCATAAATATCAACTTCCGAAACAGCACACTACGTTTTCATGCTCTCTTCGAGATCTTCATCGTTCGTATGATATAACGTTGAAAATACCCTCAATTTTCAGGTTTAGAGTCCTCTTAATAGGAAAAGTTGCAATGATCCAAATACCTCTGCACTTAGAGGTACTGGTTAGTGGCTCGATTGGTTCAACTATTTGCTCATATACCGGCATATGAATGTACTTGGCGCTAAGTTTCCTATTTACAATAGCTCCGGTGTTCCTGAAACTTGTACGAATAGAGTTTGGTACTCCGCCATTGGAGAACGGTTTATCACAGTTTGTCTATAGTAGAAGTAGGAGTTTCCTAGATACGGTGGCACCACCTCATACCCACTTACTTAAGCCACGGGGACTGGATAACGCGTTGCAGAACCAGAACTAGAAAGACAGACCTGAGATCGATATGGATAGCGAAAAAACCGAACAGTCCTATCTGATTTGAAGCTATGTTTCTGATTCAGTGCTCAATCTCTCTATCGACTCCCAAGTCACAGTATCAAACTGTGCACGATGTGTACTGAGCGAGTAAGAGATTGCGATGGTTGGTTGCTTTATTGCTGTACCCCCATCTCGAGCGAATTTGAATAGCGATGGATATGAATGCCGGGTACAGAATATGCGAGCGATCAATGACACAGCGGGTCAATCAGTCACTGCAAACGTTAATTCTAACATCACTGTATGACTGAAGAATTTTTCGTCAATGACTAGACCCAGGCTCGATCAATTAAAAAAAAACCTTGTTATACGCTTCGATGCAGTAGATGTGAAAATAATTGGACCGCGTTATACAATACTTGGAAAAAACTGCGCGATTGATGGGTTTATCGCGGTTCAGTGAACCTTGATGAAGTTCTGGAAAAATAATGGAATTGCGAACATTTTCAAAATCTAGGTTTTCTACGAAATTTGTACCATCCTATTTTTTACCTGCACCCATTATCCGAGTAAAACCATCCACTGTACATACCTGGCCTGGAATACGTCTGGCTTGATCGAGATGAGAAAAGTTTGTTACTGTTCCATATCCTTTCCTGACAGATGGCATCGTGACTAAAACTCCCCGACTCCACTGCATAGTGTACGTACGTAACAGACAAACTGAAACTAGATTACGAATCGTGGATAGTTCGTAGTTCGACTAATAAACGCCTGAATTACCATCGTCAACTATGCTCATGCACATGCTTGATGCACTCGATAGCTGGCTATAGTACCACATTGTATTTTATCTATACCAGCCAAAACTCACATTAATTAGAAGAAATTGACATTTTTGCACCACGAGACCAACATGCTCGCCTCGAAATGCTTATCTTTACGGACTATCAATGCTCGTGTTTTAATTGAAGCTATAATCTATTCTGTCTTTTTTTAAAGACCTCAAAGAGTTTCATAGACTCGAATCCGTACTTTTTTACATAATGATAACTGAAATTATAACCAATAGTTCAGGTATAATTTTTTTTTATTCCACGTCCGTTGGAATGAAGACTACTTCATCAGATTTTGCTCGACTTTCTTCCTGGTTCATTTTGGTCAGTAAACTATTCCTCACGATTTTTTTTCATTCAATACTTACTCGGTTATACATTTCTATTTGTTTATCCGAGTCGACGTCAATGTAGTGTCTTATGAAATTGAATATACTAAACAACAAAACGTCATAAAAAAATTGAGATGAATTGCAAAATTGTTATCTGCAAGCTATGTTCATGATTTCCATATTTTTTGTTCGGAAAATTGTGTCTGAGTTATCGTAGCTCTCTAGTACCCAAGTGAATTCAATAAATATTCAAAGTTTGTGATTCGAGTGTACGAACCCGTTGAATTACAGAATTTGAGAACATTCTCAAAGCCCCTCAACCCGTTGATCCACATGTCGGGGTTGTATGTGGTCCGCATAATCAAAGCTCAGGCCTCTCGTCATCTCTGGAGCCTGGTACCACGGTAGCTGGTCTAGTTGTGTTCAGTGTGTACCGGAACACGACCACCTGCTAATCAGGGTTGTAGGCATCAGCCTAGACGAGGTGAGTTTGGTTTCTGCTCCCTATGAGAATCTGGGACTGATTAGTAGCCAGTGGTTTGCGCGGTGGTCGCCCGGGGTCTTGGGCATTGAACCACTGGAGTTTAAACTCAAAAGTTTTGAATAAAAATTATCACCTCGTGAACTCAAACACCTTATGCTTCATCCACACCGGATTCCGAGGAAGAAAATATGCCCAGAGATCGCAAGTCGAGTAAAAGCGAAGAGTTTAAGCGGAGGGTTCCCTGACGGTGATTTCGAATGCAAAATTTCGGGATTTTCACCGTTCAACAATAAAGTGGGAGATTAATTTTGCAGCATTAATCAATATTGGTTAGAAATTTATCACGATAAAATCGAGGCTTTCTCAGAGGAGGGTTGGAGCATGAGTTCGTTACAGCAATCCTCGCCAGCTAGTATCTGAAATTTCCAGCTCTACCTCTCGAGCAAAATTATGAAGGTAATTCGCACCCCTGCCTCTGCCTCGCGCGAAACCTTCTACCGAGTGATAATAAATGAGAGAATTATCCGGGAAATTAAGTTTGATAAAAGAATCGACGGGTGAGACGAACAGCCGCGTATAAACATGATCTGTAACCATTACACTGAATAATAATAATAATAAAAATGTCTATCACCAAGTAAAACGATTTACTTACGGGAAACGTCTTGAAACAATTAAAACCGTTTCTTTAAAGAGAATAAAAATTCATTTTTGAAAATAAAAAATTTACTTGATTTCAACAAAGAGATATTACCGGCTTCTTAATTATTTGGGACATAGTCACTAACTGGGCCGTTCACCCTACTTGATAATATACAAGTAATTCATTATTTATTACTAGAATCAAATAAAATTCCATTCGTGATAGAAGATATTTCATTATTTTCTTCCGCATCGAGAAAAATATGGTGGATCGCATCTTGAAGTAGTCAGGCTCAAAAAAACGTGAGACATCAATGAAAACAGGTATTAAACCAACGTTTAGTCAGTACCTTGAGTATTTTTGTTCCCGGTACTAAAATATCTACCTGCCTTGAGATTGTGAAGAGGCGCCTCTTGAAAGAGACTCCCACGCGATTGCATTCTCAAGTTATGCACACGGCACGCGCCCACGCCTCAATATAACACACACGTATATACATATATATACTCTGAGCAGGGATACACGCGTTCAAAAATGCCATAAAGTCTTATACGACCGTTGTTGAGACCGAAGATGACTCCTACCCCCGGAACCGCATGTCTCATTAGATACTTTTGCCAATTATCAACGAATGAGATATCTCGGACTGCACTCGAAGCTGAGATCGTAAAGAGAATTGGAAATTGAAGTGACAAGTCAAAGTCACAGGTAGAAAGAGAGAAAGAGCGTATTTCATGGTGGAAACTTCGAAGAGGAATTTCACATTCGGAGCACGAACCGCCGAATATGTATCGATTCGATTGACGCGATGGTAGTTTGTCGTTTCGCATATTTTATATTCACCGCCGACACGAGTTACAAATATTTGGCAAAATTTTTGAAGAATACGGTTTCAGTGTGTTGTGTATGAACGTGAATACGTCTTGCCGTCGCGTTGGCCCGCGCAGAAAAAATCTTACGAAAGAGTTAGGGGCCCGAATGGCTTCCCGATGAGGCCCAATCAGGGAATTCTGTTCAGCAAGCCATATTTCACGCAAATTAGGGGGCTAGTGAGGCTTTGCTGGGGTGTCCCTGACTGATGATACCATACTTGACCAGCTTGACCTTCTCTTAGGCCATGCTAATGTTAGGGTAGCCCTAAATTGTCCCTAAGATTTTTCTGCACAGGGGAAACTGGTGAGCCGAAATCCGGTACAATTTTGATTAATACGTAAACGACACCGAAAGAATTTGGATATGCATGTATCGTTGGGTGGAAAAATCCGAAATTCGAGGAAACATGCCTGTATTGAGCAGATTTAATAGAAAGCCTGAGTACAAATTGAGTCAGAGCATTTCGAGAATCACCGCAAATTGGACGATTACATTAGAACTCGTTCTCGCAAAAATAGCTAACAAGGTGGCGAGGCTGGTGTGGAATTGGTATATTAAACTATCAGAGGAGGATGTGACCCATTTATCTGTATGGAGCGCTTCATAGACCTAGCAACGAGAGATGATAATAGTCAAGCAAAATGTATAACTGGGATCTGCGAATAACATTATTCCTATATGTGTGCGTAGCGTGGGAAAAATTGAAGATCGATTGACCGAAATCATCGATAGAAAACATGTTCGAAGAATAAAATTCGTTTGGATTAATGTTGCAGCATTGAAAGCTGGAAAGATCAGACACAGACCGGGTAATTACTAATTACCAATTCTGAGGTGTGTCGGAGGCGGTTTAGCTCATTGCTAATTCCATAACCTAATCCCATTGACGACTATGAACAACTACAAGCACGATTGAGATTAGCAAACAATAGTCATTCACGATGAAGAAGATACTTTAGTAGACCATAAACATTTTTTTTGTGCATATCATAGTTGAACAAGATGTTGATCGACTGTATAAGAAATTATATGGGAATGTATGCTTTTTTGCATCTATGCAAAGACGAAAAAAAAATTGTAATAAAAAAAAATTCGTGGAAAACGCAAAAACTACTAGACGAATTGGCGAATGAATTTGGGATCTAAAGATAGAAAAGCGATTCCAGGTGCATTTATGTGGTCACAGAAATTCCTATTACAGATCCATGTCTTGTAAGAAGAGAAATTAATCGGAGAAGCAGCCTCCAGGAAATCTATTGAACATTCTGATTCGGTTCTGGAGTGTTTTTTTTTCTCCTTGTTCTTCAAGATCGAAAAATGAGGTGTCAAATGCCCATCCAGACATTACTATCTCTCAAATTTCAGCGAAACGTATCTTTTCGTAGTCATCTTCTCCACAAGGTTGAAATATGCCCAATACTAGTTTTCCAAAAGACGACTATCGAACTGTCGTGACTTTAAGATAACAAAAACTGGGTCATAACTCATAAGACACATTTTCGTCATATGTTGCATAAAAGAATTCCGAATTTGGCCACTTTGCAGTCATGTGTCTAAAGTACTTCATTCCGAATATTAATAATTGTTAATCAATCGAGGGGGTGAGTGGAAAATTATTTATTCAATGATTTACGAAATGCTCCATATTGATTTCCATAATATAATCTAGAAGAATATTAAGATACTATTATGAGCTTACAACAAAATGTATAATACGAACAATAAATACAAGGGTATTAGTGACAAACATTTGAAGTTGTTAAACAAAAAGCACTACTTCGAACTTTATAACTGTTGAAATGGAAAGAAAAAACCAGTATTTCAACAAAGAAGATGAAATAGAATGGTCAATCATACTACTTTTGCACCGATACTCTCAATTACAATTTTGGTTTCAACATCGACTGAACTTCAATCTAGATCGGCTATGACTAATAAGGTCAACTGCGTCGCTACGTAATCCAATTTATTCCCTAATCAGCCCTAGAGTAGTTGATGCCATTAGGCCGCATACCTTGCCGCATGTTTCAAGTGCGGATAAGTGCGCGATAGATCATCGTGGGATTGAGATTTGAGATATGAAACTCAGACGCGATCGATTCGATCCCGATTTTCGATCAACGGATTTGAACTGACGCTTGGCGGCATCGTCTCAGGTGTATTTATTTCCCTGACTTCTGCGCCAGTGACATCCGGTACGATCCCATTGGCCGATTCGAAAGCGGCGGCGCGTTCATAGGCCGACGCGCAGAAGTACGTTCGATAGCCAGGCAGAGCCCAGTACCCGGCAGGGCCTCGAAGAAGAGACTGCTCTGTCTCGACTTTGAACAATATTAAATTTGTTATTTCTTTAACTCGTTGCCCCAACCGCCCCCTCCGATTAACACACCCGATAAGTTTGATAGAATCGAGTTTCAAATATAAAGGCAACAGGAACTCGCGGTTAAGTGAAGTTTGTGATTTTGTGTTTCGTGTTTAGTGCCTTTTTATTTTGGATTTTTAAAACCACGATCTCAACCGAAAAAAGAAACACCCAGTCAAGGTGAGTTTCGATTGTTAAGATTCATACTCCGTTTTCATTTCAGGTATTCGCATCGTCGCAATATCTTCGAATCAATTTCAAAATGCTTCGAGTTCCTCGTATAATTTGAACAACGATCTTTCCACAACCAAATCACCCGCCTAAACCGTTGAAACCGTGTGAAACATTCGAAATCCTAGCGAGCATCGTTGGCACGTATGGAAAAGTTTCTGTGCCATTGTGCGAGGAGTATAATAGGGAACGTACGCATTTTCATCTCGAAGACTTGACCTCGCGACCTGAGTCCCTGACTCCCTGGGTGAGTCGATGCAAATAAACAAATCTGAGCGATCCCTAAGTGTGATCGATCGGATGATAAGTGTCCCGGATAGGAAATCCTATCGACAAATGGCATACTCTGAGAACAATAAATGAAGCACAAAGAGTCTGAGAATGATTTGGTACCACTGGGTCGATCGAAGTAACGACTGCATCTTGATCGCTCGTCGATTAGTGGTAATCATGCAGATAATTGGTATCCGGTACCCTTAGAATGAACGATTTTGTAGCCAAATTCGTGTTCACGAAAATATACTTCAATCAAATGGCTAGAAAAATGTGGTGGGTTTTTTTGGAACACGAAATGAAACTGAATCATGATGCACATGAAAAAGTGGGTCATCAATTACCTGTACCACTTTGGGAATTGGATATGAAAACCCCTGCAAGATAGTTTTTGATCCTCTCTGCAGGGTGTAGAGAGAGGATTTTCCTGCGGATGAATAAATATTTACAGAAGTTCACTTAACCGTGTATCGAGTGAGGTTTGATTCCGAGGCAGTGAGGCAAACCGTCTCAAAAACTCTCGAGGCACCCGCAAAAAAGATTGATTCTTTCAACAAAAAGGAAGAACCGAAAAGTCACCTCTTCCATTTCCCAATTCCCGAACTAGTGTTATTTGAAGAAAAATAAAATCGAGTTCATAGAAGAAGAAGGCTAGAAGATCGTTTAATTTGTGATGATTTTCGGAAATAGTCCTAATTCGGATGATTAGGTGTCGTTAAAACAGGTAGCTCAAGCTCTCCGAAGAGCCGGGCTTGATAAGATTGTCATTAGTAAATTCCTCGTCTGGAGAATTCCTGGTCCCGGTTGACAAAAAAAAAACCACAAGACGAAGTATTTCTCCTTCTCAACGTTCTTTTCCTGTTTTCGTTTAAATTGAAGCTTTGGTATCCCCGGGTTTATTTGTATTGTATATTTTCTAGTTAGCCATTGATTGTCGTTGGTTGCATGCGAGAGCAGATTCGGACACGCGATCTCGAAAAAATTACCTCTCTGCACGAAATTCTTCAACGTTTAGCCGGTTTCGTTGTATCGTTTTTCCTAATATCCCCCAGACATCCGATCTCCGACCTCGTGGTACGCACAAACAATGAAAAGAAAGAAACCTCCTCACCGTAAGATTATCAACGGTTTTTGGGCAATTTAGAACCTGGCTAATTCGACTCTACCGGGTCTGTCAAAATATAATAGAAAACGAGGTTCTTCCACGCAGACCTCCATCTGCATTTCTGATGAAACGTCAACAAAGTACGATCAACGTGGTGTATGGAACCAGACTGGAAGCAGGGGCACCAGCCACTGAATCTATAGTTTCAACATCGTTGAGAGAAATTCAATTACACTCGAGTCTATCTCCACACAACTTCCCACAGGATCGTTGTTCCAGAGTTAACAATGCCACCCGCACATCAAACTTTGAACCGATACATGCACTACATCCAGTACGCTACCCAAAATCAAGGGATCATTTATATCCGTCCTATGCTGTGTGCATCGATTCGGCTTGGCTTCAGACATTACAAGGACATGAGGTGAGCCGAATCTCTTCCCAATAATGAGAAATGATGTGCAATCGATAGTGAAGGGTTTCAGGCAAAGGCCTGATGGTTTTGATTCTATAATTCAATCAATGATTGAAAATTAAACTTTTAAGAGGCACAGAGTTGATAATACAGTTTCTGATCCTCTAACGCACCAGTTTCTTACTCTTGTAGCAAGCTTCAGTGTTCAGGAGACGGTTATTTCAATGATTGTGGAACTGCGACAACGTTGAAACAAATGGAAGATGGAAAAGACCTACAGTTTGACCTTTTGAGAGACTGTGCAGTCAGTTCTAGTTTTTCGATTTTGGAATATAGAGAACACTGGATGGTTGACAAGCCTTTCCTCCGTGATGACTATTTTTCCTCAGCCAAACGGGATATATTGTATGACATAATAAAAAATAACGAGCGACGGGGTTGAATGACGTTACTGCTCACTCAATTACCCTGCGTCTTGGCACGGACTTTGGTCTAATCCCGCGTCGACGAGTCAATTATTGAATACACTTACCTTTTCCGAGGGTAATTAGCAGTTAAGATTCCACATGTAACCAGGCTACCACGTTGCATGTGTAAAATTGAGGTGGTCGTGTGCCAGAAGTGTTATTCCAAAGGGGGTGTGGGAGCGGAGAACTACCGGAAGGAACAAGAGGGGATCAGTGGATGAAGCACTTGGCGTATAACGGACAACCGATGTTCGGGGTGGGACGTTCGTACATTTATACATACATATTCATACAGAGAAATACTCACACAAATGAATCCCCTCCTCCCACTGTTATTCGAAGATGGTGTGGAACCGGGACCGGGACTGTCCGTGTTCGATGCAGTCCTTCTTCGGCGTGGGGTGAGCAAGTTCCGGAACCTAATTCGGTGAACACTGAACACACCCATGCATATTCAGCGCATTTGTGGGTATACGGCTGACTTCTAACTTGAACGTTTCAAACTCTAAAGCCGGATAGTGTTTCGTCGCAGTAATCCAACCATGGCGAAGTCACTTTATGCTCCGGAATACGACCGATGTTTTGAGTCAATTTGGAATTTTCACTCTGTTCCATTCTTCTGGAGCAAGGAAATGTCGCAGGAGTCTATGCGTCATCGAATTATCTGATCACCTTACGGTATCGATAAAAGTTTGCTGAATAAATTTTCTCAAGCATCATTCAAATTATTGACAGGCAAGGGGATCCGCACAATATTCGAGGCTTTAAATTATTGTTAAAACTCTTGAAAAGTTGATCAGGCCTTCCGGAAATTAAAGACTGTTGGTTCTCAAGGGGAAATTAATAACGTCAGGAACCGTTATTCATCTTGTTGAATTATCAACTCATCAAGGTTATTGGGTTCACGTTTTAGATCGATTTTCTACCCTCCCACCTCACCCTCATCCTGTATTTGATACCTGGAATCATAGAACGCGACACCTGATGCAGTCGAGGGGTTCAATAAGTCACGTTGCATCGGATCATGGTTACAGGACGAAGTAAGGAACGGGTGGCTGTTAGAAAGAGGGGTTGGGCGTGTCTGGTTCATCTCCATACCTGATGTTATACGTCAACGCGCGCATCCCGTGGGTAAAGTCTGGACCACTGGGTTCCAGGAATCGTTTTCAAGCAGATAGCCTCGTACTCGAGGCTTCGTTGTCTTTCAGGTTAACATAAGTTATACAACATACTCATTCAGGATTCTTTAACTCTGTCGAAAGGACGCTGAATGTTTGCAGAGGACGATCTCTACGTTGTGCAGATGGTGGTCGAGACCAGGACCGGAATTTGTTGCACTTTTTGAAACAAGGTTGGAATCATATTCAGATACTTCGGAAACTGCATAAGAATTCATATCCTACGATATGAATCGAGGAGGTTTGGAGGTTCGTCGCCACTCGTAAATCTGAGGATATCTGGTCATACAATTTTTCTACAGTTTATCCACTTGGAAAACCACCCCCTTCAGACTTTCCATATCCTTGAATTGCTCAGTGACATCAAAGCCAACCAAAACCAAACTTTCAATGCACACGATCGAGTACCACGTATGAAGACATAGCGGCCACATACATGCAGGGAAGAAGGGCTGGTGGATATTCCTGCATGCAAATCTTTGCCGATTAACATTTACCACAGTTTATCTATCGTGCAGACAGAGATACGTGGAGGTAGATGAGCTTTGAAGTTAGGCTTCAGCGATCAGGCAACACAAAGGTGGATGCTTCATCATCGTTTGAACCCGTCATCAAGTTCCTGGGTACATTTTATCAGCCGAGTATCCTTGGGATTTAGGGATAATCGAGTCTGAGCCTCGACATTTAATAATCTACGAATTAGGATGCAAATATTATGTATAATTTATGCGGGTCCGTTATTTGAGCGATCTCATATGGACTTTAGAGTGCTGACTGCGCGCTGACTACGAGGATCATTAATCGTTTTTTCTTGTTCCTTTTGTTGTTTGTCAGAGACGTAGGACAAAACCTTGGTACTGTAATGTACGATTGCGCAAACGTTCGCTTTCTAATTTCACTGAAGCAATGATAAAAACAAAACTTTGATCTCGTGTTACATACGTAGGAGTTTTGTAGAAAGGTATTCTCGTCGCGGTACAGCACGAGGTAGGAACTAACATTTGAAATATGTCTTTGAATAAATCCGTTCGGCCCTTTATCAGCCTGGTTGTTATTGGACGAGTATTTATGCAATCGGCACATGAGTCATCAGCTGCAGCAGTGTCGAATGGTAGAATGTTGCTAAACCCTTAAACTTCCCACTGACTTCGAATGTGTTTGTTTTTTAAATGAAATCTACAACCGGAGAATGGAAATATATCACTAGTTCACGTTTTTATCCACGTAAAATCCGTGTAGTCAGTGGGCGAAAACAACGGATGAATAAAAATAATTGACAGAGGCAAACAACCAGCGGGTAGTGCGAGGATATCAGCGTTCAAAGAACCGAGTTTCCCGAGGGAAAAAGAATGTCAGAAAAATGTAATCAAAGAGTAATTCATGTTTCATGAACAAGAACGTCAAGTGGCTTCGCAGGTCGTTGCATCCCGTGCAGAGAAGCTACTATTTGTCTACCATTCGAACGAGTGTGCGTGTGTGTGCGAGTATAAAAGGATGAAAATTCGGCCAACGTCCTGGCAGGAATGAGAGATCCACTTTGCATGCGTTTCGGTGATTCTAAAGTGTAGCTTGCAGTCGCATTGCAGTCACGTATGCCGTTGCACGCTCTCCTGATTTCTGATTCGGAATGAAACCGCGTGAAAACATCCCAAAGACTCACCCCAACCTTTATATATACATATATATCGCCTTGTTTACAAAAAATTGAAATTGCCAGCGTAACTGTTGTTCATCCCGTCAATAAAACTAAATCCCTGCATTTTTTCTGGACTCACGTCAAGAATACGTGCCAAGATCATCCGGGTCATTTCTCTACACTCGGATTGATCCAATGGGTTTTATCCGCCGTCGCCATTTTCTAAATCTCGAACTTTTCGTTTTGTGCAAAAAAGGAAATAAAAAATTAACGCGGTGTTAGGATTCTTGCACCAGTCGCGTTTAGCACGTGTAAATAAATTGCGTTCGGTCAAGGTTGTGAGAAAACTGGGCCACTTCATATCGACCGCACGTGGGTGGTTCTTACAACGTCTGCCGCTTTTAACAACGCGATCGTCTCGAGTAATTTCAATTTATAAGACGAATAGAAAATAATCGTCAACATCTGCATCTTAATTCGCTGACACCAACTCAAGGAATCAACGACGACCCTGAAGGATGAAATTACGTAACCACCATGAAACTAAAGCTAGCAGCCACAGTTAGCTATCAAAAGTGCTGAAGTCAATGGAAATCAGAAAATGAGCCCCAAGTATTCAATTTTTGTGAAATATTGTGCCACGTGAATACTGTCACAAAAATGAAATCATTCTGTTCAGGAGAAGCTTAAAATCTTCGGCTGCTAACTTATAATGGCTGCTAGCTTTAGCTTCATCGCAACTACCCAATTGCATCATGCACCCTGAATTACTGAATGTACGATAAGGTAATATCAGCGGCGACCCCATAACCCAGTGTCTAAAAATAACTGGATTCATTACTTACACTATTTTTTATAAAAATATCGGACAACAACACGACGATACACTAAATCAATGATACAAGTACATTTCCATCGTACGATGGACTTTGCATCATTAGCTCTTATCTACTTAAAAACGTCTGACGAAAAGACTTTTATCTATCTATAAAAAAATGACCTCCAGACGCTGCGAAAGTATGGGAACCTTAGTGGGGGCGTCGTTTCACCTAGTAGCGAGATTTGAACTAACATAGATATACGTAGCTACACTAGCCTACACGCAGTAGTTCGAATTCGTCCACCAGATGTCATATGGAACAACTCAAATTTTCCATCGAAATAGCGAAATAGCGAAGATCGGAATATCTGAAAAACTAAAAAAAGTGTCATTTTATTTCCACTACTAAAGGACCCTGTGAATTTTAAAAAAATCTCAGTTTTCATAAACACAGACCTTGAAATCAGGTAATCGATGAATGATGATCTCCGTGACCTATCCGAAATCCAAATTGTACCTTTTTTCAGACATAATATGTGTGACTTAGTGATGTGTGAGAAGTTGGTTCGTTGCTCGATAAAAATTGTAGTTAAACGACGATTTTTCTCAAGTTTTTTTTTACTCAAAACCGCGGACTTTGACGCAAATAGTCTATCAATTGTCAATGACTAAAAATTATCAGCGTGATATCGTCGATCGACACTTTCCCTCAGAGAAATGGGAAAAAGAGTTCGAAAGAAAAAAAGTGGTGATGCAAATATGGATACGATATGCGTTGACATGCTGTAAGCTGTGGAGCAGGAAGCCTTTGAAACAGAATTTGGTAGAAGCCTGATACATCCTGGTCAAAGTGAAGCTAAAAATCGTGCAGCTCGGAAGTACCGCGAGTCCGGAGTTCATACATTCACGCAATCCATTCCTTTTTCTCTCACCGAGATCCCGGTGGTCGCTGACGTTCAAGGTATTATTTTTGTGCTTCGCGAAATTTTTTTCGCAGCAGATTCGCGATAGGTACTGGACAGGATGAAACGAAACGAGACGAAAGTAAAAGCGAATTCGGGAAACCAAATGAGACTCTCTTGGAGTACGCGTACGCGATGCGAGAATTGAAGACGCGGAGGGTCGAGATGTGGAAGGTAACGGACGTGGAGAGGAAAGGAGTCTGTTATTTGACGTAATGACCCTTTGGAATTCCAGTACGCTAGGGCCTCTTCTTTCCCTCCGCCACGTTTTACCTGGGTTATTCTCCACGCCCTCCCTTCTATCCCACCGCAGACCCGAACGCTCCACGTTCACCTTATGGTCGACGTGGATGCGGACGATATGCATCCCCCTATCGCTACGTCACGGTCTTGCCTCGCATTCTCAAATTTCCCTGGTATAACGCGGGGCTTCTTGATCCGGCATCCCCTTCAAAAAATTGGGGTTCAAAACGTCGATAGCGGTTATAAAGTTACGTCAATTAGTTTCAGGTTTAATCATCGCAAGCGAAGTTTGAGACACTTGGTGTTGCTTTTTTTAGTGCGTTGCTCGTTGCAGCGTTAAATGATTATCGATCAAACGAGTTCTGCTAAGCGGAAAGAGGGATTGGAACTTGTTTGAGGTGAGTATAAAATGAAGATTGAAAAGAAGCCTCGATAACGTCGTCGTAAACGATTATAGTCGAGGGTAGAAACGCGAACCGTTGAACCGAACTGAGACGATCATCTTAAGACGATCAACGTAATACTTGAGATTATTTTTACTTATCCTGAAAATTGTTATCTTAAAAAACGCAATACTTGACTAGGTACAGCAACTATAACCCACGGTATCACTACCATTTTACTTAATGCTACCGCGGTATCGCTACTGGAACGTGAAATTCATCTGAAACTTTACGAGTTACGGTTTCGGACATACCGTAAAATAACTCTCGTTACGCCACCACGCAGAGGCGTTAAACTTTTGACATCAGCCAATAATAAAGAAACATCCGTTTTTTTTTCATGATACTTTTAGGATTCAAGCCCTTTTTTTTCCTTTCGAAAATTCCCAAATTGATGCCTAATTTTTCGTCCTGAACAAACGAACTTTGGTACAGATATTATTGATGGTAATCTTCGAGGATTTAGGCAATGAATTTTCATCAACGGAATAATTTTTTCCGTTTAGAATGAGCTCAAATTTGGTAGTTCTTGATGTTTGTACATATGTTCTGTCGAGGCGAGTGTAAGAATGTGAAAAGATGCTAGGAGTCGAAGTTTTCTGTACAGCTCGGAGGGAAAGAGATTCCCTGATCAATAACCGATATCTAATTCAACTGAAAGTCGAATAAAATTCGACCAAGGAGGGTAAAAACCGAAAGCTGAAACTGTCAGAGTGAAAGAGTTTGTTCAAACATTCTTGAATAGATCGCAATTTGTGAAATACGTGAGTTTGGATTCGAAACCGAAGCTCGAAAAGTTCGACTTGTTTGCTATATATGGCTATAAGCCAAGTTCTTCATACCCCACAAATCTGGACCTTCGATATTTTTCCTTTCACAAAAGATGAAATTTTCGAAGCTTCTATTCGATCGAGAACTTCTTTTTATTCGACTTCCTGTCATTTCGTCAATTCGTCGCACGGTACATTGTGTTAATTGAAATGTTTCACGCACGAATGGATTAATGCTGTCACATAGCATTACCAAACGGTGTGTTTATATATGTATATGCTACAATAAATATACATGGTATTCATACGAAATCACACATGCGTGTCAAATTTTCAACCAAACAATAAATAACGTTCTGTCTCACACACAGGACCACACAGCTGAATCGAAATCCATCAACCGATGTGATATTCAGGTTCTCACTCCGAGACGTTGTGAAACGAAATAATCCTACCTAGTAGCTACACAGTCGGTATCTGTACCAGAGATAAATTAATTAGGACAAAGATAAAAAAAAAGGAAGAAAATTCAACCAAAATTTCTTTCAACGTTGACAAAAAAAAGATGGAATGTGATAATATCGTTGCTGACAAATTATGACGAGGTAGTAGATTCTGCCTTTAGACAGGGATTTCGACGGTGTGGCACATGGGAATCTATAAGGTCATTATCCAATCGTGAGCTGAGAAATCCTTACGAAAGGGAATATAAGGGAGATGAAGATGAGAGGAAAGGAGAGAGAGAGAGAGAGAGGAGAGGATAGGAGACGAGATTCACGGTGTGGAGAGATGGAGGGTAAAGATATCCACCTATCTCTCACCAGGCATTAGCATACGAGGCATTTCTCCGGTATCTACTGACTCATAAATTATGGTTTACTCTCGTATTCATTCATACCCGAAGCTCTACTCCCGCGCCGTGTAGTGACATAACCGCTCACGTTCCCATCCGCATATCGAACAGATATTAAGTATATGACGTCATACGCAGCAACTGCCTTCCTTTTTTTTATTTTTTATTATTCAACAGGTTGAAATCGGAAGTATTAAACACATATCGCTCCATTTTTGGAAAAATTCATTCTATTCGTGTGAGAAAATGATTCATTGATCATCAAGTCTCAAACTCCAGGATCAAATCGACAATGTTTAACACGAAAGAGTATAATCAAGATAGAACTAGATGGCGGGCTTGTCACGCTGAATAGTGACGTCAGATCATAGTGCGCAAAAGAGACGGTATGACTTTGAATCGTCAATGTATTGTATTCAAGCGATATAACGATGTTTGATATACATTTTTTGAATAGATTCTCTGCAATAGAGTTTTTGGAGTGAAGACAGAAAATTCTTGGAATATTGAGAAACGGGAAGTGCGGTTATTTAACGGATGTTGACTCCGCGTTGACGCCGTTCTTATACTGCAGTCGCAAATCGGATCGGATCCAATCCAATCCAAACCCTCACTTAGCATACGAACGCGTTTTCTCGAGATTGTAGATTCTAGATTCTAGATGTCGGATGAGAGATGGAGAGATGCCGGAGATCAGAGATCAAAGCAAATAGAGAAACTCATCCGGTCTAAACGATATCAACGGTAACGTTGTTCGTGGCATTACGCAGACTCCGGTACCCACGGAGATCCCTTTATCCCATCAACCGTATTGAGTGGTTTTTGAGTTCTACTATTTCACGAGAAATTATCAGCGAAGAAGAGGTAGGAAGTGCAATATTAAACTGCACGCACCACTGCGTGACATTTTTTTGTGTGCAGATTATGGAATGGCGTATTTACCGATGCTGAAGAAGTAGATGAATTGAAATAAAAATATTCAATACGAAAAAAGCATATTTCCACGTAGAATCCACAACACTGTGTGATGGGTACAAATGAATATTGGTTGTTGACCGTACCTCGATGATGAGCACGTCACGTTTCGATGAACCTTGTTTATTGAGGTACTATTTCTTTTAAAATTCAACCTCAAAATCAACAGTCAATGCATTCGATTGTTTGAATTTCGTTTTTTCTTTCATCATTTATCAAACATCACGGGGGTCCAGTGGACACAATCCTATTCGACGATGCATTTTTTTTCGCGCTTAGTAAATATACAAACGAAAACTCTCAGCTAAATTCAATAATTCGATTTTTATTCACGTTACAGCTATGACGTCATTAATTCATTCCAAATAATTTTCATAGCATTAAAACAATATTTTCTACCACACATGCATTAAAAACTCGTGTTTTTTGCCCTCTTCAAGGTGTCAAGTTGGGAATTAGTTTCGACAGACGACGCTAGATGGCGGCGTTAGGACATATTGAATAGTGACGTCATAGCATGGCATAAAAAAAACGATGTTTAATGTTCTCTTTCTGTATTCAGAGGCAGTCGACCATCTTAGATACGATTATGAGAAGTTATCGATCCAGTCGAGTCAATAAAAAACAATTTTAATGTCCGACTTTTGAATGACTCATCGTTATTCTATTCAGAAACTTTAATGACAAACCAGAACCACAAGAATATAATACAGAAAACCGTTTGGTCCTAGAAAAATAACCAACAATACGTACCATGAAATAATCAAATTAACTTTTTGGTTTTCGTCTGTGAATCAAGTTTCTGGAGAGGATAAGAAGACGAGTCATTCTCTTCCACTTGTTTGTTTTAACATTACCTGAATAAAAAATGGTGGACAATCGGATTATATCAGACCTACGGTGTGGGATAATTAATGTACACCATTCCTAAATAATAAATTGCAGGAAATGAGAGAATCCGCGTGCTTTTGGTTATTATTATCCGTATATATCGTCAAGCAGGATGGGCACCTGCGATTTGCGTTTCTCGGGCCTCTCCGCGAGTTTCGCGATTCGTTCAGTAAACCTAGCTATACAGGGTGTGTGATAAACATACGTGTGTATCTGTAGGCAGAAGGCACAACAGCCAACAGGTAGAAGTGAAACTTTTACTCAGCATCAAACAAACTACGCGCTGTTACAATACACGACTCAAAACTGGTCGTCTGGTCGGTTTCAAACTTGTAAAAGTTCCTCCGTACCTGTACCTGTCGATTATACCCCGTCGTGTATTCTGAAAATGTATTTCATTCAGCCCACTGACAATAGGAGTAGCACCCCTGCTGAACAGGCCCAAAACCTCTCGGAATTTTAAGACGCTCCGAGGATTTAAAACCCAACGGAAATTCCATGGGAAAAATTGGAAAAGCTCCATCGTGTCCGCCGACGAAAGGACTTTACGGCCATGAATCAAACACGATTATAGGCGTTACCCATATCCACAAATTTTATATGGTTCCTTTTTTTTGGAGTTCACGGTTTTTGGAGTCGTTCTCCTGCATCTTGCATCAATGGACTCTCATTTTACGGTTTAATTAACACTCATTTCTGCCATGAGCTTCGGAAATTTACCATTTTTTTATTAATCTGATCTGAAATTCGAATAATCAATTATGAGGGGAACAGGATTTGAAAAGATTGAAAAAATAGCCCTTTTTAAATTAATTTTAGCTATAATGAATAATTGAAAGACAGAAAAAATCGTTTTATGCAAATCGAAGCTAAATTTCTCAATTATGAAATATAGCAATTACTGAACTCGTCGATTTTGAAACAGAAATAAAAAATGACAAAAATATTCGATACAGTTCTCGATATTCATGAAACTTTTCAGTGTTTGTAAACACGGCGGAGTTTCTGAGGCACGTGGTTACCGACTCGATCATTCTAGTGATGCTGTGTAGCCGGACCACGCCGCTCGAGACTCTCTTCGTCGAAGGATGGAGGCGAAAGGGTCCGGGTTACGGAGGGAGACTCGGGATCTTGGGTAGGGATGGAACGTGGTCGGTTCACTTTCCCGGGCTCGGAGCGCGCGTCCTTAGGGCGCGGTTACGACACCGAGGTTCAAATTCGACCGGAATAACGACCCAGAAGCAACGTCGTCCGGGCATCCTCGTTCGGTCAAAAATCAATTCCCCGATTTTCCTGCGTTTTCAACCAATAAAAGCTTCAATTTTCAGAAATATCATCCATAACCAATCTCACATCACTGATAACATAAAAGGTGCACCGTATATCTTCCGAACTGTCAATCGGACGCGAAAACCTGTGAGGACTATTTTTGTGGTGAATTTGACCAGCATCAACTCAGCTTCGGGTCGTTTTTGACCCATGAGCAACGGGAAGTGAGATATCGAGTGAATTCGTGTTTAGTAATAGATTCGAGGTTTCGGCTCGACTCGGAGGGTTCTAACGGTCGCTTAATTCCCGAGGCCCAAATGGAGGGTCCCTTTAACTCGAGAACTTGAGGGTCGAAAAGGGGCCTAGGGTGCCGCGTTCCTGATCCCTACTATCCCTGGTAGGGAGAGAGGAGGGGTGGGGGGAGGCTTAGGTCCGGCACCTGACACATCCTGATGAGGAGCAAAGAGGAAGCGCACCGCGTCAAACCTTTTCGTCCCTGCTTTAGGAAGCCTTTTGTTTTCGATTCGATGCGCTACAGGTGTGAATTGAATATACTTCAGTTATTGTATCGCCTCAACTTTCCGCATCACTCTCTACCTTCAACTTTATTTTCACCTCTTTTTCTTATTCTTCTTCTTCTTCTTCGAGACTGTAGCACGGACTCGAATCATTCCCAAGATCCCTCAGGCCATCCATGCGTGGCCCTACCATCCATATTTGTCCATACGATATTTGTTCCTCGTGGTTTCGTCAGCGTCACAAATTATTACGCAGCTACCTTTACTTTCACAATGTCTGTATTCCGTTTAGTTATTCAACGAAAGGGCCGCTTTGCTGTCATGATCTTATCATTTTTCTTCTTTATTTTCTCCTTACAGCTCTTCTTCTTCTTTTTTGTTTCTAATCTATTTTGGTTGAATGAAATAGAAATGCGGTTCATACAAAAACATGTTCAATTACCTATGTATATAAGTATATTCATATTCACAAAGATTCATCGATGATACATAAAATTGTCTACGTTTTTCTTATATAATCATGAATATACGCATATAAATATAGAAGTAGCTGCAGATGAGCAATAGTTTCATACAATACCGTGATATGTGATTATACATTGTCAAAGTTAACACCGTGCTTGTTTGTGGAAACTGGCCAGCTGTCCCGTGTCCTCAAGGCAGACTGGCCAGTTTCGAGAGGCAAGCAAAGTATATAAACATCACATGACTGTATACAATTTAATACAACTGTGTGTGCGTGTGTTTCGAATATATGAAGTGATATATCAACAATTTTCACTATTAATTGGCCGTGAAACGGAGTACCTATATATATATTATCTATATCTCAGACACAAATTAATTCGTTTCAAGAGACTGGCTCTACTCCTAGCCTCAGGAGTTCGAAATGATTCAAAGTTTCGCACATAAATCACTCGCGGAGGAACGATAAGAAAATTGTTAAAGAATTCCTTGTAGAAGAAAAATGAAAAAAAGCTTGTTATTTTTTGTATCTTCTTCTATAAATGGGATGTTCCGTTGCTAGGTTTTATAAATAGTATTAGAAAAAAAAGAAATTTGTATTCGGTGTATCGGTTACGAAATGATTTGATTACGGTTTCGGTTACGGTTGCGTATTATTCCCGGTTCCCTCTATCCTGTCCTATGGCACATTCACCTTATCCACATAGTGCGCGGGGCTTATGCTATATATACAAATAAGCTTGAGTCGTGTGCCTTGAAAGCGTAGTAACCTTGGACTCGGGAGTCGTAGTAAACTCTCGTCTAGCTGCGGCGCTAGGATGTCGCAAGCCAATACTAGGTGTGTATACCGTACCACTACTACCTTCAGCCAGATCCAAGAGCAAGGACCTCTATCCGAGATGCTGCTGAACCGCACGAGATAGAAAACGACCGGGAAGAACCTGGACTGTCGAGCGTAGAGGAGGATACCCCTATCGAGAAGAATGAGATGAAATTTTCTAGCCTTTTTATCCTATAAGCTTATCGCACCCCGGCTCTTCCTATTTTACTGGGGTGAAAATATCGCCTCAACCAGCTCCTATAGAAAACTCCGCCCGTTATCGCGTCTAGGTACCGAGTCAATTTCTATTTTCGAGGTTGCAAGCTTTCGGAATGTCATCGTTTCTTAAATCTCGAAATTATGCCACCCGGTAACTTTACCCGCTTTACAATGTTCAGTTTTTTTCTTCTTTTCCGTAGACAGTGGCCAAATTCTTTGTTATTTTCGACCTGACTTTTTTCTGAATGTTTTTTTCTTCATTTTAAAGTTCCAATAGGTTCCTGGAATAATTCTCATCTTCCCCCGAATCAATCGGAATGACTAAATAATGAGTGAAAATTCAATTTGCATTATTATAGTGCTAAAAGAAAAATTGTCTGAAATGACTGATTGGACTGAAATTTTTCAACATTGTCCTGAATTAGTGATAAATTTGAGTGGAATCTTAGAATCAAGGCAGATTGGTCTGAATCGAAAAATAATAATTCAAAATGAAAAGAAATTAGCTCGGGATGATCGATTTAATTTGAATCAACAAGAAGCACGAATAATTAATCAACCCAAAGTTTCGAATTAATGTTCACTCTGACCAAAGTGAATGATCGAGGATTACCCACTGAAAAAGCAAATTGGATACAAAACAAAAAAATGAATATTGTAAATTGCCAAAATCAGTTGAAAATACAGAAAATATAATTACCTTCAATTAACAGAAAACGAACCGAAAGTTTCATATTTTCACTTTGATTGGGGTGAATTATAGAAGATTGTAAAAAAAGTCCAATCTTAATTGAGAAAAAATGTGATTCGAAATGAAAAATATTCAGTTGGCTTGAATCGATTGATTTGAATATAGGTGATCGTAAAAAATGATTATGTTACTCAAATCTCGAGTTATTTTCGTCTCGAAGAAAGCAAATATCAATAGCACTCTCCGAACTTGATAACGAGTCTTGAATATCGTTCGAAACGTTCAGATTGCTTCCGAACTGATATTCGTCCCCTGGAAGAGTCAATCAATGATTAGAAATGAGAAATTAAAAAAGCGTGAAGCTTATTTTCGACAGCTGTGGACCATCAAAGGGCGTCATTTTATCGTCGACCATCCTTTCCGCGGTCTGGTCGGGTTCTACCGCGGTCATGGGCAACCTGGGCAGCATCAACTTTGCTACAACCATGGTCCAAGGTGAACCAGTGCGATCCAGTGCGCGCGAGCACGAATGCTCCTTGGAGTATGTACCCGACTTTACGTTAGCCTCCTCGGCGCAAGTAGTATAGGGCCGGGTCCCCCTCCTTCAATCGTGTTGGTACCGATCGTATGGATGGAGTGTGGAAAGATTGACACACACCTGAATCGACGAAGAGGACGAGGACGAGGACGAGGACGAGGACATGATACGACGATGACCATATACGTAGCGAGAGTTTCCGGTTCGTATAACTTACTCCGGGGACTCTGGACTTCGTCCGGATATCACCGGATGGCGATGTGATTCGAGCCACTGTTACGCGCAGGACAATCATTCGACATGATTTACAGATTGGCTTTCGGGGTCGGATAAATTGAATCCGTTGTATCTTTAACAACGACAATTGCACTATATACATTAAATCACTCGACAGGAAACTTTGACCCACAATTAATTACTGCCGAATGGCTTATAATCGCTGGATTTATGTCTTCTCCGCTGACTTGTTCGTCATTTTATCATCAGTGTTGAATGATAGAATTAATTATGAGCGTGACGAGTCTCGTTGGTAATTTTTATCGAAAAGTTTTCAAATTATGTGCCAGTATTACCGCAGCTTTTGGACCAAACTGCAAACTGCAATTTGAACCAGATTCATGTCCTGTGTACCCCTTCGTACAGCACTACGTGTACTTATATTTTTGAAATTGCAGAAGAATACTAAATTTCAATTCTCAATATCAAAATATTAAAAATGTCGTCTTTAATGAACCGCCTACGATGGAAAATGAAAATCTGATCAGTTCTGAAATGCAGCTCTCGATCAATCATCGATGATTTTGTGTGAAATATCGAAGAGGAAAAAATAAATAAAAAATTGATGCGATGCTGTAACAAAGTTTTACGCAATCAATCCTGATTAGTTGAGTAATGCGGTTTAATTATGGCTTCTGACTCTGGCGATCATCAATCCTAATTTCCTGTCATAACTCAAAAGTGGAAATTCTTATCAATCAGTTCATCCAGCAGAACTTTCAGAAGTAAATAGAAAAAAATTATGAAAAAAACTGAGCTTTCGTCCAGTTCAAGATTCTTTACCTACTGCCTCAAAAACGCATCGATTTTCATGAAAGATTATCGCGGTTCGTGAAAAACTGGTCATTGAATAATCTTGTACAAAATAGACCACCAAATTAATTGTCCCGAGTTTAGAGCAGGGAGATAGATTGTTACGGATCGAGGACTGCTTTCATCGTCCTGGTAAATTGAACTCGAAGTAATGGGTGCAACCCGATTGAGCAGCTTCTACCACACATTGAATAAAGCCGTCCCATTGTTGGTCCAGGAAGCTTTGGGCTCGCTTCGTTCCAATCAAACCGTATGTATTCAAGCTCATGTCAACCCCCTTGTCTGCACTCCATGACTAAGTCCGCACTTGAACCCAGTCTCATCCTCGACACGATAAGGATATCTGATTATTCCGTATAAAAAACATTCCGTTTCAATGGTCCACAAAAATGATCAACATTTCAGATAAAAGAACTCTGCTCAAAGGGCGGTTTTTGGAATCCAAAAAGCTCTCGGTGGTACCGGCACCTACACAATCTTTACATCGTGGGGTGTCTGATCAATCGCTGATTTTTTCCATTTGGAGTCACACATTACGTAGTTTTTCACACATTCCGTTTATAGAAGATCTTTCGGTCTTGGATAATGCAGTACGATATTCCCATTATCTTAGCCCCCCAAAAAAAAAATGGTTTGATAATTGTCGAGTCGATATCTCCTACGTTTAAATGATATTCACTGGATTCTATCAACATAAGTTGTGAATTCACTGGCGAATGGGGTAAAAAAAATTATTGGTGAGGTACGTCTCTCTAAATCTGAATCAGTGAAACTCACTGCGAATCAGCGTATATACACTGATTTCCAGTTATAAGTCGACCGCTTGGTATACTTATAACTGGAAATCAGTGGATAGTCACTGATCCAAATTTAGAGGGTATGTAAACTTTGATAGGATATCATTCGAGTTCTTTTGTCTATCTTCTTTATATTCTTCGGTTTAATTGGGGCCACATTTAACAGCTACTTTAGTAAGGTAATTAACAACCGGCTATTCGCGGTTACATTATTGGTATGGAAGCCTGCTCAGAAGTTATATCGGGAAGCCATTAAACGTATTAAACCACGAACGCTTCTGGACGAAGCTGTATAGCGGGGTTTCGGAAGCTGCTTGTGAGCCAACTTCCGATGAAATTTTCTCGGTGTTACAGGTTTCTGTTTCCGTTACACCATCATTCCGGAGATCAGAATCGTTGCATAGAAAATTCGTTACTGGTATGGCGGAAATGACCCTCCGATATAAGAGGATTAAATTCATTTCGTTTTAAAACTAATTTCGACATAATCTTCATCCGATTAATTGAGGATTCAACGTATTCGGTTCTCGACGGCATTCTGATTTAGTTGAAGGGGATTAAAATATTTTAACGGATATTTAAACTGATTGGATAGGATATAGTTTCATAAACCATGAGATACAATTGAATAAACCTGGCGGAAACGGATTATACGCTGGGAAACCATTGATTTTATCGATTATTAAATCGTGTTAGAATTTCCCCGAGGGAATAATCGTGTTTGTTCATGGGCAGCAGGATTTTCCACAATTCCGCCCCCTCCTTTTTTATAATAAAAACGTATAAAAGCTCCAATTATTCAACTATCTTCACACGCCTTAGGTCTTTTGTATTAAATTTGTGTCAATTAAACCGTGCAAAAGAAAAAAAAATGAGGAAAAAAATCTTTGAAGCGTTCATCAGATGAGTTTTGGCGATTTAACATTCAACAGTAATAAATATGCTTTTCGCATGCACCGCAGTCACAGCCGCTCAACCGACATTCTAATTACCACAAATTTAATGAAATACCAACTGCGTTACGTACGAACGAGAAATATCAATTAGTTAAATATGGGTGGTTTGTTTCAAAATTAATGCGGTGAAAATATTTCAACCGGATCGATTGACTCGGCGAGAGTGCAGCAGCATCGTTGCACAACTAATTGAGATTCCACTGTGTGACCCCCGCCCCCTGGGGGAATTTCAATCACCGTGTTAGTAGGGCCTCTCGATTAGGATGAGATGTGGCGTTTCGATACAAGTAATTAGAAATAATGAACCGATTAATCAACGCCTTCCTCTCGATCGGGATGACGAGGGATTGCCTTAAGGATCAAAGGATATAACCAAGGGCAAATTGCTCGGTTCTACACCAAATTTCAATTCAAAGCGTGACCTGGTACCCAACGCCGTCACCCGATTCACAATCGAATTGCAATCATCTGAGGAAACTAATGAGTTCCTGAAGCTCACACGTTCATTTTCGCTTTTTCTCATTCTCTACTTTACTGTACTTGATTTCATTCAGTTATTTTTTTCCCCCCACAATTCTCTATCGAATTTCCAATCATTGGCGGCGACTCTTTATCCAATCAAGAAAAGGTCGAGCCCCCCGATCCCAGTTCGTGATTCGGTTTCGAAAACGGGTCCGAAGCTCTTAAGGTAAAACTCCAAGTGCATTGAATCGAATGTGTGATTTTTCAGAAGTGCATTCGGAGAATTTTCGTTACGAATTATCAACGCGATGGCAGAGAACAGTCTGAACTCGTGAATAATAAAAAAAAAGTTATCCAATAATTCAAGTCGAATAAATTATACGTAAAAAGGAAAGAATTCAAACCGTTTATAAAACTTTTCCAAGTGCACTTTCATCCTTGCCAATACGGAAGGTGACTTTGAGAGCAAGTTCTTTGACTTGTTCTCACGATCTCCCTCCTCCTCCACTTCCGTTCAACGAGCATGAGAAGACCATTTAGGTGGGAGCGGAATGAGAAGAAACAAATTCATTGGTCGCTCATTGAAACTAACTCACAGGAAACGAACCATTATACTAATCCCAGATTTTTATTCCCTTCTATACCGCCAATGACATCCACTTGCATCCTCGAAAATCTATTTTTGGTGACAATTAACTTGTAATAAAAAATAATCAACATCAGTTACATCGCTTGATATCAAATTGCGAATATAGTGTAGTGCACAGGTATTAAAAAGTCACTTTTCGAAGCCAGTTTCCGATCCTTAAAGTAGCACTTTAAACAGCAGGCTTTAGGACTGCCTTGAATAGTACATTGTGTATCAACTGCGCAAAACACTATCTTCGAGTGTGAAATTTGCAGTACGAGCCGAAGGCGAGTGTACTGCAATCACACTCGCCAAAATAGCCTTGCGCCCGTGTTGCACACGATTTTTTTCTCAACACCTGGTCTGCAAAAATGCTTCTTTTCAGACCGAGTGAGCGGGCGCAAAACGGAACTTTGCGCCCGAGGGCCGAAAAGATCTGTTTTGCGCCGGCTCAAGAGCCATGAAAAGTAGCATTTTGCGACCGGGTGTGAGAAAAAGTGTTTATACGCAGTTTTCACTTGTGGTTCGACTGGCATGAAAGTGACTTGATTTTTGGAAAGCGTAATCAAAGATATATCAATTCGTCAGGATTGTTGACCGGCGTCCGTCTGGTATTTTGGTCGTATAAACGCCAGTAAGAGTGACGTGATGATGTTCCCAAACCAGGGATGTCCGTAGATACGATAGTTGTAGGCACGCAAATGTGCATAATTAGGGTTTATATACATGACCCTCGATCACTGGCAGCTGGTTGACTGCTGTGACTAATGCTTCCACTGACGCCCTGCTATTACGAATCGAATGCATCGTCCCTGTTTCGTTGGGCGTGTCTCGTTTACCGATATACACATACATATACGTATACGCGTCCACATATGGACATAACGAGGGCATGCGGATGAACTTTGTCTTTGTCTGTCACCCCCAAAATTTCAACCGTATCCCTATCTCTGTCCCGTTTCTCCGCCCTTCTACGAATCACCTCTATTTACAGGTTGATGTGGGTAATTAATACTGTCCATCGCTATTTCACAATTGACGTTGGGTACACATGGGCGTTATGCAATTATACATTGTTACCACACGTGTGTACCCAAGGTAAACGTCAGTTGTCGAATTCTATACAGCAACACGTACTAAAATCAGAACTGAAGTTAATTTTTTTTTCAATTTTCTGCTCTCTATGCCGTGATTCGACTCACATGAAATTACATCAATAAAAACGATCGATCAATTCTCCGATCGTGATTTTAACGCAGAATTCGTTAAATAATACGAATCTCCAACGTTTTTTTTAAAGACTCTTAAAATGTATGGTTAAATTGCAATGACCGCAGCAGGGGGTTATGTAGATAATTTACGTAATAAATATCGATGAATTCTGACAGATTGTTACCAAAATTGTGGTCGTTGCAGCGGAGGCTTCAATTAAATCTTTCACCCTTTTCGCCACCCTCATGCCAAAAATTTTACATTTTTTCGGTAGATTGAGAATAACAACATCATAGTTCAGAATTTGGTTAAAAAACATCATCAATCGATGAATCCAATCTGAGCTACGACGTTGTTGAACCAAATTCTGAACGATGATGTGGTTATTCCCATTGTCAGCCGTCGTTTTAATTTACCTAAATCTGCAAGGTATGTGGAATGCGATTAAGCTCCACTTATGTGCCTCAAATTGATCAGTGTTGCACTATTTCACTTCGTTCGATGATCAATCAGGAGCCCCAGGCATCGTTTCACATGATTATGTTCTAATATTTCGGTGGTCATCGATGGATCGGCTTATTACGCATGCGGCACAGATAACACGATTTATTGAATACCTCAAAATCCTCTAATTGGTGGTCGATGAAATGAACCTGATATAAAGGATCAAATGATCTGGAGCTACGAGCCCGAAACCCAAGTTACAAATAAATCGAAATACTTTAATATAACAGGTAATTAAAACCTCTCATAATATGTAAACCGATTAAACTCATGGTTCTCAAGCGTGTCAAATAGTGTTTGATAACGAAGATTCTCGTTGTCAGAGGTGAAGATCCACTTCCCTAATGTGTTAATGAATACCGCGAAGTAGAGACGTACGTCTGAAAGCTCATTATTCATTTTCCAACGATACATCTGATTCTCCCCACACTCGGTAATAAGCTATTAGAGCACCTCGCGTAAACCGGCTACAGAACTAGATCTCCAATTTACTCTATCTAGTATACGAACACACTCGCGACACGCCCGATACCCACGTTTGTTCCGCACCCATATAGCCGCCCGTGATCTAAGCAGAGGCGTCTGTGTGTGTCGACATGGACCAAAACCAGATCCTCAACAGAGCTTCGATGTCGTTTACAATCAACACTGGCTTTGGGTAGCGAACACTGACAGATTCGGAGGAATTCACACCATCGACAGCTGTACCGTTAACCAGATTAACTTCCGGTACCAGATTTGACCAGAAATTGATGAAGAATGGTGACAAAGCTGCGTCATCGGGTCTGCAGGATTTTCGTGTCACGTTAGTGACAGCATATCCGATGTTGAACAAGAAGCAATAACGCAATAGGTCAACTGGTAAGCCGAGTCGAGATCAAATTGCAATCAAAGCGATAAGGACGCGGAGCTCTGCAAACAGCGTTAACTCCGGAGGCAGTGGTAGCACCGCGTCCTTGGCACCCCTCTCCACGTTGATCTCATCTCCAGGCTTTATAACAGACGCTGAAGGTATTACGAATCCATGATATACGTTCAGGATCTCTGTAATTCTCTTTCGTTGAGGTTCACCTTTTTACAGTCACGTTGCGGAGACTCGGCGACCACGATGTGCCATAAAGTGGAACCGATTCTGATCTGAACCTGTACATCAAATTTCAGCCAATAATATTGAGAATTGTAGAATTATATCCAACTTTGAAGATTAAATTTTGATGGCTGAAGAATTTATTCAAGCTTTATCAATTCTCGAAATCCATAAAAACGTCCAGATACAAAAAATTTGTCATTAGCGAATGTTGATAATGGTAATTACTGAGTGAGAACTTCAAATTTCATCGAAAAATATTGACAATTGAAGATGTCATTTGGCTTCACAGCGAAAACTATGAAAATGAAAAATCTGCAAAAATCAATCGATGAATGCTTCTAGTATCTAGTATAGTTTTTTTAAATCAGGAATGGAACCGCCTTTGTCGTACCGAAATTCTTTCAGCAATCGTAACAAGAGTGATTTATGACGGTGTTACGATTTGGCAAAGTCCGGCCACGCGTCCCATCGACGGTTAAATGTTCTAACGAAACGAGGATTTCCAGTTTTCGAACTAAGATCTTGGCTAGTGTGATACCGAATGGTACCAGAATCGCGTGTACCTCGAGTGCTGTTCCTGCTCCAGGGCTTATGGGTGCTGTTGGACATTTGCCAGAAGTAGGTACCGCTGACCATTAGTAGTGACGGTTTATCGTGTGCAGACAGCGATGTGTCCTTTCGGCGGAGGATTTCCTCCACCGCATTAACGCGTGGGTGGATTTAGGCACGCGGAAGGGCTGATGTACCTCGAAAAAAAAATCGTCGTCATGATAAGCATCACGAATTCGATGAATGAATGATTAGAACGAGCAGCGATCGGCGTATGACTTTTTACCAGGAATATGACCGTTGACCGTGAAGGAATGACGGGGGTCAATATTCCGAGAATTCTCACGACTGGTTACGTGTATTCTTCCTAGCAAACTCCCATGTGAACAATAGTTGCTATTGTGATCCCGGCCGGCACTCATCCGGCGAACGCCGTGAGCGTAATCTTGCGTGGAAAATATAAAGTTCAAAGAACGTATTCGAGAATGGCTCTTTCGCACGCTTATCGCATTCGATCAAACACCGAAGCCCGAGCGGCTATTCACTCCGATTTTTGGTCTACAGGTGACTTCCGACTTCCAAATACATCCAAAGACTGCCATTTCAATATTATGAGGAATTCTTCGGATTCTAACCGAAGAATTCTGAAGACTTCCACGGATTTGCAGAGACTTCCGAAGACTTTCGAAGACTACCGTTTGGGTATCTTGAGGAATTTTTTCCGAATCCAATCGAAGAATTCCAAAGAAGCCAATCGTTTGAGCGTCTTTAAATTCGATATTTCACAATCAGTTTGCAAGGCACAGATTTTCTGATGTCGTTGAGTTTCAATTATTTGGTAAACAAGGGCGATAAAAATCGTCGTTTTTACTTTCCCATTGCAAGTATACAATTCCGAGTCCCGCATTCGTACTTATGTACAAATCTCTCTCGGTTCGTATACCCGCGAATTAATCGCAGTTTGTCACGCGATGCGATGGGGAAATCGATATCAAAAGTGAGTCACACCCGCGGGTAGTGATATTTTTCCGCCCTTGAAGCTGAAGGGTTTTAAATTCCACTCGTTTGCCATTTTTATTCGTGTATAGACATGGATAGGGTGTAGCGAATAGTTCGGTGTAATGATCGAGAGTAATATAACCCATTAAAACACTAATGTGTTAATCCGAATGAATTTATCGACAAATTTACGCTCCATCGCGTTAATTTTGATACATGGCAAAACCGCTGTATATTAATTCATGACAAATGAGGCCATAACGCGATGGAATAATTTTTTCGTAATTATAACCGAACCGAAAATTACTCTGCATTAATTTCGCAGGTGATTCATCGCCGATAAGCGTAAAAGAGGAATAATCAAACCTAGGTATTCGACATTCAATAAACTCATTTTAATCCTCCAGAAATTGAATAAACGATAGAAAAAAAAAAAATTGAAGCTCCGAGGGCGCCGAAAGTGATCCGTAAAAGTTCTAGGCTCAGCCGCTCGATGAAACGCTAAGGAACGGCTGTCAGAGTGCATTATAATTTATACGTCCATCGATAAAGTTGGGAAATTGGTATTGGCAGGTGGGTAATTTCTTTACGGACGTTTGCGGTACTCGTACCGTGTACGCCAAGGGGACCAACAACTCGAAATGCATTAATATCATTGAGATCCCAGGCCATGGAGCTGAAGCTAGCAGCCAAACACTTCAAAGTTCTCCCGAATAAAATCATTCATGTCTACAATTTTACGAAAGTATGCCTTTAGATGATATTTCACAAAATTCAAATTCGATGGCCTAATTGTGTGATTTTTATTGAATTCACCACTTTCGGCTGCTAACTATGGCTGCTAGCTTCAGCTTCATCCCCAGGACCCTGCTCTGGTACCGAAGAAACCCAGAACGAGGGTTTGGGGGTCGCACTCGACAACTTGTGGAACGTTTCATTATCTTGGAGTGGTATGCTCGCCCTGCACCCGTGGAGGCAACTTCTGAAGTTCATACCGGTGACTCGGCCCTCCGCCAGAGCAGAATAATCACATTACCCTGCCTTCTGCCTTTTACATTTTCCACATTTCACCGATTGACAGTCTCTCCGGTTCACCCAAACGCCGCTACGCGGCGCTCCCACTCCAACCTCTCTCGCGAGCGACGGTGTTCACATTGCAGTGATAGAGCCCGGAGCCCGTCATACGTATCCAGGGAATTGAATCTCTCGAAAGGAGATTCGGTACACGGAATGGGATAAAAGCAGTGCAGCGTTGGATTCTCGTTTAGAAAATCAGTTTCACAAAGCGGTATTATCCGTTCGGTTGGGCTACCGGCGTCAGCACAAGTTGCCCGTGGGGATCGGTGCAACAGCGTTAATGCAATAGCAGTCCAGTAGACTCTGGAACAAAAAATGTGTTCCGCAGTGCACACGAAAGAAGGATATGAAACCCTCACAGACTCGTTTTTAGCGTACGTTACCAGCTGGCAGGTTGTATTACGCGACTGTGCAGAGTGCAGGGTATCATATATGTAAGTTCATCGATGACCGTTGGTCGCCGTTTCAAACCCAGAATACCTGACCAGCTTACCCTTTGACGTTCGAGTCTACATGCAAATTTCAGTCTCGTTGTGAGGTTGAGGTACTGGAATTGGATCTGAAACCGAAACTCTTTTTCGTTACCCGTGCGAATGTTCGAGAGTCTTTGCTCTTACTGTAAAGATAATAATTAGTACGTCATAGTGTTTTACGATACCGTAAAATTATATGTACTTGAAGCACATTCTGCGACCGTCGTTATCGCGTAAGTCTTCACGGTTATGAAACTACGTTATTCTCTTCACGAATCTCGAAGAAACATCGTTTTTATGTATATGTATATAAATATATAATGGGGAAAACGTGGGAAATTATAACTACACGTGTATATCTGCAGGGCATGACGTATATATGAACCCTTTTATTCTATTCATTCACACGCTGCTTTCATAATTAGTACCGCAGTACGCATTTAATTATAACTAGCACCATCTTGGAAAGCATCGCTTACCTCTGTGTTTCACACTTTGAAACGAAACCCTGCTCGATTTTATTATTTATTTTTTTTTAGTCTCATTTTGTTTTTTTTCATTTCATTCCTAGTAATTGAATCCACTGGAGCATATATCATACGTCCAATAACTTCTTATACGTATACGTATTAAAGTCGCATAAGTAATTTCGAACAATTTGGATTTTGAATCGATTTTTTTTTCGATTTTTATATGCGCATAATCTAGAGTATCTCGAAATAATTAGATCTTGTTTTTTTTTCCTTTTCGATCCGTTGTATTTCCTTGGAATTTTGTTTCAATTGAGAAAAGAAAATGTATGACCTAATTATTTTTTTGCAAACTATTGATATTATATGAAATAAAAATAATACTCGTGTCAAAGTCTGTCACTTTCGAACCTTCGTTCCTTATCTAATTGACGATGCGGAAAGTTGCATGGGGGCAGGAAGTGGGCACTGACCTACGTCTAAGGTGGGACCTAGGGTGCGTCGTGGGATCGGTTAAGTCCGTCCGCGAACGTCACGCACATAATGTTGTGAACTTTACCTGCAGTTATGAGTGGCTTAATACGAGACCGCGCGATAATGCAGTAGCGCAGTTTTTTTCCACCCTACTTCAAGTTTTTTTTTTTTTTTTTGTTTTTTTTTTCTCTATACCCAGCTGCATATTGTATATTGCCCCGAGGTAGTTCACGGCATATTTTTACTGTTTTATCTCTCTACCCTGATAATATCCTCCGCATGCACTCTCTCCCACTGCACGGCAATGTCTTCACATCTTTTTCCCCCGTAGTTCCTGTATTATGGAGGTACTTTATACGAGAATTTGCTGAAATCACTTTCCGAGTATGAGGAGTCGGTAAAAGACTCTATTCCTATTCATAGACGCCGAGCTTGCGAGCTTGCGAGCTTCCGTCTCAGGCCATAAGCTTCTGTCCTAATCCCACAAGATGTCGAGTCGTCCACAATTCGCTATATTCCAATCGCTTTTTTCTCGCCAGATGTTAATCAACAAGATTTTTTCTTATTTTCTTTCATTGTCTCTAGTTATGATATGTACTTGTGAAAACGATCATCGCTGAGAGAGACATATGCTGTAAATTTTTCATCCCTGGGCACACGTTATCGGGAATTCGAGTATCCGGTTTATAACGGGGTTATATTTTCAGCAAAGAAGTTAGCTCAGCTTCCGGGCACCCGGGGATAACTGACAATGAGCCGCTCGTTTGAGTACCTAAAGTTGAAAATGTTTCCGCTCGATGAAAACCATCCGGCTAAAAACTGCCACACCAGTTTCGACTAATATGTTATGACCGCGGTTATCTGACTTTACACACTTTTCAAGAATTAAATAAAAAAGCTCATACTTTTTATCAAAACTCAATAAGATGAAAAGCTCTTCTTCGCAGAATATCCTAAAGTTTAATTCTAGGCTCAGAACTCAGATAAGTATCAACTTTGTTGAAATGCATTATTCATCGCGAATAATATCACTTATAAATGTTTTCTTTATACCCAACCATGGAAGGTGAAAAAATTTCAAACCAATGAACTTCCCTTGATGAAATTTTGTTCAAAATTTGGACAAATGGTAGAAAAGCGGTGAAATGATCTATTTGTCTAGTCACCGCTGTATATTTTTATCCGTTCAGTATACAGCAGAGGATAAAGGTGCAGAGGAGACAGAGCTTTGTAAAAGCTCATGCTTTGTGTTTGAATGTTCTCTGTAATTATTGTTTTCGAACTGATGATGGGCGTGAGGGCAGGGAAGACTGCCGGGAAGGAATATCGGGTGGAAAATAATTAAACCGTTCTATTCAATCTAGAACCCCTGAAGCTTTTTCGATGTAATTATTCGGTGCTTAAAATATATAATGATGATAATAATCACTGAAATTAACAAATAACGAGCGGTGCAAAATATGTTGTAGAATTATTATAACTGGCACGAATGCGGGATCCTCGAGAGAGGGACGAGAGCCGTGGAAGCATCGGTCGTTTTTGCCTTTTTGCCTTTGAAGTCAAGTAGCTCAATTAAACTTTTTCTTGGAAAAAAACCGGGCTTAAATTCCCCTAAAATCTCTACCGAAAATACGATTCTTGGTTGCTTCAAAAATTCTCGGTAAAATGAAAGTCATGAGCGATTACCCACCGAATTTTCGAAGCACGTGGGATTCAAATTCACCCCTTCTGCGATTTTGAAAGTACGCGAGGTCACGGATTACGAAAGTTACATGCACACAATATTTTCTATTCCAGATAATCCGCTCAAATTTTGATTATTTTTTCTACTTATATTGAAGTTTTTTTCGATGCAGTACATCCACCGATTTTCTTCATTTTTTAAATATAAGAGATGTTGAAACGATAACACAAAAATCTTCATCAACACTCCATACAACGATGAGGAATATTAATCAAAATATGAGATAGTTTTTTTTCAAATAATTTATGCCGTATGTTTTTATTTAGTAAGAAAAGAGCCACGACGCAGCTTTGAACGTCATAAATTATAACCGGTTGAAATGGTATCTTTTTCCTTCCTGCCTCGGAGTTGAAGTTTGTAGAGCGAAAATAGATATAAAAGTAGAGTAGGTACTCGTGCTGCTCTTTTGACCGGTTGGTAATTAAGTTAAATAAATCTTTATTCGATATGAAAATACCTGGAATTATAAAGCTGGATAAAATCCAAGGCTGCTGATCCCAAGAGGACAAAAAATTCGAAAATATCTCTCTGCAAGTATCGCTGGTATCGCATTAATAACGTGAAGGGGGCGAATTTCACTTCTTCGTCGAAATATTTTTCCAATTCATTTTCTTTTTTAATTCCATTTCATTTCCTTCTTCTTTTTATTCCAAGAAAATGTCAGTTCTCATTTTTACTCCGAAAAATTATCGTGTCTAACCCGAAGGTTAGTTATTTATCTCAGGGAACGAAGTCCTCCACCGTGACTGTCATTCGCTAAGCCTGCTTTACCCTTAAAGAGTATAGGATGTGTAAGGTTGATTTATCACGTCCTGCCGGTCCTGCAAGACTTCGCATGATATGTCCGGCTGAGTTATCGACCGTGGATTCTAGCCGCTGTTGAAACTGGGAAGAATCCACACGCTCCTGCAATTTCTATGATTTCCTACCGCAAAAAGAAATTCGCGAGTCGACTCGATGGTCAAAAATAATTTTCATCTATCATTGATGATAATTTCCAGAAGGTGTAGCTGTTCAACTTATATTGGCTACCGGATCCGTTTTATTCCACTTATTCACCTTGCGGAAAAATTCTATCCATTCACATTAGCCGAAGTAGACGCGTTTTGCATGGTAATGGTGTAATCATTTTCTACTCTCATCCCGTAAAGGGACGATGGGTGGAGAGCGAGTGAGAGTATTTTTGTTAATTGCTTTGATCAGTGTGAAGCGAGAATTTTAATGACCCTATTTAAATGCAAGTCTCACTTGAAAATTACACTCGCGGCGTCGTCACACCAGAAATAATTTTCAAAACCCCTTACGCAAATACAGATATAGCGTTATTTTTTAATTTAAAACTCTCAATGTTTTCCCTTTTTCTCATTGCAGTTCCTGACTGGCTGACCAATTAAACTGAATTTCGAGCTGTCCCGGTGAGTTCTTACGATCCATACACATTAGGGCCCGAGTCCTTATACGTATAACTTGATATTCCGTGATATTGACCAATTCCCTACGACCAATATGACGAAACGAGCATACCTATGGAAAAATTGTTGGGAACTAATTTCGTGGGGTATTTTATTATGGTCATTATTTATAATGAGTGTTTTTACAATCGAACTGAAGGAAACCGAGATAATGATTTTTTTTCAACTGAACCGATTCGTTGGTGAAATGCAATGAAAATCTGTTCGTCTAAATGTAGGTATATAGAAAATTGTCTGAAATAAGAATTTTTCCGCTGTACTTGAAGAAATTGCAAAATGAGGTGGTGCATGGTTCGAGGATTGGAGACTCGGTAGATATTTTCCAACGTTTCGTATTTCTCACTGTAATTTTCAACTATTCACTCGGCTTCGCTTCTATTTTATTTACTGAATTTACCCTCTCGTACATGTAGGCAATACCAGAGGAAAAACTGATACCAAATCCTCTCTGGTTCTCCTCGACTGGAACAGCCAGGGCTAGGGGACCTTTTTCTTGCCTTAAGAATTTACTTTTCTTAGAAAAATTTCAGGGATTTACTGGAAAAGCTCCGCGAACATAAGAACTCGCTGAGTCTGAGCTCTAATATTTTTATTCATAAGTGAATATTGTATAAGCGTAAAAGTTTTGTTGCCTCTGTCTGTTTAAACTTTCTGCAAAAAAGCTCGATCCCTTTTAATCATTCAAAATAAAAATAAAAAAACTCTCGAGTCATCGACTGTAATACATCGTCGCATAGCGATCCGATACCGATTTGATCGTGTCTAAAACGTGTCAGGATACGAAACGAATTGAAGAAACGAAACCCCCGCACCTCCGACTATATACAGCGGGGCAGCAAACGAAACAATGAAGCAAGTGCCTCACGGGAGAGAAAATAGAAAAGAAAATATCCACAATAAAGGCGAGGAAAAAAAAAATGGAAGAAAGAAATAGAGGGAGAGAGGCGCGAGGGTCGGGAAGAAATAAAGAAAAGTCGAAGGTCATTTATTTATTTCTTCCTTTTTTTTATATTTATTTCTTATTTATTGCATCTGGGTCGAAGGCTTTTGTCAATTTGAACAGATCTGCACGGGCGGTGGGGGGGAGCAGAGGCGTTTTCAGCTCAACAGGAATATTGCCGATATATTAAAGTTGAAACGTATTGTGCCGAGTGGCCGTAATGGCGCGATCGATCAGAGCCTACCATCCCGCTGTATATAACTATGTACCACATACCATAGCGGCAGTGAAAGATATCAACCATATACCTTGATTAGAATCTCTAATTTTTCCTGCAGCATGGAGAAATCGTCGATTGATCGCTGAAAAGCAGCTGATGAGAAACAAAAATGGTGTTGATACATTTTTGGTTATCAATATCGAAATTTTATTATGTACTGCACGAGACCGTGGGGAGTAGAAGATTTATATGGAAAATGAACTCGAGGGAGGGAAGAGAATAAGTAAGAAAAAAAAAATCGAGGACCCTCAGGATTTCTACTAACGAGGGACTCGGGATCTGAATATCACCGTTTTACGATATCCACCGAATTTTTTAAAATCTGTCCTTACTTAACATGGCCATCATCCACGTACTCGAAATGCACTGACGGCTCATCGTCGATTCCGGCCCTACTTAGTTAGTCAAAAATTCTTTTTGATTGCTCGTTACCCCGGCTATTCACCGTGGCGTAACTCACGTACCACGTACTGCGGGAACTTTGATACTTTAAATTATTACCCAGAATAAACGATCGCGGGAATTGTGCTGGCACAAAGGCCGAGTACCTCGTTTAATTGGGGACCGAAGGTTCAGAGGTGAGAACGAAAAAATGCGTAGGGTATAAGGTGCATCGTTTTTACCCACCTTGGTGCCGTCTTTCGCCATAAATTGCTCCATTAGTGGCCGTATCAATCGCATGTGGAACCGAAATAAAAAGAGGTGGCCACAAACGGTACAAAAGGTGGAAACATACTTGAACCCTAATTTGAATAAATTGATTTGTGTAGCGACGAAGTATTGACAGACTTCAACGAAAAATTTCCACGAGTCATGTTTGTGTTAGAATTCAAATCGTTCGATGATTTATAAGGAACAGAAATTCATTTTCAAAATACAATAACTTATTGAAGAAAAAAGAAAAACCAAATCTGTGAACGGAGTTTGAAAGAACACAACTTGAGCTTTATTCTGAAGAGAAAGAAAACGACTTCGAGGTGGTCTTGAAAATTCTGGTCCACCAGATCCCATGGAAAAACAGCCTGCGAAAAGCCCAGAATAAAAACTGGGACCACGATACTTCCATAACCGTTGTAGCGATCAATTTGTAATATTTACACTATTTTTATATCGTCGTTAGATGAGCTTTTACCGCAGGGTTTTACAATCTAACCTGTTGTTTTCAAGAAAACGGTCAAAAACGTGTTTGAAAATCACTGCAAAAGGTAAATTGGAGAAAAGTTTCGGTTCCAGTATGGTACCAATAAAATGATATCTTATTTTGGTTCTTCGGACACTCCGTTTGGCTTCAACCATCATTTTGCAAGCTTTACTTCCGTTACTTTCTTGGGAATGAAGCTCAAATTGTACTTTCGAGCGTCGTTCGATGATTCGGATTTTATCCATTGATCGTGATCGTTATACAGGCCGAATTCCCAACGACTGAACAATCTGAAGTTGGGTAGAATCGAGAAACAAGCTTTCAGACAGTTCTGAACCAATCCAACTATCCGAAAGCTCGTTTCTCGATTCTATAGCAAACTTCAGACTGTTCATTCGTTAGGAATTCACTCTGCATATTAGATTTCAAACACATTCTGCGTTGAATGCCCCTTCATTTCATCTGGTGTTTTTAATTTGCGTTGCAGAAACGCATTCGAGGCACGAGTTCGGCATGAAATAATATGCAGACTCCGTTTCCCCTGTTTCTGACTTTTACAGGCCCCAGGTTATCGGGGCTTTGTGTATTGTGGTATAATGCAGAGAATTTTTGCAACGTGATTCAAAGCTCGGAGTTATAGGTACTGTGACGGCTATGTTGCGGGCTTCCGGGTTGTAGATTTTCAAAACGATCAAAGCTAACGCGTCACCCTGAACAAAGGAAACTACGGCGTGCTATAAACGCTTAATGCAGACGGAAATCGCGACGTATGATGAAGCCGAACGTGCGAAATTTTATTTTCAACGCTTTTCAACGAAATGCCGAATTTTATCGGTGATTTATATGGGATAATTCGAAGTCTCACATTTTTCTAGACTTTTTTTTTTCATCAAATCTAACGAAACCCGAAAACTCTAACGTTTATCGATTGGAAATTCATGCAAAAATTCTGTATAATAATACATATATTTTCAAATAACATTTCGGAGCATTCTGAGACGTTGTTTTCAACTGTAAGACTCACAAGAATGAAGTTTTCTCCAAAACTTAGTTTTCAAAGAGACTTGAATTTCCTGTCAATTTTATCTGGTTGAAAAAAACAATATTTTTGTGGTCAATTTTTATTTTTTTTTTAATTCCTATTTCTCAAAAATATAAATTTTTCTACATCAGATGAATTTTCAAATTCAGTGCAAAAAAATGTAGAAAATTCAGCAATGCCACAAATTATGATTAAACTTATGGTTTTTGCTTTGTTGGAAAAAATGACGAAAAGATCTGGTGCTAAATAGCTGTTGAAAAAAATCTGAAAAATTCAGCGAACGCGTTCATCTCGCACACTAGCAAATGGAACGGAAAGAAAAACGGGGTCTAATTTTACGAGGGTTGAGGTCAAACAATGTGCAGGTTAATTTTTACCACCCATATAAAATGTTCGCCCTTGTAAGAGCTTCAATTTCCTTGTTATGTTAATGAACTGCTAAATACCTCGAGTATATGAAACGCCGACGTCTGTCCAGAGAAAATGGAGGACGGAAAGCTCGGATAACAAAAGCTGGTCGAGGGTTCTGCGTGCTTGAACCTTGACGAGGTTCTGTAGGAGATGAATTCCCGAGTAGCTTTCGAGACGGACTTTCGTAGGTGCAGGTCGGTCCTGCAGCAGCTTTCAGCTTTGTTCAAAAATCTCTTCCTGCAGACATTAAAGTCGACCCAGTCGCGTAGTCCACGATCCGCGTCCATCTCAGAGCTTGCGGAGGTAGAGAACGGTCAAGAGGATGGAAGAGGAAGGAATAACCCCCATTTGCATCCAGAGACGTTTGATATATCTTGGGCATAACAAAAAGATGACCAGACGAGGTCCTACTGTAAGGGACCGGGAAAAGAGGAATAAGAAAACGAGATAAATTATAGATACTGCACGTTCTTTGATCGATTTATTCAAACAGGATGGGATAGCTGCAGCGAGAAACTGTCTCGTATAACACGGACATTCATTCACTTGCAGAATTTGCACTTGTTTTTAATCATCTATGAAGCAGTTTGAAAATTTTTTTTTCAAAAAATGGACTTACATTTTAAAAACTCTGAATGGCTAATTTTGTACGTTGCATTTTGAGTAGAAGTAGGATTTGGCTTTGCGGAAAAATTTTCAAAATTATACCCTGAAAGTGTTTATGGATTTTTTGGAATACTATTTTTTCTGACGTGGTACGCAGAATTTTTGGATTTTAACATCGGTTTTCAATTGTTTCTGATCCAGCTTTTTCGAAGCTCAGTTATAATAACGACTTCCAGTGAACATCTGTGCCCAGTGATTACACGCCGGGAATTGGATCGTTAGAAATTATTCCTAACAGATGACGAGGTTTTTTTTTGCCGAGAGTATTGTATCAACTTTTATACTTTACCCTCGTTTACTTTCAGAGTGATTATATCGTAAAAATGTAAAAAGGAAGAAAAGCTCGTTTCTTCACTTTTATGACTTTTCATAGAAAACTGTTGCTGTTCTGTCAAATGATCAAAGAATATTTCATCATAATTAAAAGGCGTTGTGAATTTTTCAACGATATTAAGAAAGAATCATTGAAAATATACGTCAAGCGTGTTCTTCCATTGTTTCAATGTTCGGAGGTTCTCTACATCTTCAACGAAGCGGAACCACGGGTCTATATCTATTCTTGAATCGGGCGAATCCACGGAACCTTTCAACAGAGGAAATTGTCCTTTTTCCCAGCACGAGCCTCGGTCCCATTTCCTCTCTAACAAACCCCGAATCATGATAAATTCGATTCCATCCAAGAGTCCAAAAAAAAGCTTCGCGCTACAAAATCTTCAATTTTTATAACTGTAAATCTACAACTCGAGGACTGAAAAGCTGAAACAGAGTAGCCGAACAATGATAAAAAATTTGACTCGAAAATTATATTTTCTTCTTTGAAATTAATTTTTGTCCATCGCATTGATTTCCTCTGAAAAATTTAGGTGATAGAATATTTTCGTTTGTGGATTTGGAATGTATGTGAAAATTTGACATGGAATCGTCTATCAAAATTTCGAGATTCCAATTACATTCTATTTTTTGAATGTTGAAACGCGATTTTTTTGAAAACGTGACGTGATAGAATATTTCTGTTTGCGGATTCGGAATCAGCGAGACAATTTGTTTCAGAAATGAGCCGTAGAATCCGGCAAGAAAATTTCTTATAATCGAAGAAAATTGAAGATGACTAGAAATAATGATTTTTGCTCGGATTTTTGTCACCCAATTATCCTCAGGATCGTTGAGGATCTTTATAATTGATCCATCAACGCAGGTGTGTAAAATTGGGATAGCTTTAGCCCTGGTTAATCTGCGACTGGAGGACTTATTGTTGGCCTTGTCGTTATCCGGTACAGCTGTGGGGATTAACATATTTCAGACTCTATTTCGGTGATCATTTCACGTCCGTTTTAGGTGGAAATGGTAAAGTAGGGCTTTAGTCCCTGGGATTTTTACACCTCTCTCGTACCCGCCTTTTTTATTCTTCTTTATTCTTTTTAATTTTTTTTTATTCTCATCTTTTTTCCGGGTTTTTGAGGTCGTTAGTAGAATACATAATGACGCGGAACTGTGGGTGATATTTTATTTTCCGTCGCCGAAAAAGACGGAAAAGAAGGAAAGATGAATATAAAGAAAAAACAATGAAAAGAAGAAAAAAATATATAAAAGAATTAAGAAGAAGAGGAACGGATAAAAAAAAAAAAAAACGCAGCACGATACCAATGGAACGACTGAGATTTTTTAATGACTTTCATACAGGTCATATTTACATTTTACATAGCCTTAATTATACTTCATTATCTCTATGTGACTCAGCTATATTCATCAAAATACGATCTGAATACCTGGACACGGAATTTATCCGACAGCAGCAGAAAATTTATTTTGGATTCGATGACAATTTTCGAGGTATATATTTTAAAGACTTCACCTACTCGCTTGGATCAAATTCAGTTTCAAATTAAATTCAGGAAAAACCAATTTGAAAAGCTTTTCCAGTATTTCTTCGAATTTCACATCGCATTCATAGTACATGCATGCTATTCAATATTAACTATATAAACGGCTTTCGTACGTGGCTGGGGAAAATGCGAATTTCGAATTTTCAACTCTCTGAAGATTATCGTTTGCAGTTGGACGGTTTTCAATAATTACTGTGGTATGGATCGTGCAGTGTGCCTGCAGAAAAATTTAGGAGTGCCATAAAATTTAAATAACAGAAAAGCTGTATACTTATCGTCATAAATAGATCCTGATCATCGATCCTAACTTCAATTGTAACCTGCCTCGATGTGCAAATGAATTTGAAGACATATTCTGACTCTTGAAATAAATGAAGTGTGAAAATTTTAATCTGATGGACAAGAAATCAAGATTTCAACAAGATAAAAAGAACCATGAGACCGATATCATCAACGCCTAAAAATAAAAAATTCTCAAATTTCATGATGAATTAAAAAGTCTGAGATATGGATTTTTGGAATGGAATTCATCTCACATAAAAAACGGATAAGCTAGCAATGCAAGCGGCCATAAAGCTTGGATGCAAAAATTCTATACGGTTTGTATCGTGTAGTGGATGCATATTCCTGCGGGTCTTAAAAGTACTGGAATTTAAGTTATTCGTATTTTAACGTACCAGTAGCGTATTTTTTCTTTTCGTTTCAACGAGTTTATACTACAAAGTACGAAAAGAGAAGTTTTTTCTTGTTTAAAATCGAGTCTGAAAATAACCTGTTACGGTGTGCGGCACTGCACGCATAGTGGGTATTGTTTTATTTCTCGTAAAAAATAATTTCAGTAATATCCACCTGCAGCAGAACGTGAATACTTTTTAATGGGACAAGTGACTCCACAACCGCACTCGAATCGAGGTATCTCTAGCGGGAACAAATGTTTACTTTCATGCATAAACTGACAAAAAAATTAAATCGAATGAAATGAAATGAAAAAAAGATCGACAAAGAGGTGTAGCTGGGATTTTATTCGTTCATAACGGAATTGAAAACGTTATAAATTACTGGAATAAAATTATAATAGCACAGAAAAGTACGCGAATATTCTACAGCCACTGAAAATTAAACGTATTAAAACTTTCCTAAAGCTATTCGCAAGTCGCACTAAAGTGTGACCACCTCTAAATAATTATAATATACCTAAATTACCGTATTTTCATAATTGCAGGGAGGAGGAGTGACGAGACATCACCGACGCAGTTCCTCGACTGAAATATTTTCATCTATTTTAAAAGCCTAATTTCCATTCAGTAATTAGATCTGAGGTTCCTTCCTTGGTCGAACATGATTAGTGAGCGCATGCAGGGTTCGAAGAAGTGTGGGGTTGTAATGACGCCGGGCGTCGCGACGTCTGCCCGCGGTTGTCACATTCGTCGACGAATTAACGGGATGGTGGGTTTCTCGTGTCCTATTCCTCCCCCCATCTCTCCCAGAGATACCGGGAGACTCGGTATTACAAGGGACACGAAAACTGCGAGCTGTGGTCGACCGAGTGATATTAGCTCCTCGGAGGAGGGAATGAAAATTTTCACCAGTGGCGTTCCGAACCCTCCAACCGCAATTTTACTCATCTTTTTTCCCCCTCACACTGTAACAATGAAAGGCTGTAGATACACCGAAATCCTACACGTAATCATTCTCACGGTGTATTACCCTATTTTTTCTTGGAAGACACTCTAATCCGAGAAAAAAAAAATCGAAGCGATATCATTGACGTAAAATTTGATTCGTTATTTGCGGATGATTTTTAGAACTCAAAGAATATCCTGAGCTAATTTTCATCTTCTTAGAAGTGCAGATTTGCGACCATATTTCTATTCTGGAATATTCTTGGTGACATTGTGCATGAATTTCACCAGACAGTGTCTGAGTAATTAATTTAGAATCTATACTAGTAAAATGACTAGTTTTTTTGTCTCTGACGTCATTATGAAAATTTTGTTCATAATGATCTGGAGGATAGAAAAAGAACCCAAACTTGCTCTGGTATTTGATACTGTTTACAGATCGGAATACGAAGCAGTAACGTTAAGATTATACGGTAGGTATAAGACATACGAGATCAATCATCTCATCAAGCCTCATAAAAATTAGCCAATCCTCGTGGTAAAAGGTGTCTTTGTTCGATTTTAGTACAGTGTACGGATGATCCTGTGATGATGATGGATTACCTCTGGATTTTAAAGAGTCATTATCGAATGACACATGATGCATGCGGTCTTAATTCACCCATCAGTTTACAAAAGGGTCGTTGGACACGTTCTGACTCCGTGGTTGGCTCATACGTTACAGGCTTCATACGAGGCAGTCTCATTGTCACTCTGCGATTTTTGTTTATATACTTTCACTCCTTTCAATCGCGGTTTTATTTGGCACGATTTTTTTTTTTTTTTCCACACGCTCGTTTAATTCCCGACGACCTTTGGGGGCCGAAAGTTGATCGTTCGAATTCCTCCCGTGGGCCATCAGAAAATTCGGCGAGCCGTGCCAAGGGCCGGAGAGCCAGAGACAAGACGGATGGACGCGGCTGGACCCAGCGATGGTTCAACGGTAAAAACGGTCGCGTACATCACCGACGTCAACGGTGACCCGCGACGACCCTTACCGAAGCCTCCCACTCCCGGTGGAACCCCTGAAACCCCGGATCGTGCAGACCCGGACCCAGACCCACCCGTCGTCCTGAAATCCCGAAAATCTTGGCAACAATGCGGCCGCCACCCGCCCCGGCTACATATTTCCTACCGGGAAGACAAAGGGAAGCTGGGAAGACTTAACAATGCGCGACGCCAGGCGTCCCTCCGACAACGTCTCTTCTTTATATGCAAGGTATACTCGCGTATTATGCGGATGGGGTATGTGGACCATGGTTCCAGACTGGTTTTGCATCATCGTCGTCACCATTCGCCTCCTCTCCAGGAATTTCATATTTACCTCGTTTATAGAGGTTCGCCTTGTCTTCCTACCTATGTCCCTGTCCATTATTACTACTCGGAGTAACGAACTTTTAATTCAAATTGCAGAATTTTTATTGACTTGGCGCTGAAAAACCGGGAAATGTCAGGGAATTTCATAAAATCCATGGATTTTAATACCTTGGCCATGAATTTCAGATGATATGACCATCATAATATTTCTCTTCTTCTTGACGATTTTATGTTCTTCTGTGATTAGAAATATGAGACAACCCTATGAAGATGAATACATATTAGCGTTCTCAGGTCACGAATGAACTAGGTGATTACCATTTTTAGTGGTCTCGGCTCGAATCGTACATCAAAATAACTGGGAAAAATAATGATATCAGTCAGGAAAAACCGGGAAGGAGTCAAGTGGCCACCCTGAATGCAGGAATGCTGTGTGAGGATACAAGGGTCAGTTCTGCAGCAAATCAGGATCGCTTGTCCATCGCTTCAATTATTTTTCTGCCACGTATTTGTTCAGATCAAACTGATACTCTTGATAGAAATTACTACTGTTTTTTTTTTATTGAACTGTTATTGAAGTCCTGAAACGGAATTCGTGACTACTTCGGGTTAAAGCACCCCGTATTTTGTTTTTCTGGATCGGAGTGCACCGAGATTGAAAGAGTGAGGGAGTTAGTTTCTACTTGAAAAGAAAAAAAGAAGAACAGTATCCCTAGAGATAAACAAAAATAAGTATGACGCTACGAGGTCCGTAATTTAGGTATATTTAAAATATGTATGCAGTGAAACACTGCAGCGGTATAATATGTAAATTATGCAAAGTGCGCGAGTGTCTGTTCTATTTTTCCCGCTGTTATATTTTTCCGTCTCTGTCTCAGAGATTCAGTTCCACGTAGAACAAACTCCAGCTAATAATATACATCAATTTTGCGCGTATTTATTCAACCGCGGTAGTTTTTTGATCTCTTATTTTAATTAACGCGCTCATTGAAGCCCGCCGCATATGCGGTTCTGCACGAGGAACGAAATGACAAATAATTAACGATCCGCTTTGCCCCGATCAGGACGTCAAAAGCTCGCATCGGCGAAACCAAGAACGAGGAGGAGGGTCGTAGCCCGGTCTTGAGAACCCCGCGGTATTTCACCCCAAAAATCATGTAACCCTGTCGGAATGTACACTCGGTAAAACGACCACGGGCACTATATCACTTCTCTGGGGTAACCCCTAACCACCCTTAACTCTTACTCCTACGGGAAACAACCGTCGCTTTACCACTACCAACATTTTGTTCGGTGACTGTGACGCATTTTACGCCCGGTACACCTTGGCGTCACAAAATACGCGAGAGCGAGCGGAGGGAGACCGAAGAATGAACGAGCCGGATACATTTAACGAACGTCAAAGATCCAAGATGGCGAAATGGGAGAAATAAATCAGAATCCACTCATTTTCCGAACCCCCAAGAAATCGGGTTTTGTTTGAAATAAACGAAAATAAAAAAGGAAGGGATTCGGAGTCGAAGGGGTGGATGGGGTGCCCCGCCTGGCATTTGACAGCTCGACATACGGGAGCGTTTGTATCGTGCGGTACGATTAATACCGTGAACCGTGGCAGTTGAATAAACGTATGTACTCGCATATCTATCAGGCTACGCAACGTTTCCAATAACTCCTCTCTCTTTCTCTCTTTTTTTTAAACTCTCTTTCATATACCCGCAGCTGCGGCTATAAAATCGAACTATAAATATACTTTTTATCGGTTGAATTTTTCGAACCGCTAAAACATCGGTGGCGAATTTTATATCGGGTCAAGTGTCACTCGAATGTTACAAACGTAATGGCCGAATATTGACGACCCGACGGTCCCGTTCGTAAAAATAAAAAAAATTAAATAATATATACCTTATCGGCGTTTGATAATTCAATCAACTTCAATTCAAACGTGAAAAGTATTGACCTGATGATCATGCAAATGCCACGAATGAACATAATTTAATTCGCAATATTCTTTTTGGGCTTCGCTTTGCACGAGGTTGCATTTTTTCCTCGAGTTTCTTCGATACTTGAAGCTTTATCGGTCAAAAGTTTACGAGAACTCGGATATCGTAATGCTTCTCAATTATTGTCTGCTAGTAGGTATTGAATCAATGCTCGGTCCACGCCAGTGGGGGCAGACACTCGAACTGTATATTCGATATATTTCAGGTCGATCTGGTTAACGGTCAGTTATTTACGAGCTTCAAGCTGAAAGAGTGTTTCATACCCGGATGGATGGTACCTATTTTTAATCTGCGGATCAGCGGAAAATATTGATAAAAATATTCCATCTCCCGCGGCGTTGGAATCATGACGAGTGTTTCTGATTCCCCCCAGAAGAGCGAAGCAAAAAACTGTGTATGGAAACCCCAAACGTGGTTCCCATAATCGATTGAATAATTCGATCATCCAGCCATCACCGATAATCTCTTCCTCACCGTGCTGCAACCGTACAAGTTCAGTGTATCAGACTTCAGTTTGAGCCTGTGAGAAACAGCAGATCTGTGGTATGCGGTCTTTCACTCACAATCAGTCCAGAATACAGAAGATTCATGTAACGGTCAGGGTTGGTGGCTACTCCGATGTCGCTGTATCCGTCGACTCTAGACTCAACTCCGGACTACGGCGTGTGGGCAGAGTGTGGGTACAGGATGGCCTGCAGGATTCAGTTTCCCTTGGGTCTCGTTTCTCAGAGCTATACACAGGGCTGCCTATAGAACCTACGAGAAAACCGGGGGGACACGGAGTGACCGAGAAGTAAAGGGCAGACCAACGCCAGGATGAGAGAGCCCCGATGCACTACCTGGGACCCGGTGTACTGTCCCGCGGTATCCCCCGAAGCACCATCGCCATCGCCGAGCCGGCTTCCGTACGAGAAGGTCTTCAATTATTCAACCAGCACTGAGGAGCCGGTGGATCAGAGCGAAGGTGAGAGCTGGGGTCGGAGCCTGGAGCCTGGGGTCTGGAAACCAAATTGGATGGTCGATCGACCGGGACAAACCCCGAACACTTCTGCTTTACATCAGACGTTGCTCAGTTCGTCAGTTTATAGACTCCTGTGGAATTTGATCGGTCCTCAGTTTTCACTTTCGACACTTGACCAACAGGTTGAAAACTGGAGCGAAGTAAGAAGATGGGAAAAAACCTCAAGGCGATAATGTCAACCTGAGGGAGGAGAGTTATACTCGTTAGAATCCTTCCCAGTTTCAAGTTTCCCTCAAACGATCAAAGTTTCAAACATGAGACGTCAATTGCAGGTAACCGAGTTACAAACAACTGGAAACGTCGGAGACGTCAACGACGATCAACTGCAGACGCGTTAGACAACGATCAAAGACGAACAGTGTCGGTTACTTGATTGGATGAAGAAGCATCCGCAGTATTTCTAATATTCATGGAATGGAGTTCCACGTAGTATACCATAAAAGTTATATGGATATGCAATCGTAAAAGGCACCATCGAAGAACTCTAAAAAAAGTACGTCATGGGAATTGATAAGTTTTCTTTTTTCTTCTCTTATAACGTGCGACCGTAACAGGATGGCTTCGTTGTAAGAAAGGAGCGTAAGAAGCATCAAATTTCTTGCGAAATTCAAGATCACCAAAGGGGTTTCCTGGGCATCCAGTTGAATTAAAGTATCTCGTTACGTTTGCTATCCCGGTATACATCGAGACATCCGCGGTTCTCGCGCCTATAACCTCACCTAACCCAGTTCGACTTGACCCGGATATTGAGCGGCGGTATTAATGAAGTGAAGAGTACCAGATCTAGGAGTTTAGTGAAATGAGGCATCTTCGAAAGAGTCTGCGAGGGGCTCTGTCGGAACATCAAGCCTGGTGCCCCTGAGCGGCATCCATCTGGCTCTTTCCGACTCTAGTAGGTACGGAGGATATGTACAGGCACAAAATGGGTCGGTAGTTGTCATAAAAGATCCATATAAAAGTGCTTGACGGCGAGTAGCTCTGTGCGGTGTATGAATGTGTGCCGGAGTGTGGTAAAGTGTAAAAATCGAATAATAAAACTACTCGGCAAGTTGCCTCGTCGGAGGCTGTACCAACGTTTCATGGTAGCTCGTACCTCTGTGCTTCGCATGTTCGGATGCATTAGCCACGATCAATGATACTCTCAGCTGAATATCGTTTTACTCCGTACCACACACTCGGTGTTTCAATTTTAATCACGACCAGTCGACTCTTTGCAGTAAATCAACGGCACCACCGTAACGCCACAATTTGCCGAGTTTGGTTCACTATCTCGCAGCGGGTTCCTTAAATTTCCAGCTTTGGCTTAACTGCCCCGTGGCCAGTGCATTGTTTCTTTCATGAAGATTAACTATAAATTATGGACGCTCATGGTCCGTGGAAATTATTGCTGGGGTTGGCTCTACCCCCGATCCTCCATCGCGGCGTACCAAACGAACGTTGCGACTCAACTCTATCCCTGCTGGAGAGGCAGGACCCCTCATGTATCATTCACGATAGGCTGACTCCCAGACTTTGGCCTCCGGAAGGATATGAAGCGCAATTCCCTTTAGCCTGGAGCGCTACTGATAATTGAAGATCGTAAATTGGAAAGGATCACGGGTTGGATTTCGTCCATGTATCTCTCTAATTTTACCGAAAAACAAAACACAGTCGAGGGAAAAAAACGAGTTTGTTTGGAGCGGCAGGAGACGGCGGAAGGTTTCATATCATCAGCCATATTAAACAAAGCAGCATCCGACACAAAGGGGCGTCTGCATTGTCACCAGGTTCTGCCACTGGCTTGAGAGCTTCACAACGTGAAGAGGTGTTTCTGATTAATCATCCGCTGCAAAGACTGTTTCTCTCGAACGAATGCGTTACAATATGCACCTGCATTCCGTTCACCGTCAAGAAATCATATTCTCAAGACTGATTAATCTTCTTCACGTTCTTCTGCGAACCCGTCTGGGATTATAGGATCTGCGATCGTTTCGCATGGTCCGTTCAAATAGCGAAGCTGGCTAACGACGTTAACATTCTGGGGTTGGTCAGAGTTTTCCGAACACGAGACGGTTGGACGTCCAAGTCGAAAGCTTCGCTGCTCCTCGTGGTCAGGAAACTCATTACCTTCGATGAGGGGTTGAGGCCTATCGGCTACACGGTGGACAATTTTATTAGCCGCCGGCTAGGATGCAGAAAAATTAATCACTCTTGACACCTTTTTCACGAAACGGGTCGAGATACGATCTTCAGACGTTGGTATATCCAGTTAGTTCGTTACCGATTCCACATTCGATGGTGGAGAATACCCTATCGATCGAGGCCGAATATAACTTGGCTCGACCTCGGTCTGCGACTCTTGAGGATACTTCTTTTCAGGAATCTTGACTGCACGGAATTGAATTGAAGTACAGCCTACGGATTACTGTTTGTTCGGTATCGATTCTGCGTGATTGATATGGTATTCTCATGGGGTGTAATTTCGGCGAGACTACGCATCAAGATGTAAGATGTAAGATGTAAGACGTAAGATGAAGGATGTGAGGCCGCGTTCCTCTTCCGCCCAAAGCCTAATTATATGCATCCCCCGAACCCACGAGACACGAGTCAACAAACAACCCAATTACGTAGTTAAACATCCAGTACTGGTTTACCCTGGTTGTCCCCTTGTTTCGCGTTTGTAGCTTCACGCTGCACACCGTCTAAGACGGGTTACTTTCCAGGTGGTGTAACCGTGCCCTTTCCATCCACTGCCGGTCCCCCTTGTCCCCAGGACCCTAGGGTCGTTCCGCGACAGGAGACTGAATTACATTATTAAATTATAATTACCATCTTCCACCCTCATTTTTATTCAGCTTTCCACGGAGGTTATTCATTTCGAAAAACGTGACGCTCAGTTTCTCGTTCTCCGCTCAGACTCGGATAATACAACCGAATCCGTCGTCCTCAAACTGCGATAGATTTTTGAGTACGAAGACGAATCCGCGGAAACACTGGAATCTCAGATTCTCTGTTTGATCAAAAACGAAAAAAAAAAGTTTGAAATTTTTTTGGGAGGCAGTTCCGAGCCCGTGGCTGTCGGGGTCGGTCGGGGGCGGTCGGGGGTGGTCGGTAGAACTCGGTGGTCGATAGAGCAAACACGGCCGCGCCCCAACCCCCCGGGGGCCACGCGACTAGCGACGACGAGAACTTACAAAGTGAAACGTGCCCCACCTTTTGGTACCGAGAAAAAATATCGTAATTATCATACGGTCGGGGGTTGGGTCTCACTAGCCGGTAGTTACTGCAGATTATAAAAGCATGAAGACATCTTCGAATGACGTGAAAACTTGGTTTTCACACTTTTTACCGAAACACTTGATTAACACACTTTTTTCAATTTCAGAGACTGTCAATCATTAGAAACTAGAAGAATTTTTTCATTCGGCTTTAATATTCAAGTCATGGATCGTTGCGGGTTGTTTCTGCGGGGATGCAAAATCCTGTAAACCATCTCGATGGAATTTCGTATTTAAACTTTGTATTCAGGTACGTCAGAGCGTAGTCGTCGGGGACTGTGGGGGGATGTTCGGTGAAACAGATAAATCCTTTCGCCGCGTAAACACTGCCGTTACAAAGGAATGAATAAAAGAGGTTTCGTCCTTGGCTCTCCAACTCGGGTAGAGTTTACTCGCCGTAGCTTTCCAGAGGCACCCCCCACACCCTAGTCATCCCCAGAAGTTTCTAACCTCCTAACGATGTTGTGGATGAACTGTGCTGCAGCTACCACGTTTCTTAAATCCAATACTACGGATAATTTCCAACTGAGAAACAAACGAACGGGTTTTAAAGGGATATCGAAAAGTTTCTAAACTGAAATATACCGCGGGGGTTATCATGATAATTATTCACGATAATAATCAAGCTAATGTTAGTTCAAAGGGGTTATTTGCTCATGACGCTACTGAAGACTCGCGGATTTCAATTTGTCAAATATGCAGAGTAAGTCGTGGGGAGGTATTCAGCTCTGACTCAGAGACGAAGACCCCCCTTCGAAAAGAGTAAGATAAGGTCTGGCCTCTCGACTTTAGCACCTTAGGGGATGAGAAGAGGGTCTCGAAAACACAGGGCGGCGCAGGAGGCAAATGGGATTGGTTTGGAAAATTTTCCTCAACTTGGTAGGATCGTATCTTTGGCATCGAGTAGTCGGACCAACCGACCTGGAACTTCGGCAACTGGAATTCAATTGACCACTTTCTCGGAAATAGGACTTTCGGATTGGAATTCACACTGCCAACCCCTTTGACCGGTTTGTAGCACTCGCCATAGCGTGCATTCCGCACTTGCCACACAATCTTCCGTTACTAACATTTGCGTCAACCTAGTCACTATTTTCCGTCTTTTTTGGTTTAAAAAAAAAAGAAAAAAGAAATAAAAATGAAAACGAGGAGCAGGCGAAGGCGCTGGTTCCCGAGTATATATCTAATAAAGCCACTTGTTCTCCAGCTCCTGAATAACGGGGGTTTAGGAGGTAGGCGTCTGACGCCCACGACATTTCAGACACCCCAAAAACCACTTGGTGGTGTAGCATGTGTTCGTAATGACAACACCACAGCAGCACGAACGACTCTTGAGTTGTTTTGTGAAAAAAGAAGAAGAAGAAGAAGAAAAAAAAACTTTGATATTGCCGAAGCGGGTGGAACGGTGACAGGGTGCGGGAAAACTCCGGCCATTACGCCAGCATGCGATTTCTATTAATCCAGGTGACTGTTGTTTTAATATCAAATTCCCAACGGCCAGTTTCGCTGTTCTCGAATTGGCTTAAACCGCGCGAATGAAGCGATCCGTGTATAATATCAGTCGCATAGAACCACTAGAGCCTCTCATCTGTTCCGTAACACTTCAAAAGTAAGATCAAGTCTTTGGCTCGCTTCGGTTCGGTTAGTATGATGATTGGATTAACAAAGTGGTCATTCAGTCGTTTCGGGATGCCATCTTCCACGAAAAGCCGTCATAGCTACTCTACGAGGGTATTAGTCAGATCAAAGACCGTTGGTACGGCTAATAATATTGACGTAGTGATCGAGCACGCGTCCCCGAGGATTTCGAATTCGCGGAATATGCTCCGCTCGATTTTATCACATCCGTAATCGTTTCGGCGAAGCCTCTTCCTTCATCGATTGCTTTATTTTCGAGATCCACAAACCACGTTCATGTCCAAGAGCAATAATGCTGACCAAGTTCAGCTCCGGGGATATCAAGTCGACCAGAGGTGGTCGACGTGGTCTGGAACTTTGAAATTTACCATCACACAGTCTATCCGAAGAGCAATCTCAGGTCCTGCAGGTTTAATCCAATCGGAACTACCACCAGAGAAACTGGACAGCGGTAACGAGGTGATGGCACCGGGTTCACTGATGACCAATTCTATGCACTAACCAACTGTAATTCGCATTTACATCGGAACACAACTTTGCGGTATTCGCATGCGCGCACGATCACATCAGAAGACAACGATGACTGAAAAACCGTGTAGACCAATTTTGTATTGGATTTTCAAAAGATCGTAAGCAAATTTGTTCAAGGTGTCCTCAACACTCCTGAGGCTGCAGTCAGGTTTGAGAATCATTTCATAATGTAACGTAAGAGATCCTGATGAGGTCCCAGTTGGGTGGTAGTGAGGAAGCCTTGATATGAAATTCCAGAGGCTAGTGCTTATTAAAGTTTGATTACAAATCGGCTTGGACCCTGACCTCAGCCTTAGAAGGGTGATGTTATATATACAGTGTCATTTCTGTGATATAAATCTAGGATTTTGGGCTGCAGTTTGACATGAATTTTGAATTATTCGGTGCTGTGATTACGAACTTTTGATGACATTGGGACTTTCGTGGACTAACTGGGTGAGCCTCGCGTTGCGGTAGGAAGTTTCGTGGGCACATGGATCCTGGTGAGATGTGTGCTCATTATCAATTGTTGGGCAAAGTTCATAGTTCTTCTCCGTGCTTGTAGACCTTGTTCAAGTTTGTTAGGGTTTAGAATTTCTGATAAGAGAGACACGATTCGTGTATGTCCGTTGTACATGCAGACTCTGAGGGGGTCGTAATGTCTGGATGAACCTATACGGGTTATATGTATATAAGCAACAGTCAGGTATAAATTAATTCCGACGTGGTCGTCATTAGGAGGAATAAGGATCTGCATCAGACGGCTGATGAATAATTTTTTATTTTATTATCTTCCGGAATTGAAATCGGTTCTGAAAGAATTTTTCATCCCCGATGAATATCAATGGCTTATCCCGAGATCTGAACGTTATATTTTAATATTTAATACGGACGGACGTCAACAGGGAGGGAATCTCGGCCAGGGTATAGTAAAGCAATATAAAGCTCGGAGTCTCGCTTACAGAGCGGGTCCTCATACCTCCATCTTCTTCTTCTTCTTCTTCTTCTTTTTCCTATCCTCACTTCCTTCTTATTTTCTTTCTTACTTCAACCTCGCCTCTCTAGAGCTCCTCGCTTTTCGTTAAGTTTGTAAGTTTTTCAAGTAAGCCGCGCGAGAGACGACCGCGACGCGCCGCACCGTATCGAAAGGATGCTTTGAAGTTAAGTGTACACGGAATATGCATTAGTTCTTCCGATATTTCAAAGAATTCTTCTTCTTTTTTTTTCTTTCACTCATGTTTTTACTAACCACGTCAACCGTTCGCATTATAGAAGAAAAATATTGGTTTCCATCGTCCCATCCAAATTTTACCCCCAATACCCCTAAAATCCCCAATATAGATATCGAAATCATCTCAGCCTCTGAAACATGTATGAAATTATACGAAATCAATTCATAAAACGGGTCTGAATTTCTTCTATGTTTAAAAAAAAAGGATGTGAAATCGTGGTCGACTTAGCCTGATTATACAAAAATTGAAGACATGTCATGACCAAGGACCTGAAATGAAACAAGTGACCGTTATTCCGAAACTAACACGAGAGAGTTTTCCTTTATTCTTCGCCCATTCGGAACATTATTCACGTAACATGATTTCAATAATCTTACAGTTTGCATGCTTGCTCTTGGTCTTCTTTCTGTTCGTGTACCTAATGGGAGGGTGGCTCGGCCAGTTTCTGTATCATCACAAGCATGAATCTTAAATTTGAAGTATTTTATCTCAAATACGTTAATTTTTACCATTTGGTCACTCATATTTTTCTTCAAATCAGACCGAATACCATTTGATACCGTGAAGCTATTTGCACGAGGCTAGTCTTGGTCTTGCACTCTTCTTATCAATTAACGACAGAGAATATATCGTTGGTTGCAATTTTTTTTATAAGTTGAAAAAAAAAATCAAATCCAACTTGGGAGCCGGGTTATATTTATACATATATGTATAGAATTTCGAGCTAACGACACTCCTCGACGTATATAACCCGTATAAGAGGGACCATGGAATGGGTCTAAAAAATATCTCGGGTATAACGGCCGAGGTCTCATTGTCGCCGGGGTTCCAGTAGGAAACTGAGGGGAAAAACATACTTTTAGTAAACCGCTACTAAACGAGCGCAAAAAATTACTCGACTCTTTCTCACTGCACATGCGGTTCCGCCATCCATTCGACCACGCCCTCGCGGTTCTTGCGTCTTTATAACTATTGCTATTCATCAAAGCCAAATTTATGGTAGTTTGGTAATTGGTAGACGAAGGACTCGTCCGGGTTGCGTAGATTTGTCGTTATAGTTCCGAGTCTTCGCGTAGCTCGTTATCAAAAGTTTTCAAAGTTACTCAACGGCAAAGCCAGGGTTAAGCCCGACCTCACCTTCGAACGAGGACTCAGGCCTCGACCGACCTGCGTGGTAGAGGTTATACCTATCCTCCAGAGATACACCCTTCTCTACCTCCAACAGTTATAGTCAGGGTTAGTGCACAGGGTTGGTCGAGATACACACGTCAAGGGGTTCACCCCGATAATTGAACCTCCGGTGTACAAAAACGAGCCACCCCACATTACCGCTAATTTTCGAGTACGGAGAGATCGAGAAAAACGAATGAAGCCGGGCCAAATGAACGAGAAAAAATTTTGGGGGAACAGAACCGAATGAACGAACAACAACAACAACAACAACAACAACAGAACAGAAAAAACCATACGCGTATGAGGGAACAAAATATATTCATTTATAAAACAAAGGAAAAAAAAGAGTTCACAAAGTTCGATAATTATAAAAGTTCTGATGAAATTTGTAAACTAAGTTTTTGCGGTCGTTCCCGCTGATTTTCCACCCTGTTGTTGTCGTTGTTCTCAATCTTGTTCGTCGCCGAGGGGTTTTGCTCTTGCTCTTGCTCTTGCTTTTGTGCACGGGAAAAACTTTCGGAATGGCTTCTGTATTTAAGTAAGATCTCTCTCTTCTGTTGTCGGTAAACCGCGTTGGGTTCAAGGGTCGGGGACACCGAGTCGATACGACTTGTCTTCTTCCGACTTTCTCGGGTTTCTCGAAATCTCGCGAAAAATTTACATTTGGATCGACTGGAGAAGGGACACGCACAGAGGAAAGTCGAATCTTGATCAAATCTGTCATAATCAAAGCAAATAAATTTTGCATCGTTTCCGGTTCACTCAAAATCTCACTTTCTCGTACCGTGAATAAAGTGGAATTCTTGTTTGAACGTCTGTTAGCTTTCTTAAGCTTTCGTAAGCCCTCTACCTACTCCAGCAAACCCTTAGCGTCTGGTGCATTTCTCTAGCCGGATTCGAATCAGTCTGTTTGCGCAGCTCTGACGTTACGGAAATTCACCAAAGAAGGAATAATAGATTTTGAAAATGAATTCCGGTTCTCTGTGGTTCGCTGGAAGAAATTCAATTATCGCAACGGCAAGTCGATTTTCTTTGTCCCCCCTTTTCTCGTCTACTTTTATTTTATTCCGCGGAACAAACTACCGTGGCCAAGTGTCCTGTCCGCCCGTGATCTCGTGCAGTTAGTTCTATTACGGTTGATACTATATCCTGTTTCTCCGCATTACGGTGTCGCAGCTACTACTGCATTGCTTCGTCAGCAGAAAATCTACCGCGGTTCTATATCGCTTTGGTGCATTTCGTTTGTCGATATACCACATATATATTTAAACACTATATAGTACAAATCGAATTAATTGCAGAGTTCAATTAGAGCTTAAAGGTCAGATCACGGAAAGTTCTTTATATCTATGACAACCGTGAAATAAATCCAACCCCAAGAGATAATAGATGTTGGAAGGCCGTGTGTATGTTATAATTAAATTTATACAATTGTTGAATCCTTCAGCGTCCCGTGACGTAATTGCAATGTCGGTTTCGCGAATCGTTACGAAACCGCGTAACGGGAGTAGAAATCTAGCAAGAAGGGAACGGTTTTGGGAAATAGGTACGTACATGCAGGGTGGGGTTTTCGGTCGCGTATGTGCTGAACCGTGCGCCGTGTTTGGACAGTTGCTGGCAAACATTGTAATCCGGTAACACTAGCGAACTGAGGGTACAAACATTCGTGTATGTATAAGAAGAGAAGCGAGTTTGTATGAGGGTGCAGAAGCCCATTCCCTCCGACCTCGCGACCTCACGACCTCATGGCACGACCCTGTGGCTCTCTCTATGCAACGGAGTTTACCGGTAGAGAGAATTGGAATTACGTAGTACCCTCGTACCCGGAATACCCACTGCACACATACCGAACGAAAATCTGTGGGGACACTATTTCGGATTAACTAGAAAAAAAAAAACTTGGGTAGAGTATTTTTAATTAGAACTACAAGGATCAGAAATCATAGGTCAAGCTCGACAGATTATCCTAGGACACGGCGGTACCGCGACCCTCGAGAGAAATCCGGTCTACTTGATATACATATTACTAGTTCAGAGAATATCCCCAACTTTCATAAATGTGAGATACTACAGGGTGGCTCGAAACGAAACTCGAAATATTTTGTAAAAGCATTGACTGATTTCGAAAAGCAGCTTGAATGCTGCTTTTTTGAAAATTGAAAAATATCAATTCGCCGCCAGGTTTTGGAAAATTGATAGGAGGGTGACAAAGAAAAATCGTACAAATTACTATTTCGAATGCCATTAGTACTTGCGTTCACGTTTCATATTCATTAGCTTAGTTTCTGGTAAAAATAAATGAAAATTTATTATTTGAAACATTCTTATTGAAAACATCAGTTCAGCTATGGATTTCTCTTTTAATTTCACGTTTTGACAAAAAACTCAATCCGATATTTTAATACAAGCAAATTCGAAGATTTATGATTTTACTGTCAACGAGTTGAGATTTTATTCACGTTCTAAAATCATCCAGTTTTTTGGGCCACCGTGTTTAGTCAGTAATTCGTCTTCATCGGCTTCCTTATTAGAACCTGAAATTACTAAATTAATGATTATTAATTTTCCGGTGGCTAAACTATTAGGATTATTGAAAATCTGAGGTATTCATTTTTTCCGGAAGTCAAATCTGGAAATTTTCAATCAAAGTTAAAATAGTCATTTAAAAATCGGTTGCCGTTATTATTTGGTCCTGTTTGAATCTTGCAAGTTCTCTGCCAATGAGGTTGATTAAAAATTCTACCAAGTTTCAAACATTTTTATGTCACAAAATTCAGTTCGTAAGAGGGTATGTAAAATCTATCGGTAGAATAGTGTCCACAAAAATTTCTCAAAGACTACAAGAGACTTCAAAGAATTTCATGGGATTACTTACATGCAGGGATTACTTGGGTCTTCGTAAAACTTTTGAGTACTTCTGGAGCTTCAGATATATTCCAAGGGACTTGAAAACTTTTAACGCGGGATTTGGGGAATAAAAAAAAATATTCAAATGACTCAGGATCTTGACGAGCCGGTGAACACACTCTTCAGGAGAGATTAACCCCCAATTTCGTACAGATTTCCCTGCGTTCTCATTCCTTCCAGGATCAATAATATCCACCACCTTTTCAGATTCTGCGAAATCTCCGCCCTCGCAATATTCAACATAATCTCGTAGGGGCCAAGGACGAAGCTTTCGACCAGGTGATAAAATTTCTACAAGGTTTCTTCTTCTTCCCCTTTCCTCTGGGGTGGGTAGTAACCCAGTCTCTCAAAACTCCGGGTCTCATTCGCTATCGCTAATCATTCCGCTAATCCGGGAGTCCGGAGTCCACTCCCTCGGCTGGGCTCTGTATCACCGTGTAGCCTGTCTCCCTCGCTCGTCCCTCTCAATTCCGGGCATCCCTTTCTCCAGAACAACCCCGACCGCCGCCGGGGCGGGGGTAAGCCCGTACTCTATATTTTCTATCTCACTCGTAGCCCGCTTCCTCCTCGCGGTTTAAAGATAACAAATGCCGGGCGTTTAGGGGTGCGATTACGTTGGTTATTCATTCGACGCATCAGTCAGCCATTCAAGCGAAACCCACCACCGCCACCAACGTCAGGATCAGAGTTTGTTTGGGGTTGAAATCGCGTTTAGTACAGTACCATCCAGGTAACTTCCCTCAATTCTCCAATCGTTAAACCTTCTACACATATTCCCTCCCTCCTCAATTGATTACAATTAACCATATAGGGTGATCAGCAGGTTTATCGAATTCAGAAATCGGAGCGGTGAGGGCTGCCGACGACTCCAAATGGTTGTAATTTCGGTCTGCAGGATTTTATTTTATACAAAAATCCTCTTTTCATTTGACCTCATCCATGGTGATGTGCAGGATTCCTGGTTTCTAAGGTCGAGTAAATGATAAGTAAAATTGACCCACAAGTTCGGAAGATCATGTCCCATTCGGGCTAAGGGTTGATAAGTATCAGAGCCAAGCCATTCGTCAGGTTCTTTGGGCCTACTCCCCATTCTAGATATGAGTAACAAGTAGAAAAACTGAGATTGAAAAATACGAACTTGGCACAAACGTATAAGCTTCACAAAACGAGTTTCTTTCTTCAATCTGTTTTTGTTCCTCTTTTTTGCTTATATCGCGTACCAGAGGAGGCCCAAAAACGTTTAAAAAAGGCTTCGAAGGCTAATGGGTTGCCTCTGGAGGAAGGAACCTAGGTCAATAGTTCCTACTTAAAAAGAAGACCCTCTTCTAATATAAATAATCCTGAGTGAGGTTCCAAATTCAACAAGGAAGAAGAAGAAAAAGTGCTAACACAAATTCAGGTGTCAAAGGACTATTGAAAAAAATTATTAAACCGCACTACATCGCTTGAATATAGTATATTTTAAATTCAAACGTTTCGGTAATGTTCGAAACGGCCCCTCTCGCGCTCCATGCCGTGACGTCACTATTCAGTATAACAAGCCGACCGTCTACTTCTCACTTGACACCTTGTTTCTCTTAATTTTCGCTTTCTACTGGAAGAAACGTTACGTTAGTCGAATTCCTTCCTTTTTTTCTTTCAATATTCGAACTTATTTGTATCAGATGGCTTATCTCAAATTTATCCAGCGTCTATCGTTGAAGAAAAACAAAATATGCATATGAAACAGGAAATAGCGAGGTATATTCCACGAGGGACATCCTGTTCGCGTATATTTATTGACATTGAGATGTAGAATATAGGGTAGCCGGTGGAGTAAGGGAAGGTGAGGTATAAGCGGAGTGTGTAGAGTCTCGCGTTTAGCGTTTTTGAATATATTTAGCCTAGATAGCTCGAGGGACCCTTGAGAGAAAGCGAGAGGGGTAAGAAAAAAAATGTTTCCAAGCTATCGCGTAATGTGTTTATGCCATGCTGTGGTTATGACTATCCGTGTATGTGTGTGTGTGTGTGTGTGTATCGACGTGTACGATATCAGAAGAAACGTAGTTCACGCCAGTTGGTAGATTCTCGACTATGGATTAGAGAAGCCAGCGCAGTCACCCCGAGGGAGGCGAGGGGTCCTCCATTTTCCCAGAGGAGAATCCAGATTATAGGATTATTACGAAAGATTCTCGTAAAAAAGAAATAGAAACAAACAAACAGAAGACGAAGAAAAAGAAGAAGAAGAAGAAGAAGAAGAAAGGAAAATTCAAAAGAAAAATACTACTCCTGACTCGATATAACGAGTCAAAGTGCAACGTTTGTTCCTGGTAATATCGTTGAGCGTAGAATCCTGAACGTTGTATCATATTTTTATTGTTAAACGGATTCCGTCATTCGTTAAAAGATATTATGTTTTTTTTTTACCAATTTAAAAAGTACCACTAAACCAACAAAAGAAGTTTACAATTTTTTGGACAGTCTACAACAAAACTGGAGCTTAAATTTTTTTTGTCTCTATCCCTTACCGTGTCAGGGTAATTGCAATTAGTAATAATGAGATTATCGCAGACAAAAGATTGTTGAGATATCTGAGAAAGGGATTTCTAGGAGTCTGTAATATCGTATGATTATTATTATTCTTATTATTGTTAATAGGTATTATTGAGGTTATCATAGATTATGATTATTCGAGGTAAAACCGAGAAAGTTCGATAGCTGAAGAGAGCTTTGGTATATATTCTACACGGGGCTCGCGGGAAACTATCGTAATTAATTATTTTTCTCTCTGGAGTGGATTTTTATGCTTTTTCCCCAACGAAGATGGAACCAATTTATTAATACCACTCGTTGGCCCATTTTTCTCTTTTCTATTTTTTTTGTTTTTCTCACTTTATCTTCTGTTTTTATTTTTACCCTCTCTCTTTTTATCATCCTAACTCTTACTCCGCGCTCAGAGTTTTGATTGAATTTTATAGGATATCAGATAATTATTTTCCTGTTTATCCGCTTCCGTCGCCACGCCTGACTATATTATTGTTCAATCAAGTAGGTATTCTCATTCGGTAGACGGTAATATCTCTTCCGAAACTTTTATTCAGTTTCTTTCGCGATCAGAAATAATAAAAAGAAGAAGAAGTCTTCAATTTAATTGTAAGTAGTTTAATATCGAGACCGTTTAATCAAGATTTCGCAAAGTCTGGAAAAATTGCATTCAATTAATTCTACCGAACCCTTTGAACGTTCATTTACTTTTTTCTCTCAGCCAAAATAATTTATAAATTCCACACTGCTTGACACGCAATTTTTAATCCCTCCTCGTGTATCTCGCGAAATAGCATCTGCTAAGTTGAGATTTTTTTTTATATGTAAATATCGTGTCTGTAAATATGACCGACGTTGATAATTATTTCATCGTCACGGGGTCCGAGAGACGGAAAGAAAAAAGAGATTCATTATCATCCGTGCATCCCGCAGTCCACATAACGTGGTTCGGCGTACCTCGCGTCCTCCACGAGTGCAAAATCCGATTAAGGGATTTATTTTTCGTTTCTTTTTTTTTGGTACACCGTTGTCCACGTTCCTCCATGCTGGTTCTGTTACACAATCCTTTATTCATACAATAATTCGTGACGCGGTTCCAGGACTATTTTTTTATTTCTGCGAAATTGTTGAATCCGGAAAATTTTTTGCTATCCAACGAGCTGCCTGCGAGTAATCTTGTAATTGAATTCTCACACTTTATCCGCGCCTATTTCCCCCAGGGTAAGCAAATGCGGAAAAGCTTTTATCAATTCGAGCTCCCAGTGATCGGTGGATCAAAAGAAATAAAATTAAAAAAAATAATGGCGACGTACAATTAGAGAAAAAAAAGAAACCGGGAATTTTTATGCTACGGGGAATTCATATTATATACATAACCGAGAGGGCAAAGTACGTCACGACGTCAAACGTCGTCAGGTCTGATATTAAAATCTGTTTAGTATTTTCCGAACAATGAAGTAGGCAGCGAAGGGAATTCTCGGATTGGCGTTATATAAGAATGGGATAAGAAAGACGGGAAACTTCTATGGAATTACGATGTTTAAGATAAAATGGATTCGCGGAATTTCAAATAGAAAATTCCCCATCTTACAGCAAACTCTTATCCCCTTTTTATCAAGATCATAGAGCTGAGCTTTGCGAGGGGCTGTTCAATTACAGGCCAGCAAAAATACGATTGCATTGATTGCGAGTGATTTCAAAGTCATTTTAAACTATTTCATAAGATTTACATGACGGTATTACATTAATCGAATCATTTCTATAGCGATGACACGTGATTTTAAATAATTTTACGACTTTCCACGCCATTGAAAATGATTTCCAGTAGCTTAGTTAGTTTTCTGCGGTTTTTGGTAATTACCAGTGATTTCGCGCTGTCTTAAATTATTTTTAACGATTTTCCGGGAGAATTCAGAGAATTCAGAGAAGTTTGGGATTTCAGGAAAACAGGAAAATTTCACTGCAGGAAAATCTGGAATCTGTACACATCGACTTATAGGAAAAGAGATGTAATTGTCGATTCTGCATTGTCAGTAGCTTAAAAATGAGGAAAATCACAAGAGAGGTAATTAAACCACACCCAAGAATAGAACCAAGCTGGCTGGTGGAATATGAAGCATTTCAAAATAAAATTCCATTCAACGTCACTCACGTTCAGGGTATACATATATCTATAAGTCTTGTCTGAATTGTTCAACCGCGAAGTTTCAGTCGTTGCGTTGATCGTCTCCAAACCGGTGCTTAAAATTCAAGAAAACATTGAATGTACCGAAGAAATGAAGCACAAATATCCTCCCTTCATTCTCTCGTTTAATTTTTTTATGAACAATTTTTGGATAAAGGAAAAAAAAAACGTAGCATTTTGGGGGTGGATTCGATGCCACCGAATCCTCGCGATAATTGCATCTCCGCATAACCCACGCGCAGCTGCTCTAGTGGGAATATAATAAATCTCTTCGAAACCCCTACGGAATTTGGCAAAGTGTTGAATTTCTTCCCCCACACTATATCCGAAAGGGGGAAAGTGGGGGGGATAGGTAAAACAATTGTTGCCTATAAGCTTCTGCATAGCGTTTTAACATTATCCCAGCAATAGGGAATAAGGCTCTCTCTCGTGGCACGATTTCGCGAAAATTAATTTTCACCGTGTTGCCAAATTCCCAGGGGAAGACCCGGCCCCGCCTCTGCCTACCCCGGGTAGCTACCCCCCCGTTAGGTTAGGACAGGCTCTTGTAGGTGGTTGTAGGTGTTTCGACGCGGAATACGCGGGAACCAACCCTTCTTCGGTAATTGAATCACGCCAAAACTGCCGAGGCGCGAAGCATGGATCAAATCCACGGCATGCCGAACGCCCCGACCGGCCCTATCCACATGCAGATTGAAACATAATTATTTTTATCACCTCAATAATTACACATGCGAATTTTCATACATATTTTTCGGTAACGAAGTTACAACGCATAGAAAAATGCAGGGGATCCAATCTTCGACATAAGATTCTTCTTTTCCGAACCGGAAATGGGGTGCGGTTAAAAACTGCCCTGGTACAAAATTGTATCGAAATTCCAGTTGAATCGGTCCAACGGTTCTTTCAAAATCGTTGATCAAAACCACGTACCGGTAAAAAGTTACGTAAAATCTGTTTCCACACCAGAAAGCTGTGTTCTGAAGTTTGTCGAATTATCTCAAGAAATGTAAGTTACGAGCCGGAAGTAGAAATGATTAAAAAATCACAGGGCTTCATTTTTCAGGACTGAACAATCTTCTGTCGACATTTCAGTTATATCTTGAGGATACAAAAAAAAAATGCTCGTTCGCATTTTGCTGATCGACAAAACATGTTTTCAAGACCAGTTTCGTGCGTTTTTTTTTGTCCTCCTCCATCCGACGCTTTTCGCTATGCAAAGTTAAGATACTAAAAAAAGTCGAGTGAATTTCGGTCCTCGAACGGTCTAGAAGCCCGAAATAAGGTATAACGACGAGGTGGAGTGTTTAAGGTAAGGTCGGAAGCTGCGAGGAGCAACGTTCGAGTACAAGACGCGCCAATAAGGTCGCGTACTCGTGGCAAGCTGTGTTGATCAAACACTTGCCTTTTAATGGAGATGTTTGCACGAAACTGCTGCTATGCGAGAACCTTGAAGCGATAAGGGATGGATACCAGCGCTGGAACCAGGGGTACGAGATGACAAAGAGGTTAGAGAAATCCTTCCGTGTAGTTTCACTGGTAAACAACTTCCTGCAAACCTTACGAATGTAAGACACATAGGTACTTACTCTTTCTCTCTTTCTCTCTCTCTCTCTCTGCAATCTCTACTTCCGTCCCTCGCTAGCAGTAGTAGCCATAGCCAAAAATTCAATGCGTGACCGAAATCGACCGACCGAACGTTAACTGAATTAAAGAAAACCCCTCAAGTCTAGACAAGCCAAGTCTCTTCAACTTGAATTTACATTTCAATATCTACTGAAAATTTTGACTCAGTTTTGCCGGTCAGTATCCGGGAATTGAATGAATTTTTGCTCATACCGAAAAAATGATCAGTTATTTTAATTTCAAACTGAGTACACGATTCCAAAATACTAAAATCTGTTATCAAACTACCCAGGAATATCAATATTCGCGTCTTCGGAGTGCCAATCAGCCAAAGACGACATCAAAGCAAATAACGAAGTTAAATTTGTCTTCAGAAAAAAGCAAAAAATGTTGTGTTCCCAGAAATCCACTCAATGTCGGTGTTAATTCAGACCTTTCTTCGTTTCAACACAAAATGTCAAATATCTTCAAAATGATCATGAAGTGATGCAAAATAAATTTGAGTGGCTTTTTGGAACACTAAATTTCTAGGTTTGTCAGGTTCGGTCAAAAAAGAGTAAAGGAAGCTCACATGCTCAAGAATTCACAGTTTTTTTCCTCAAATTTCACCAAAAGACAAACGACTCGATGGGAGATGAGTGTACGAGGAGTCTTGCACGAAGGGATTTGAACAACTCGCATACTGAGTTTGGCACAATCCGAAACCTGTTCTCGGTGTGAATAGGATCATAAATTCCAGGCGTTAAATTACACAACTGACCTGTAGGTACTGCTGATAACATTTGCGTCGGGTCAACGTCGAGTCGATGTCTACGACAGCTAATCGATCAGTTTCAGAACATGGCATGGAGTTCTGTGGGGGTAGGTAACTCTGGAAATTATCGGTTCTGGTATAAACTAGTCACTATACGAGTGGATCCCGGTCCTATTATTTCCGATTTCAGTTTGATTTAGGTGCCGGTATTCTGATTGAGAAACGATGATTTTTTTATCGCTCCGATGAAATGTGAATTTTCGGTCGGTAAGGTGTGAGTGAAATTCAAAATTTATACGATATAAAATCTGGCACTTTATGAAGAGAGCTTTTCCCACAGCTGGATTAAACTTATAACTTGACGTGAAAACGCGCACATAAGAAATTCCAACAAAGCCTTCCGAGAAAACGAGCTGCGAGGTTATGAAAGAAAAACAATGGGATAAGGTAAGAGCGATAATTTGTCACACGTGAGAAACGCTATACCCGTAAGATGAAAATGCCGCTGCTACCGGGAAATAATAAATAGGAGAAAAAAATAAAAAATAAAATGAAACTCGACAAATAATAACTTCGTGAGAAAGGAAGGGTTCCCAATGGCAGAACAAAATTACGACAAAAACTCAAGTGGCAGAGCAAAAACGACAAAAGTTATACGACGTATTGTATAAAAGTATACGTTGTCGCCGATTATTTGACACAGTAAATTTCCGAGGGTCGATTTTTACCACGGAAATAGACACATTTCCAGCTATCATAAATTTACTTATTTCGAGGAAGGTCTCTCGCGCCGAGCAACTACAAGATCGAGGATTTTTTTATGAATTGGTTCTTGCACACTGAGAGTACGCACCAAATATCGGCTAAAAATATTGAAAATTGTCGATATTATAAATTTTTCTCCAACAATCCGTCGTTTCAAATTTTTTATATCTTGCCTCTTTGTTGAATCTGGAGGATTCTGAGCTGAAATTACTTTCTTTATTTTTTTTACAAAATTCGATAATCCCTACAATTTTCATTATCTTTGACGACTGTAGTTTGGCATTTTTTGAATGTCTCAATTTGCATCGAATTTAGGCAAACCAAATTTTGTTCCTGCTTTGAGCTTGGTGTCATGTTTTTACACGAAACTGAAAACAGCACTCATCTCTTAGCACCGCTACATTCCACTCTAGTCACAAAACGCGATGCAATTTTTTTTTATCTAATTTTCTAGCACTCTTATGATAGTCGGGTACTTTGAGTAATTTATAACTCTGGCAAGTAGAGCGAGCTCGTGAAATGTTTGTAATTTTCTGTTGAAACGTGTTTGATAATGAAGGCACCCATGTGCACGTAGCACTTGAGAGCGCTTTCCGTTTGTTTCCATTTGTCTGGGACGATGATAGCAGTCGGGTAAACAGTTTTAAAGGAAAACAGTTGAACTGCTTCCTGAGCGTGGTTCGTGTCGCACGTCTGACATGTTGACGTGTTCTTCTGGTTTATTATTTTTCATACAGTATGTTTTTGTGCGAGAATCCCTCCGACCTCGGAACAATTCGCAAAGATTCTTCCTTACTTTTGCTCGATAGTTATTATTCTGTGAATGAAACTGTTCTGTAACTAAACTGTAAATTCTCTCAAGAATTCTCTCAAGTCTCGTCAATTTCAACTATCGACTCAGTCAGGCATTCCGAGGGCGAGAGACCCAGAGCATATGATAACGGAGAAAAGTGTTTCCGATTCATCACGGCTCCCTTATTACAATTAACTTTACACCCTGCATAAGATCCAACGATATGATAGGAAACGAACTAAATTGGCAGGCATTATATATCGTTCGGTCTTTTACCACATCCGGACGACCGCGACTTCGACTAGATGGTCAGCGGATGGTCAGCGGGACCTAATGGCTAATAACAGTAGGCCAGGTCTAAGTGACTCATCCGTTATCGCAAATTGAACTGATAAGAAAGAAGAGAAAAGGAACTCGAAACATTTTCATCATCAATTATTTGACTTTCTCGTGCAGAACATCGTCTGACTTTATTCTATTATTGATTTCAGATTCAAACGCAGATCCGAATCCGTGCAGAGTTACATTTTTGGTGAGTTGTTTGATGCGCTATTTATTTACTCAGGCAGCGTTATGTACCCCACATTTGTAAATTTGACGCGCCGCCTTGGCTCTGCGCTCGGTTCATCCCCCAAAATCGATTCCCTCGTTCGGCTGCCGCAGACGCGATTCTGATGTAAAAAAAGTTTGGTCCTTTTTCTCAGGTGATATGCGACCGGCAAACGTATCCCGAAGAATATAAAGCGATCACTGTATTCGGCGGTGGACAAATTTCTTCACTTCATTCTTCGCCGATTTATAAATAGCTTTACAGTGTTGAAGGTATTTATTATCGAAAACAAACCGACGGGCAAAAACCATGACAAACTTTCCGGTTAGTTTGACGAATGGCTGGAAAGCTCGAACGATCTATCCCTTGCCCGTGCGCGTATAGCGAAGACGTGAAGAATGATATTTTCGAAGAGGGGTGATAAATATACAAAGCCGAAGGCGAGGCGCCGAAGGACAGCCGACGATGTAATTTATTATTCGCAGAACCTTGTGCGCTTGGAATTGCGTCACGGTGTCGTTACGAATTCATTTCCTAAAGAATAAAAAGAAGAACGAAATGTCAGGGATTTCGATATCGTTGAAACGGGAAACCCAGGGTTTATTAGATCCAAAAGAATAAAAAATATATACATAAATAAAAAATCTTTATCTCTCTCACAATTTTATCCTGAACTCGGTGTGCGTTATCCAGCGAAAAAGATTTTCGAGGCTTCACCGCGAGGATAAATCACGTTTCCACGGTGCTTTTAAAGTATATACCTGTATATATACATGCACGGCTGTAAAGAGAAAGAGGGAAAAAGAAGGGAGGAAAAGGGAGTTTTGGGAGTAATGGCTGGTGTCAGTCACGGGGTGCCGAACTCATGGAAAAAGGTCGCGGTGAGGGCCCGTCAAATGTCATCCCCCTCGAGCTTCTGCGGTATGATTTTCAGCTTTCGCCATTCGCATCCTTCCTCGACTACACCGCCTGTAGACATCGCCCTATATCCCGCCTACTGACATCTTCTCGATTTCCCGCTCGCCTTTATCCCATCGAAGACAACCACTGATCTGGGTTGGGTCAGCCCTCGCACAAGCATTCGGACGATTACTTCACGTTACCCATTTTTCAGTCGGGTATACGATCGTCCTCCAACTTTTTTCGTGGGAACCTTTCGCGAGGCTGAAAAACAAACGATTTTTCAAAATGGATTCGTCAAGTGCGAGACAGGTTATTAATCTACAGTTTTGTTCGTTATTCTATCCGCTTTGGTGTTCAAAACCCTTCTTTTCATTTCAGTTCTTCTATGTGAACTTCGTTCAGGTCATTTTTAATTCCTTTCCATTTGAAATTGACTTTGATAAGCATGGCTGATGAAACTGTGAAACAATTACCTACCGACCTTTGTTTATCGCTTAATGAATCAATTTTGAACAATAGGATGTTTTCGAGCCTTCCGAGGTCCTATATTCCGTCCTCAGACCTTTTCTTTAACCACCGGAGGCTCTAGCACTGATGAGGGGTGACTGTCATTTGTTTAATTAACGGCGATGATCGGTGTGGCGAAATTAACATGAAATACCACGGAGCGACGAGGTTGAGGCTTGTATAGGTGGGGTAATTTTCTAAAAGTGGTAACAACCTGCGCACTGTTTCCCCGCAACTACGCGTTCTCGGATGAAGATTAGAGAAACCCAGTTGGCTCCTTTGTTTCTATGCAAAAGCACATAACGTAATCGGTCCTCTAATGAGAATCGTACTTGATTCGCATTAGGGCGTTGCGGGAGGCGAATAGAACCCGGGATCTTCTAACGACGCCACTTTCGTATTTCGGAATTCGCATTTCGCTAGAACTATACGACAATAGGTTGGATTAACCGACGTAACCCCTCGCATCGAGGGGTCGACACAGCCCGGAACCGTCTTAAGGAAATGGTCCCTGTCCCAGGAAAGCTCCGAGACAGCGGCAAACTGCAGGTAGTTTCTTCTATGGTCAAAGAAATTGGAAGGGAACCAGCGCCGGTCCTCTACCCTGGGGAAAATTCAACGACACGAGACCCTCGCCGTATGGACCCTCAGTTCGATTCCTTTGGAATTAAAATTGAAGGGAAATCTACAGATTCCAAGCCACCTTGAATCCGAGATCGTAACTCTTGGGTTTCATGGTCTGCACTTGATCGCACAAGGTCTCATGATACAATCGACCATGCGGCTACTGAGAATGCGTTCCATACCCCTTATTCAAACTCCCAAGATTTACATAGAATTTTCAACCCTTCACATTGACAAATTGAGACTGAATTTTTTTTTTTTTTAGAGCTTTACAGCAGGAATTCAATTTATTTTCGAACTACGTTCACACCTTAATGAGGAATGGAAGAAAATAAAATTGTCAGACGTTATGTAAAAGTACACGATTTAAGCTCATTTTTGAAAAAATAAATGAACACGTTGAGCTTGCGATAAAAATTGCGACCACGATTATTTCACAACCGTTTCGTTTCAGAAAGCTTATCTTGTTTTCCCAAAAACCAATCCAGTCAAAATCGGTTCGGTTAAAGCTTGGAGACACCTTGTTTCGGTTGTTCAGCTACAACTGTGGGTCACCTTTTTTGTAGCCATTTTTCGCAAGCTCCACTTCCAGGCGTCTAAAGGCCACAATGTTTTAGATAAATCGAAATTTTTACTTTCTTCAAAGTGGAGCTTGAGTTGTGCACTTTTTATCCGAGTTTACCGTTTTCAATTTCCTCCATTCTTCTTCGTTTATTTGTTTTCACTTAAGAACCCCGATAACAGTTTATGTAAATGAAATAACGGAGTTAAATAACTAGTAGAAAATAGTGGCCGTTGAAGGCAACAGCCTTGATTACGACGTCTAACACGGCATAAAGATTGGCGTACCTGGAGGCGAAGGCTGTATGCTTTGCAGTCAGTTTCCATGCTAATATTAAAGTCGTTGAATTAGGTCACCGGTGCACCTTGTGCTTGACCCAGTGCACGCGAGTCTTCGAATAAGTGCTTGACGTCAGTGACGCTCCCGGTGTCGTCACATGCGATGCCGAAGCGTCGCGGCGTCGCCTCGTACGAAAAAAGCTCTTTTCGCTTCTGCTTCTACCTCTACCGCTATTTCCTGTATTTCTGCACTTCCTCCAACCTGATATTCTGCCGCATTGGCGTCTTTCTCTCCCTGAATAGCTTCACCAACCGGAAGAAAAATTATGGAATATTTAATCGAGAATATATAACCTACGATGGTATAAAAAGCTTCCGACTACCCAGAATCCCACGAGGTTCAAACATTTTATTTCCGCTTTTCTTCGGTCTTGTTTGATTTATTTCAACATTTCGATGATCTAGAATCTAGATACTGCGTACTGGAAGAAGAAAAAACTATTCCACCAGATCTGGAACCTTGTCAAATTAATTTTCAATCTCGGAGCGAGATAAAATTCGTAAAGAAATATCTTTTATACTGAATCTCAAAATAAACGTTTCAAATTTTTTATCCTACGATTATTTTCTCCCGAGTTTATTCGACTAAGGGTCCTAAAAACTTTGAGCCATCATAAAGAATAGCCACGTTTTTCTCCTACATGGGGATATACACGTCAGTAATTGAAAAACATGATTAAATGAATAATTTCCGCGTGGAACAGCTGCGAAACAACACAAAATTACCAACAATATAAACATTTTCATTGTTTTTTTCCTACCACCGGGTGCAATTTAACCCCGTGGTGCAGTGTACTCGAATAAAAATGAAAAAACATTATTTTCTACGTAATTATAATATCACAGAAGTGGATCAACCTCCAGACGTGCGGACAATCGACGGCTTAACCACCGTCCACAGGCTCTGGAGCAACAAATTTTTTAATCAATAGAGTTGGTCCGGGACTAGGTCGAGTGGCAGCTACCGCGTGGGTAACACCCGCTACTTATAACCCGGTAAATTGAAGTCAGTTCTGAAATGATTCGAGGCCAGGTATCACACTTGTCTCGAAGTCGACCATCATTGGAGGTATTTTTGCAAGCTGCAATCACTCGGCGACTATACGTCTGATAAAATTCAATTTTGCAGTATCGTCTGAACCCTGTGTCAGCTCATATATAGTCAGCAATTGGGTTGACATAAGTCAGTCAAGAATTTTTCCAGTCGAACGTCGAGTTCCGAAAAGGGGCAAAAGTGTGCTATCCCTGCGGCGTCAGCTTAATATCGATATTGGGATACCCGCGATTTACACAACCCAAAATCTCACCCTTATCTATCCAATACCAAAACCAACTCTGTATTCGAGTATATTCAGTTTGATTTGGTGTATATTTCAAACCCCCGACGACATCTGACATCGATTCCTCTGCTATACAGATTTCGCCGATGGAAATAAATCAGCCAAACGCTTAAGCCACTGTTTGATCGACTCCCACGCCTGACCCCGGACGACCTATGTCAGACACTGCGTGAGCGATTTTCAAATTGGAAAAGGGAGCTTTCCTCCTACTCCACGGTTCACATTGACGCCTTTCAATCGGATCACTATACATACATCGAACATTTTTGAATGATTAATTGTTGAAGAAAATGAGTATATATTCTAAAGGGGCTATTATATAATTCATGTTTGAAAATCACATGCAGTCACCTTGAAATCATTTTATATCGTTTTGAAATCGCATCAATTTACGTGTCAGTCACTCGAAACCCATTGAAATTAGATAAAATTAGTTGAAAATCGATCAAGCCGAGTCAAAGAATGAGGGAAAATTAATTATTTCAATCCCATGAGATTTTGTTTTCACTTTTCCACGACAGTTCGTCGTCTTCCTCAGGAAGTAAGAGAACGGATAAGTATAACAGCGTGGCAACGTAAAAACAAAATTTTAAGGGATTGGATCAATTAATTTTCTTTCATTGTTTGTGATGTCGAGTGATATATGAGACGTCGAGTGATAGAGTCCTTCTCAACTTACTTGAAAATCGTTACGAAGCAGCGTAAGTTCACCATGAAACTTACATGATTCTGAAGGATTACAGCCGATTTCCAGTCATATTGAAGTAATTTTTCTACTCTAATAATTTTGTACAATTTCAAAGAGATTTCTTTGTACCATTGGATTCTGATTTCGAGAGACTTCTAACTGATTTCAAGTCTGAGTGTACCGATAATGTCAAGAGTGTGATTACCTCCTTGGAAGAAACATCGAGAAAGGAGGTGACAGGATTTTAGCTGGAATGCATGGAGAATTTCAATTGTTGCACCGACGTGGCATCATCAGTTTCGAATATGACGTTACGGAGTTATAAAACATCGTTTGAAGTGTCAAATTGCAAGTTCTGAAATTAAAGTCGTGCCTCATAGCTGTCTGAAGCACAGAGGTACATTCATCTCTTAAAAAGTGACAATTTTCCCGGGGCGGTCTCGTCGTCCTCGCCTCGCCTCGCCTCGCCTCGCCTCGCGTCAAAGAAAGAAACGCATTAACCACAGACCTCCATTGATATATAGAGGGAAACGGGTTGAAGTAAGGTAAGGTGAACGCGAGAGGAGGAAGCTCAGCCTGGTGGGAAGAAACGGGCGGAGCGATTAGCATCATCGACGTTTCGGTGTGAAAAGCACGAGAATTCCACTTTTTCGCCATTGGTCGATCTCATCCAGCTCCGGCGCTAAACCATTTCGCGTTTATGGTTGAACGGGCGCGCGCTCCACGGTTTGGTGTCGCTCTGATCTAGGCTAGGTCATCCGACTCGCATAGTAGAGCTTACGAGCTTTACGCGCCGCAGGGAATGGGGCGGTGCGGTGTGACGTCATTCGGATATCTGGGGACGGAGGGGAGGAGGTCCCGTGACGTCACCCTACGCGCTGAGGGCGAGAGGGCGTCGCTATATCGACCGAGAAAGAGAGAAAGACGAGGGAAAGAGGAAAAGAGGGAAAACTCGAGCCGAGCTACGCGCGTATACGCGACGGTATAATATATCCCCCTTTTTTTTTCCACCATTCGACTCGGTTCGCTGCTCCGGTGAAGACGTACATGTTATCCAACTATGTCAGAAAACCGCGTCGACTCTCGAACCTTTTCCAGCCCCGATCTCAAGGCTAACAAGAGCCAAGGGGTAAGGGAATTGTATGCTCAATCCTTATCTTGTAGAGAAAGCTCGAGCGAATTAGCGTCGATTATAAAGTCGATGAAAAACTGTAGGATAAAGTATTCATCAGTGATTTTTTGTTAGGATTTCATTCTTTCAGAAACAGATTTAAGGGGTCGAAAAGTACAAGGTAACCCTTTGGCTGTCGAGCGAAATAGATGGTTCCTCCTTTTTCGTCGATATCTCACTTCCTGTCAGTCCAAGAGAAAAATGATGTAAACTAATCCTGAAGCTCATGAAATTATGTACAAAAAAGGTTGATGTAGTTTTTTTGTTCAGAGTAGATCGTTTCATAGGCAGAGTCAATTTTGTGGAAAGTACTAAACAAACTACTCATGTCCACCGTATGATTTTGAATTTCGTCACTCACCTCCCTGTTTGCTGTTTCTGTTCTCATCCCTCATTCAATAATTTTTATACGGAGGATTTTTAGTTCGCTTCGCGTCATCTTTCTGCGTCAATTGGAAAAGGGCTTTAAAAATGCCAGACATTCTGTATCTCCGTTGAGAGAAATGAGGCGGATGACAGTTACAAATCTTGAGTAAACTTGGTGTACCTACTCAAGTACAGTTCAGATGTGCAGTCTGCGTAATAATTGCAGAATTGAGAGTCTCACTATCTCAAGTCGGTCTAATCTCCTCCAACAAATGAAGTATAAGCTACTGCGGCTTCTACGTTTGTTTTCTAGTGTCATGGATATATTTTTATTTTATTTTCTATCTTCAGATTGCCTACTTGCTCTTCTTTCTAGATCTTATACAGCTTCACTGCATTCTTTACTCAATCTCCACGACTAATTTACTCCGACTACAACCTCAGGGTAAGTAACAGGGATCGAGTATGACTCGAGATTCAATAAGGACTTTTTTTAAAATTGGTCTTGTCAAGCTTCAAACTTGAATCAAGTCTCTCAGCAATCTTATCACTACAAATGAATATGAATAACCCGTAAAAAATTCGCTCTTGCAGTGTCCTCATTTTTCCTTGGTCATAGAAATGAAGATTTTAGCTGCAATGTTCCGCTAATTTTATCAGACGTGGAATAGAATTTTTTCCCTGTTTCAGTCTAGCTGGAATTAATCAATAAGAAAATCAGTTTATCATAAATTCTGACGCTCCAGCTAACTTTTGTACTACGTATCCCTTGCAGAGATGGAGATATGCTATCGGTAGATCTTTTTGGTACCCTCTGACCTTTGTAGAATTTTCATCTGACATCAGATGATCCATGAAAGGTTTTGATGATCGTTTATTTACACCGCGGAGGTTTTATATTGGTCGAGGTAAAACGCTTCGGGTAAAAATTACGACTGGTGATAAGCATTATACTTGGAAACCGATTCTGGTCGTTCCGTATCCGCAGATAGCCACAGTCGCAGTAAACACATATCGACATGAATTTTCCACCCGCACCTAGGCAATAGACCTACAAATACATTCATTACACAGTTTACAGGTTTCCCTCGAAAACAACTGTACACTCACGTAGATGAAAATTGGCCGCGTCGATGCAGACATGCAGGGGTCGTAAAACTAATTAAAACCCACGTTGAAATACGTAATAATTATCAGTTCATACAAACCGCATGGATTATTTGTACCGTCACGCCGTTGTTCGCCGACGTAATTAAACTTCGTTGCGGGTTTTCCATCGATTTGTTGTTCACGATTGAGAGAAATAAAAAGAAAGAAATAAACATTGACTTCTATTCGGGGAAAACTATGATCCAGAGCTGGAAGAGGGCTGTGGATAGTTTTGCCCGGTCGGAAGTCAATTTCTGCATGGGACCCGTAATTTAGGGTAGTTCGTCTTTGAACGAATTAGGTAATAGGATCGATATTGTAATTTCTTTGGTTGCACCGCGCTGCTAACCGAGCTGCAGGATCGAGTTTTACAACAATTTGCATTTGTAAAAAGTTTGAAAACATTATCGGATTAAAATGTCACGCGACAGACTGGAACCACATGCGCGGCACTATAATTCAGACCAACATTCAAATTAAAAAATCAGCTTAATTTACGACATTCGTGTTGGTTTCTGGTCGCGGTCTACATCCACTCGCTCCTCCTCCTAATCCTGGGATTCAAAATTACACACAGAAACTCTCATACATCTACCATTTATAGCAATCAAAACCACCGACCCAGAAAAACCATCAAAATTATTTCACGCAACGTCCCACTCGTTTTTTCATGTTTCTGTCGGGTCTATAAAGAAGCAATTTCGAAAACAGACCACTTTCAACTCAGCGGGCTCCAAAATTATCTTTATTGTACTCAGAGGAAAAACTCTGACCGAGTTTACCTCCTTGGTTTAAAATACATACTTGAAGTCCGAGGCATGCAATCATAGAAAATGACCTACTTTTTGGTCGAGATTTTTTTGTTCTCATAATAATTTGACACTCGTTGGAAATCGCCTGTTTTCCGCACCCGCCAAACAATCTATTACTATCCTCGCGATATCAGTTTCCCGATCTTCGTTGTATGTCGAATCAATCCGACAGGGTAAGGCCAATCTGGTGTATCCGACGGACATGGAATGACCTCCGACCTCTGAAATCCTCGGATTTCACGAGTCTCCGAGGAGTTCAGGGAGCCGGATAATAGCCGGACGACCGTAATTAGTCGGTCAGTCAGTCGGTGGCGGTTTTGGCCAGGGACTGACAATTTTTAATTCGGTCTAATCCAACGCGGACGGTGAAGCGAAAATATCGCGGAGTAACTAGGAAAACAATTTCGTTACATCCTCGGTAGGAATCTGAAGGGTCGATTCAAGGTCAATCTGAAACGGTATAAAATCGAGTTACAAACGCGATCGAAGCTTCCGCGAAGGCCGGCAAAGTCCCTGAAGAAATAAACCGAAAATTATTGGAATTCGGAGGTACCGAGGAGCCCGAAGTTACATCCGAAGTATAGAAGGAGAAGGGAACCTTTCAAGATTGAGGTCTGTGCTCGCGGTGATTTAATAATCCCGATCGACCCCCTATCCGGGACCGCGACCCCGAGCACCGTCGATATTACTGTTTTTATTTAATGTACATATTTTCCCTCGCTCTATTCTCGATTCACTTCGATTCCTATATCCTGTACTCCTACGTCCGCCGACTCGATTCCTGTACAGGAAAAACGCGGACCTTGGAACATAACCCCTCTCGCAGCTATGGCGCATTTGTTGAATCGTAAATTCCGAGGTCTTATTCCAGCACTTGCCGATACAGTATAAGGCCCTCAAAACCCATTGTGCAGAAGATTGGATTAGCCGAGAAACTGCAGAGTAAAATGGCCGCCGTGACTAGTCTGACGTAAGATAGCGGAAGTAACGATACCACTGGCGGAAATTGCGCGACAGAAGCATCCTCAAAACGCTCCTTCTCGCTATGAGGGGGGGGAAACGGTAGTTTCCCTCTAACGTTTTAATCGCTCGAAATTAACCGGGCTCTTTTTACCCCCGTTTCGGATCCGCCTTCCCTTTATTTTCACCACCCCTCCCGATTCGAGAACCCGTTTTATTTACTTGTTGTATTTTTTGTTTATTTTTTTTGTTCCATCTCTTTACCCTCATTTTTCTGTTTCCACTCGCACACAGCCTGCAGGCTGCAGTGAAACGTGACGCTGGCGACACGCTGCGGGCTCACCAGCCCGGGAAGTAGAAAGATGAAGAATATAGTCAGACCCGTGAGTACGGTGCAGGCTTTGATCTAGACAGACGGGGGCCTAGGTGCGCTAAACCATGCGGAGGGAATATGTTTCAAGCGTAAGCGAACAAACCCCCTCTTCTGCCCACAGAGAATGTGTACGTCTGCCTTGGATTGGAATCAGAGGGTTGTGGAAGTTTTACAGTAATGAACATTTTTATACACCCTACCCTACCCCAACTCAAAGGGGTAGAGAACCAGAAGCAGCGCCTCGCGATTTATCCACCCTTCAAAGTCATTCCGAGCGAATATCACCTTTGAATCAAATCTCAAGTACTTTTATTTTTTCATTTTCTTTTTTCTCCCACACTCATTCACGATCAAATGGAAGTACCTAGACTTTTGTTAATACATTTACATCAGAAAGATTCCGGCCGACTTGTTTCTCTTATTCTCTCCCGTATTCTTTGATCGCCCTCCGCAGCTACTTTTACGCTTTCAGCCACTGCGCGCTGCGGGATGAAATTTCTTCTCTCATGATACATTGCGAGATTTTCTTTTTATTTGTCGAGGATTACCGGCTGCTGAGGCTTATATACGAGACTTTGCTGTCCGTCACTTTTCAATAACTTCTTACAGGGGCTTTTTGGATTCGTACTTCGTTACTTTAGATTTATTGCGCTATGGGAGACGCAGCTCTCTTCCTCTCTCTCCGATACCTTTGCACTTTCCACTCCGCTAATTATATTTTAGCCCCAGCAATTTAGCCTCCCCGTCGTTAATTCCCGTGGTTTTTCAGGCGCGAAACTTAGCAAAACAAACAAGTCATCTCGCCACGCTCGAGAAAATTCTCCACGTCTCGAATCGTTGTTGTTTCTCTACCTCGAATGCGAATGCGGCTATAAGTTCTTCCGGTTGATGGTGCACCGTCGCCTCCTGCGATTCCCCCCACCTCAACCGCGTCCCCCTCAGGCTCACATCTATTTCTACCTACTCATGTCGTTCTCCCCGGGGATGCGCGTCTGGATGATACACAATGTAATTTCCCGTGCTTTAAGTCCGGACGAAAATCTTCCCTCTTTAACACTGCTCGAAGATTACCGAAGCTAGACGAGTAACTTTCGGACTTTCAACGCCTACGGAGGATGCATCCGACTCTGAAACTCTCTGCGGTGACGAAAGAAAAGCGATTTTATAAGGCAAAAGACGGTAACGGTGATAATGGACACTTCGTGTGTTAAATTTTCATCCGGATCCCAGTAATCCGAGTCTCGTCGTCGTCTTCGTCCCCCCACAGGCCACGAAAGCTCTTGTCAACGGTAATGTACGAAAGAGGAGGTACTTATTGCCTGAGAAATATGCCAGAAGTGTGATAATTAAAAGCGGAGGGAGCAGAGGATCGTCCCCTGAATAAACTCGAACAAGAATAACACGAGGAGACGCGATGTGAGAGAAAGAAAGAAAAATCGATTTTTTCCTTTTCTCTTCCGCTTTGTGGTCAGTCTACGATCTTCGATATCCGATTTTGACTAATTGTTAACTTTGACGCGATTCCGTATCGGTGGATGATACCGTGTTACGTTAACGCTGCGTAAGCACACGCCAAGTCTCTGGTGCTGATCGATGGTTAAGCGCGAGACAGAAGCTAACGAGACTAAGATAAATTAATGCCTCGGAATTTCTGGTAGTTGGAAACAAACTCGTGGTTCTGGGTTGACTGCTCCCGTGCCAACCGTCGCCTCTTCAACCTTATACATTCTGGGACCTTTCGCCCGTCTCTTGCCACATAATCGCATCTACGCTAGCTTACCTCTGCATTAACAATCAACTTCAACCATCCAGCCTCATCATGCAAATACGTTGATTAGTTCCAGGAACCTCAGGATATAGCAGATTGTGTCCCAATTTCACTTTGTTTCACCGTTATCTAAAATATTGTAAAGCAGGTGTTACGAAAAGAAGCTATATCGCGTAGGAGATTTCTTCTCTCTTATAGAATGTCGAAAGAGCTTTGGGTTAAAGGGGAAACGGACCGTAGGAGAATATTTCGAGGATGAAGGCATTTACCTTGTGATTCGAAACCAATGTTGGGTAGCACGAGTAAAGAAAAAAAACCACCATGTGGTATATGGGATTAGAAGTGAAATTGGCCCTTGTCCAGGAATCGGTAAGCTATATCGAAAGATACGAAGGAAACGAACGTGATAGCCGCAAAGTGATTGGAAATAGAATCTTATGTATCGGGCGGTATCCCAGTCTGCCCTGAATAATTCATCCCTTGCTGCTGTTTCCCACTTTGTCACAATTTTCGATTAGACGCATCAAAAGTTTAGACAAGGTGACACACTGACCCCCATCGAAGTTAACACATTCGTGTATATACCTACACGTGCGAGAACTTAATCTGACTTCAACTTCTTGGGGATGAGAAATTCTAGCGGAGAGTCAGAGGTGTGAATTTCACAGTAAGAGTTAAGACGACGTTTAACCCGCCCACGGGCACTACGCCCACTGTCCATTACGGCTGTGCTCGCTTACGAATATATCGTTCTGCGCTTTTTATCATGCTGAAAATTCAATTCCAACGCCACTAGCTCTGCTCCTGTACCTGCATCCCGGAGCGACTCTCCCCGTTCATTTCTTACTTGGAAAAGCTAGTTTCTAGTGTCTGGAGCCAACCACCGAAAAACTCACGTACGCCTGATCCATTATTCAACTATGCAGGGAGGTCTTCGTTACGTTTTACATTTTCAATCGATTTGAGGGATAATCTGCGTGCTCGGAGCGGCGAGGGAAACTCGGATGCAATTAGTAGTGGAGGTCGGTTTCCGTTTCGGGACTGAAAATTGGCTCGGTTGTATCATAAGCTGGACAGAGAGGCGCGTGCAAGTGCAGTAAGTTAGTTGCATCCACAATTCCGGTGCATGTATGCGGGCTTTCGGAATTCAACGTACGTGTGGTGGTTCAGAATCGTGCTGTGTAATTACTTGGCGTTCAGCGTTGGCTATTGTAGGCGTATCGTCATTGCCGATATTTGAACTTTTATCTCAATCTGTATCGACATCGGAATTATCTGAAGTTTCGCCCCGGCTGCACGGGTATCGAACACGCTAGGATAATTACATTCGATTGCGTGACATTATCGAGGGTCGTGCGGTTATCGCCGTTCGGACCTTTTCTATTCCCTGGCTTTCATCAATATGGAATCGAGACTGACGATCGGCTTTCGTAAAGGACGTAGGGATTAGAGGGAGACAGGAATGAATTTCTAATTTTAATTCTCTGCTTAATCCCACCGCCGAATATCCTTTGTCAAGATTCGGTTCGGAATGTAAAATTTTCATATTCAGCAGAATCTTTCTCAGACATTATCATCGACTCAGACAAGCGTGGGGATAACGTCGACCTGATTTTTAACCCCTTGCGAACCGAATACCTCATCCAATATTCAGCCAAATCTCTGTAACGAGTCAAATATTACGGAAATCGAGTCACGGTCTCAAAAACCGAATCTGGAGGGTTGAATAAAAAAAGTTTAAACAATTTACTCAGCCTCATTAGAGTGGGCAGACATAATACGCTTAGCTTTTGCTTCACGAAGTTGAATTTACAGGGATCTAGAATTCCTTGACTTGGTAATATCATCCCTGTAGCGTATTCGTTAGCTGTTATTAATGTTTTAAATAAAAGTTAAAGCAGGTCGAATCAGCCTCGTGTTTCCACGGACAACATCCTATAGCGATATTATTCAGGAAATCTGCGTTCATTTTTTATTCTCTCTTCTTATTCTTACCGAAGGAGAGTCTCAATTTTAATTCCGATTCTTCAGCGACCCTCGTCAAAAGACTCGAAGTGCCGTTTAGGTAGTAACCCAATTAGCATGGGCACTTCGGTCGCATTCAATTTCAATCCTCATTCCGTTTTCAGAGATCTAATTCTTATCCTTATTTCTTCCTTTTGGTTTCTTCAAGAGCGAAATTTCGCAATTCTGGTTTCCCTTCGGTATTTCTTCATTCCGCTGTTTACACGTATTACCTAGACTTGACGCTAACTAGACTAGCCCGAATTCGAGAAGCCTCAGACAAGCCTAGAACAGAGTAGAACCCATTTGCATTTGAATAGTTCTATTAGTCCAGGTTTCTATCCTGTCGGTCTATGCTGAGCTTGATAAATGCGAATCGCATCTATTCGGCATTTCGTAGTATACCATAGACGTCTCAGACTTTTACCCACCTCGGAATTGTCCTGTTAACGTAGTCTATCGAGTTGCACGAATTTCAATTACCAATGTTCTGGCGGGTCGTGAATAGGTACAATGATTGAATACCAATTTTCCCGTTGATTCGGTGTAGCCAATATCATCCGCCTTCCAAGCCTAGATCCGGGATCCTCAAGTTTCAGCTAAGTCGCGAATACCTCCCTTAGGTTCTGAGGGTCTATGGATGTCCCGCTCGAGGGTAATACTGTCGTCAGTTTACCGGAGATTATAAAACACCCTACCGTCTCCACTTCCTTCAGGCTGCACAAACGCCGTGCCCACCCTCGAGTAGCGAACGATTAAAGGCACCCCTTCGTCTGTTCAAAGAGAACCAACTGACAAACATCCTCCTCGTGTGACAGAAAAGTTTAATTATCAGGCATCCCCCTCACTTCCTTCCTGTCAATCTTATCCGACTCTCGGGCGTCGATTCTACACAAAAATATTTACCCATGAAGAAAAGGGAGCTCTTACACCATCAGATACTTGAGACGCTCCGAAACAGCAGATTTTTCGGCAAGTGCGGGAAGTAAAGTTATTCCAGAGTGCGCATGCGCCAAAAAAAGCCTTTTTCTCGGTTCGAATTTGAGTTCGTTGTTGGTTCTTATCCGTCGCTAAGACGTGAAGACCTGACCCCAGGTGCCGTTGTATGGTCTGTTCGAGACACCTCCGAAGATGGGGAAAGCCAAAGTAGGGGTTTTGATATTCGCGGTAATATCGCATCTCGTTGGGACACCCGTACCCCGATGCCCCCATAGAGACCGTTTTAGCAGTAAAGGAATAAAAGAAAGAGAGAGAGAGAAAAAACTGGCGATATATCATGCGATCCCTGAATGCTCGACACTTTCGTATATCCGAAATTGTCGAGCGAAGGACGTCAACCTACCCCATGCAATGGCCATTCCGTTGGCCCCCGAGGGCTTTTTAGAGAGGAAGGAACTGAGGAAACCTTGCGAAATGATTGTCATAAGTTGCTGATTCGCCGGGTTCAGGTTTCATATTAAAACAGATGTTAGCCATTACACTTTTTTGTTTTGCCGTATTTTATACTCTCCAAATGCACAATGGCAGGTTCGAAGATCGAAGCACCGGAAATTTGAGAACGTTCTTTCCTGCCTTTTGACTTTTAGGCACGTATTTCTTGTCAACGGTTGGTTCTACGTGGAAAACAGTCAACACTTTTTTTGTAGATAATTTTATGACCTAAAAAGTAGGTTCTAGTAGTTCTTCACCTAGAAGCAACCGGAAGTGAAATATCGGGCGAAAACCCGGTGTTCATGAGATTTAAAACGAGTTTCCGTGGTCGAGCTGCTACAGGAGGAACTTTGCCTTCTGGTCGGGGATAATTTACCCGGATTTCGGAGTCAGGTCGTACTGCGGAAAGTCGATACTCAAATCGAGTAGGAAGGAATAGGTGTACCGTCTGCATACGGGTGGAAAAGGAACGGTGCCAACGAGCAAGGATCACGATTCTTCCACCCTTTACAGTATTTTCTTCCCTCCCCGAACCACTCCGCGAACGACTTGACGTAACATAACCCATCCGTGACAAGTATATCGACCGTGTACTCCTCTGCGTCTGCAGGAATGGAGAATCGTAGCCACGAAAAGTTACGAAAAATAAAAAATCGTCAAAATTTCTAAATTCTGCAAGATTATAATTTGTTAGTTCAACGTGTATGTTTCCTCTTAAACCCGAAGGAAAAACTAAAAAACATAAACCGAGAAGTTGTCACGATATGAAATCTTAATTGAACGAAACGAGGCCCAAAAATTGTGCAAATGTTTGTGCAGAGGGTTTAATATACATAGCAAAAGGGGTTGCTGTAAAAAGCCCGACTTTGTCGGAGGGTCGTAGGGTGTGGAAAATTTTTTCAGTATTTTCCCCGGTAGAGGAGGTTCAACTCGATTACTTAGTGCACTTTGCGGCAGCCGCACCGCGAAGGTCTTAAATCTCGTGTGTTTCAAACCGCCTAGTCTAGCCGATCGAGAATCGGATTTTCGGTGTACGATAAAGCGCGAGCGGCACAAGAAAATCGGGTGATTTTGAGCCGGCTATAGTCTCGATTTATTACGCTTCGAAAGCTCTAGACGAAAATTCGGCGGGGTTTACGGTTCGCCGTCTCAACCATCCCTTCAGATTTTAGTTAAAATTAGTTCAATCCACAGCTTCACCCGAAATAGCTTAGCTGACCTTGTAAATTCACTCGTAACCTAAGTTTGCCTCGTGGAGATTCACCGCCCCCTAAACGACACCCTGGGAAGTCGCAGAACGCATAAAGATCCCTGCCTCGTGTGTCCCCCCTGCCCTTCTATATCTCCGATGTGCGCTAGAAACGAACACCGTGTAATCTAGAAAGCTGCTGTCAAGCCCCATTCTTTCCCCCCTTTTTCGCAACCCCTTCAACGGCCCATCCAATCTTTTTAACGCGTCTAATCGTCAGCTGAAGCAATTGCACGACTTTTTATCCCCCCGACCGCGACGCCTCGAGAACAGAGAGAAGGTATACCGTAGTCCTGAAAGATAACTCGAAACATTTTTGACTCAACGTCGCTCCGAATTTATTACATCGAGATTCTGGAGGCGACTCGCTTGGCCCACAAATCTTGTTAGAAGACTGAAAGCCTGCTGCTTGACTTTCAATTCCCTTCTTAATTAACCCAAGAATTGAAGGCTGGATTCAATACACTGCGGTATATCGGAGTATATCGATGAGTAATTTGTCGGATATCCTACTGTCGTACAAATTTTCAAACTTGCCGCTCTTTTGTTTCAGGTACATCGAAGAGACAGCGAAGACACGAGGCACCTATAGGGTGAGTGGTCACGGATAATACGTGAGCGAAATTTAATAGAAATTAAGAGCCCTTGAGGATTAAACGCGGATTCGATGGTCGATAAACTGCAGCAGCAACAGATAACGGTCTTCTCACCTCAGAGCTTGCGGATCCTTACACCCTTATTTCGGGAACGGGGTTAAGAAGGTCTTGTCCCCGAACGGGAGGAGGCCCGAAGCTGGGGTTTTGAGTGAGAGTAGGTAACCCAGGCAGGATACAGGGCCGTCCTTGCGGCTTCGGTGAATTTTACTACGCGAGTAAAAGGCGCGTGACTTTCTTTGCATGCACGCCAAGGCCGCGGGAATCCGCTCCGCCACTCGCGGACTGAAATATCATAATCACCCTTGGAGATATCGGTCGAGTGGAATTATACTCGACCGAATGACATTTCAGATATTCATAGAGCAACGGGGTGGTTCGATGTAAATTGGACACTCCTTCTAGACAATCTGCATTCAAAACTCATTTCCCACGTCATGGGTTTTGATTTATCGTCAAACACGACTCAACTCTGCCTAGAAACCCCCGACGACCCTCATCCCCAAGTCTAGGCTTCGCTGTTCCATTTGAATAGCCAGAAATCAATCGATTCGATCAATTCCTCTGTAATCTAGTCGTCGAAATTTCTAAAGAATTTTACGATTCGCGTAATCCCTTGACCGTCGGTCCCCTTTAAACCCCTTGATTAGTTTTCGCGTAATTTCATCCCCCTTTTTTTCAACCAAATTTCAATCCCGGGGACCAAAGTCGAGTCGTACGCTCCTGGCTGCCGCCCTTCTGTCCGATCAATATTTCGTTGGTGGGGCTGTGGGGTCTTCGGGGGTGTTGGGGTGTCGTAGGAACGGCAGAGGGGATATCAGCGGCAGTGGCAGCAGCAACCCCTAAACTGTCATGGCGCCGCGCACCACTGGGAGAAAAGCGGGCCCGGCCTTAGGCAAATCGTTGTCACGTTTTCTCGACGATAGTAATAGTGAAAAATTGGTGGTTTATCTCGTGGTGAGGATTTAGGGTTGTTTCACAAGTTATTGTCACATAAACTGATCACAATCAATTCGGTGTTATAGATCGTGTGGGCTTAAATAAAACACACTACGCCCTAATCCGCAAGCGAACGTCAACACAGATCAAGTAAATCAAATAAATGAATGAAATATAGTTTGGAAAAATGAGGCAATAATTAAAATAGGCTATTGATTAAATTGAGATTGAAGAGAGCCGGTGAGCCAACGTGACGAACGATTTTATTGAACCTCAATGCACTTCACAAGATGCAAAGTGATCAACCGCGTGCATTATTTTATCGGTAATGACAAAGATCAAGCGTGCTTGATGGAACACTATTGAACACATTTTGGAATACAGAGTTTTATAGTGTTGGATGAAGCTGAAAGACAAACTATCGAGTGAAGTTTATCTAGAAGTCAAAATTGCGTGAAAAATTGTGATCTGTGGTCTGAAATTGAAAATAATATTCTCGAGCACACGATTGAGGGAGGAAAAAAAATTAAATCGGACGGTGTAATTAGTAGGTTTTTACTAAACGATTGTGAAAACGAAGTTAATCTTAATTCTCTCCGACCTGGGGGGTAGTTTTGATAAATTTTGAAGATTAATATATTGAACTTTAAATCTTGAAAAGTATATCACACAGTGATAAAAAGGGAGTCAAATAGCACGTTGAGATAATTACAAGGAAGTGAAAGTAGGGTTAAAAAATATCGAGGAGTTTTAAAACAACAGGAAGCTGGAATTACCGGTTTCAAAAATGTCCTAGCGAAGGCAGGACCTCGCCTAGGTGTTCCCTTGTCCTGTGTTTTCCATATAATTCCCAGTCCCTGAATCCTTCCCGGATCCTTTCCCGAAACCCAACCGAATCCAAACTCCTTAATCCTGATCGCTGATCGTAGCCCCACCCGCGGTAAGAAACCACACCCAACCGGAAACGAGCTCCGCACCAGCATTCGAAGACAGAGAATCAGGTTCGTTAATCATGATAAGAAAAAAAAATTCACCCAATTTGAGCCAAGATTCTCACCATCGATACTCACACTCTGAACCTCGAGTTTGCGAGGCTCCTGCTGCATGCTGCTGCACCACGTTGCAGCACATGGTAGATCTTGTCGTAGATTTGGTTGGGTTGCGCAAGAGAACGTCGAACTCGTATTTCGCGCGCATTTCTGGACTACTGGAAATAGTTTTTTTTTTTTAAACAACTAATTCTTTCTTCATTCTTCCAATCCATTTATCTGATAGATTCGCGTGTTCTGTTACATGAATTGCGAGTACTGTACGGCGGAGGAAATCACGTCGACGAATTAAATATCGATTGAGAATCCAATTTTCACCGAATGAATTTTTGAAACGGTGACTGACGCAGCGTATGTGTAAGTGGGTAGCGACGGGTAAAACGGGGTACAGTCCATGAATATATAACGGCGGAAAGACCATGTGTGCATTAAGACTGCAGGGAAGGTTTTCTGTCCTAGTGGCTTACCGCAGTGCCGACTTCCGACGTTCAGTGGTGCTTCAACTTTTACACTTTACGTTTTTCTCAACGTCAGCTAGAATGCAGATTTTGCGGAGGGGTTGAAGTGAACGAGATAAATTTATGCCAAAGTCCCCCCCCTCGCCGCGAAGCTCAAAATGTCTCGTCGCGAGGACATTAACAGCGAAGCAAAGGACAGAAGAAGAGGATATTTTCAACTGGGAAATACATATGCAACGCAGATATTGATAATACATATTTATCAAGTTCGCCAGGCACCAAGGGCAAAACGGGCCAACTCAAAGCATGAAGCGCGACGGAGTCTGAAGCCACGTTTTTATATTTATTTATAAACCCCAAGCCTTTCAGACTTGACTTAATTTTCATTTTTCATTAAATGTCACTTTTCATCAAACGAATATATGTATGTCCTCAAGTAATTCGTTTATGAGAGTTCGTTGCTGCTCAAATAAGACACATTCATCGCCAGGCAAAGAAAAACCGAGAAAAAACCTCAGCCTTGCAAATTAGTATAAAATCGTAGCTTCAGTCTCGTTGCACAAAAAAAAAAAAAAAAAACAATCGACGTGGGAGCGGCACCAATTGAACCTTTGGTTTTATCTGACTTGACGGAAATTTATCGGACTGATTAGCCGTTCGATTCTATCGACGGTTGTTTAGAAATAATGGAACGACATCGTGTCCAGATTTGGAGGAAAAATTTGGACAGCTTTGAAGCGCGAAAAGCTTGTTTTTCGCGGTGTAATGCATTTTCCCTAGTCTGACGGACAAAGTAGGTTTTGCAAATTGCTTTTCCGTTAACTCGATAATGGCGCCCCAGTGAAAATGGGGTATTACCGAACGGAATAAGAACTAATGGTTCGGGTTCGGCGAACACGCTGGTTTTTCTTTGCGGTGGTCCTACGTTCACACCGTTCGACTATAATTCCGGTGTGTCTACGCCTGGTTGACCGCAACGCCTTGTTTATCGTTAGTCAAGTCAACGTGTGATATCGCTACGTTTCCACATTATCTCTTACTCTCATCGGATTGTGTTCTAACACCAGAATTATTCCCTTATTCCCTCCGCAATTTACACGTCGATGGAAATCACCCAGCTTCGACAATCTCCCGACGAACAGTAAATTATTCAATACTTTCGTAGAGACTTGAGACATCCAGAACCACGTCCTGCGGAATATATGGATCGTAAAATTACACCCATCTTACCCGTTATCGACCAGCCACTTCTGATACCCCAGCAAGCGAAGATACCGTGCAGAAATTATGTCAGTCCTCCAATCGCATCTTGAACGTTCGGTACGATCACGAATGGCGTCTAACAGCGATATCTATACAGTCCTGAACGAGAGTGTAACATTGTACGCGACGTGCCCTAAGTTTTCCTCAACTTTGAGGATCTCTGGCTAAGTTCCGGTCAGTGGTCCGTTTAGTTAAAAAGCAGTACGTTTCTTTATGGATACCTAGATCAGACAGTGACGAGGACAATGGACTTCTGATGTTGGCCTGGTCTTACCTCAGAAAATACATTCTTTGGTAGGTACAACAAAAACTACTGTGGGCCAAATAGGACCAAGTACACTCACGACGCAGAGGCTATGAATGAAATTACTTATGAAAGGACAACAGAACATTTTGATAATTGGTACCAAATACTGCAGCCAATATTTCGACTTGTCACGAAGTCACGAAGCTAAAAGGAACATCAGCATCAAGTCTTACTACGATTTTAAATCAATCAACCACGGTAACATTGGTTGTAGTATTCTCCAGAAAATTTAACGACTGAACGAAGAGTATAACCGGGTCAACATGGAATAGTGCAATATGCATCCACCTTCGCAATTCTTGTAACGATCGGTGTCGTTAAGTATTACGACCGTAGTTGTCATCTTCACGTCCGTGTCTGACGGTTTACGACATGTTCGTCGGAGTCCGTGGCGCACCTGATTAGAAGCGGTGCTTGGTACATGAGCGATTGATCGCTACGATCCTACCGAGAGTCTGATCAATCAATTGATTAACGAGGTTCGATTATTTCCCTCGCCTAGACCGAAGATATGCTCTGTTCAATAGGTTTTAACCGAAGACCGAAATCTATTCCGGGCGTGGTCTACGCTCTGAGAATACCTGATGTGGCTCCGATGCGGTCCTGGCGTACCCAAACCATTCCGGACCCGAACCCGCGGACACGCGAACCACCGATTCTCTCAATTGGGTTCCACCTCGAACCCCGCCCTCTTGGTTCTCACCCCCATAAACCCGATGTTGTACGACAGCCGCCGTTTCTACGTCTCGGAATCAATTTTTGGGATGATTTCAACGAATTCTTTCACTTGGGGGGGGATCGATAAATAGATATTTCCCAGGTTGAGGTGGAGGAACTGAGAAAGAAACAAATCGTGTAAAACGAGGAAGAAGGAAGCGAGAGGGATGGAAACGATAAATATTGCTTTAGCAAACAGCTTCATCATCCTCCGACGTTCTCATTGATACTCATGTTTACGATTCAGTTCTGGGTTCGCGATGGCAAGCAAACACATTCCGACACTCTATGTCTGCAGCGTATATCGCGTGCCACGTGCGTAGAACTGACATGCATATGGAAACGATTGGCAGGTTAAAGTGCCGCCTGCAAGATTCAAACTACGGTTTCTGCGTCCATGAAACACAATGGATGTGATGAGTTTAGAGCAAATATTTGAGTCTGAACAGAGCGGAAAAGAACGTCCGAGGGATTCCCTAGACAGACTTGTTTGGATGAGGGTAACGTGGCGTCTTCACAATTGTAACGAGTTCTGGGTGCTTAAACAACTATTCTTTATTCTTGTGCGAATAAAGAGAAGGTCTGTATCTCCAGGACTTGAGTGCTCGGAGTTACATCATTCTCTTTTGACGAGGAAGAGGTCAAGTGGACAATCGGTTCAAGTCCTATTTGCCTAACATTTCAGCTCACGTTTCGCTCGCTCATTACACCGAACTATCATGCGAGCTGTACTCAGAAATACGAATTTCGACGATTCATGCAAGTTCTCTCATTTTATCCTCGATAATGTGAAGAGTTAGGATGCAGATCAAGAATAGCGTGGGCTGAAACGAAGTTGAGTTCATTCAGAAGATCCTTCTCGCTTTTCCCATGCTTGACAATTTAATGTGGACGAGGTAATAGAGATCCTCAGTAGAAATGGTTAGCTCGTGTTTTTTTATCTTCGTATCGAAGTGCACCTGACTCACACAAATCCCTCTGCACTATTTTCGCACAGTAACTCGAACGATAATAAAGCCTCTTATGGGTCAACGACGTCATTCTCATTCTCCATTGGCTCTCGCTCGTAGCCGGTATACAGGCTCTAGATGCACTCGGTGAGATGATAAATTTCGTCTCTCTCCACCTTTTCGCAAGTGTACTCGAGAGGACCTTCTGGGCATAATGTCACCACATTATTTTCCGGAGTACTTTGCTCATCGCTTGACCAACGGGATAACAATCCTTCAAGTTTTCGCCTTCAGACATAACAAGGCGAGGAATCTAACTCTGGAAATAAAATTGGTGAAAATTCTGAGAGATATTTATCCGAAGTTTAGGAAATGACATTTTTACAGGAAAATGGTCCAATGGTAGCGATTATACTCTGAAAGTTTTATTTGCAATAAAAAATACCATTTTCATCAATCGATTGAGAGTTATTATAGGGAACGAGATCGGACCCGAGTGCCTGTGCCGGTGCCGGTGCTTCGAAAGTTCTGAAATCCGTAGCAAGTTTTATTACAGTTTAACTTGACTTGCTTTATTCCTTAACTAGGAACGGGTAATTGGCCTCACAGAAACTATCGCCGAACCCAAGTATCAACGATGGGTTTGCAACACTTTCACATAATCCTGGCTCCCTGATCGCTTAAACGGTGCAACATTTTCCCTTCCAGTTCAACATCCACATACGAATTTAGTGTTTCAAGCAAATGAAATTTTGAAATGGGACAACATAGGGTTTTTTTTTTGTTTTCCATAAAGACGATTTTCAGTTACAGAAATCACTGAAGAAAAGTCGAATTCAAAATTATGTCCAGCCACTAAAATTATCTCCAATCGAGAGAGTCATACTGTAAAATAAAGTAGACAGAACAAGTATACAAGCATTCCGCAAAATATCATTTGTTCGTTGTTGCAATAACTCCCTCAATTATTGGCGTATGTATTTGAAAAAAAAAATCGATCTTCATTCTTAAATCCATTTTTGATAGTGATAACGAAATTAATGTAATACTTGAGGGGAGTTTCTGTATCACAGAATTTAGTACTGTGAAACTGACAAAAGCTATGGTCTGATTTTATATGAAAAAAAATCGCTCAAATTTCATCCGAATGATTGACGTGCATCATTAGCACGTGTATGGTGAGGATGAACCGGTGTTTGACTGTATTATTCAGTCCAGATTCGGTATCTGAATGGTCCCATTGTGTGCATAAAACGGATGCCTAACTAACCTAATATCTAATAATTTCAAGTTTATCTATGTAAAGCAAGTAAATATAAGGTACACACGGTTCGCATATGTCTTCCCATTGTGACCCGGAGCTAACTCGGTGGCGATATTGCTCGCATAATGCTCCTCCACTGGTGGATGTAGTGTGGGTACTCGGTTCAGAGTATACTGAATAGAGTTCCTGCACGTTATACGCATAATGTACGTATATACGTGTACTTAGGTCCGTGCACCCTCTCCAACCGACCCAAATGTCTGTTCCGCACTATAGAAAAGGATAAACAAGGACATACGGATAACTTTCCGCTGCCGCTTTACCGGGTGATCAAGCGTGATATCCTTTTGCAAGCTCTGTGCTTTCTGTGCGAATTCGAACCATCATTCGCCGTGTGTACCGAAATAATTTTATCTGACTCGAGAGATTAGGACGTCGTTTTAGAACCTGATGCGGTTTGATGGAGTCGATGAAAGGAATCGAATGGAGAAAAGAACGGAGGAAGCGGAAGTGCACTTTGGACGGAGCGGACGGGCCACGTGCAGACAGTGTCGAAGATAGTGTGGGTCTGAAGAAGCGGGGCTTGACTCCGTTCTTTTTATCGGCCGAAGACTGGATGCTGGAAAATAGTTCGTCTGACCTCATACCGCAGAACTGTGCAGTCTAGCAATAACCAGAATTGGTGAAAGAAAGAGAAAATGAAAAAGGGAAAAAGATAAAGATTAAAGGAAGAGAATCGCAGCGAGTATTTTTCGAAGATGTTCATCTCGTTAGTTCCATTTTCGTTCCATTCTGATGTAACTTCTGACCGAATTTCTATACGGTTTCTGAACCTGAAATATAATTTCCGGTTCCGGAAATAGTCGTACCTTCGGTTTACTGGAGCGGACACCGCGCACAAACTCAAAAGTCTAAAGGCTTTGACGTTATCATTTTTATGACTGACGTCTCTCCCCTTTCTGTCTTTCGGATACACAAGTATTGGGAAACATTATTGCTTTTTCTCCCCTTTCCACATCCGTTCCATTGATTCTCAGATTTTATTTCCTCTCTCGCTACTCAATATTAGATACTTTTATGTCCACACAAACACGTATGCAGCTTCCTACGTATGACGTAATTGCTTTTCATCTACGTGGGAATAAAACTCTATGGAATCCTTGATCATCCCTTCTTTCAAACGTGAAAAAAAAAAAACGAGAGTAGAATGAGTAAATTATCTTAAGAATACACAGTTCTTCTCCTCTTCTTTTTTCGCCTTCTTTGGGAACGAATAAAATTCTTTGTTATGTGATTGGAATTGCTGAGGTATGCGCGATGGAGGGTTGAGAATTTTTCCGTTATTCACCCCTACTTCTTCAGAGATAGAGATCGATTGACCGATTGACGTCGTCAAAAGTCACCGTCCGTGGAGTGGGAGATGAATTTTTTTTTATCGCCTATCCGACTCGGACAGCGTTGAGCTCGGAATCCCTGCTTTCGATGCAGAAGGTACTTAAGATCCGTTCGATATCAGAACCGACTCTAGATATCTAAACCGGGAAGCTATACACCGGCCAAAAGCATCAGTAAAGTTTGGCGTGGGAGTAAAGAAAGAGCGAAACCACTTGATAGTGACAAAAAAAGAATAAAAATAGTGCATTTTGTTGGGTTTATATGCACGAGGTTTATCGCAATCTTGTGTCGTTTTACCTTTATGGAAAAGAGCGAGTTTCACATTGCTTTTTTTTATTCCGAAAAACCTTGGAAGACTTCCTCCGGTTCTTTCTGCATTCTTTCAATCCCCAGATTCGGTAATCTAATTGGAAAGAATGGAGCATATCTGAAAGCACTTATGAAAAAGTTTAAAAGTTTTCCTTCGTAAGGTTTTTAGAAGCTTGTTTTCTCTTTGGACCTCGGTCCATCGATTTCCTTTATTTTGAAGATCAACCTCGGTAATTGAAAGATAAACTTTTCCACGAATAACCGACTGCACGACGTTTCCATCCGAGTGGAGAAAAATAAGGAACTAGAAACTTTGAGTGAAATTACGGCTTGCGTGATTATTATAATTGCATAACTATACATGCTTGAAAAATAGTTGCGCTTGGATTGAATCCTTCTTTTCTCATTATTATTATTATTCTCGCATACGAAATTCATTAGCTTCCCTGGGATACAAATAAACTTTGTCTAGTTGGTATGAAATTAAAAAAGTTTTCACTCGAGGCTTGGTTCGGATGAAAGCTTCGTTCAAATTATGATTTTATTCAAAGTTTACGTAACTTTGATTTGAATCAACTTCGACGAAAGCGCTTCAAGCTTGCACGCTTTTTTCTCTTCATACCGTCATATCTCCACCTGTGACTGTATATACATATAAACTTTGATAACTTCCAAAATATTTTCAGTCCCAGCAGATAGACTCAGCTTAGAGTTCTGATCCTTTCACCCTCTCCATTAATTCATCAAAACAGTTGCCATCCTGTGGTTACTTCCGTAATTTTTTTTTTATTAAATGTCTGTATTCTACTTGTTCGTGTGAATGCACGAGTTGACGATGCATAGTAGTTTTACTGTCAAGCCAAAAAGCTGGGCACAACTTGTCACGTTTCAAGTTACACTCGATAAAGCGAATAGAAAAAAAATGGAGCAGAATCAAAACCTGCGAAATTCAAATGGTCCAACGATTCTATGAAAGCATCGATTTACCCCGACAAGCATAAATAGATTGACGTTGAATTTGAAATGAGCTGAAACGAGAGGTTATTAATTTGAAAGCTCAGACCTCGCTGAAGATAACGTTTGACAGAAACATGCTTCTACATTTCTTCTACCGTGTTATATAGTACCGCAATTGAACTGATAAAAAAAGCTCTGAATTCTGTCGAATAGATGGGCTTGGAGTGTATATAAACGAGTGAAGCGGGTTTTCATGAAAGCCTCAAGACACGCAGTAAGGTGACTCGTAAAGTTTTGGAAGACTAATTCCGATAGGGCTTGCAACTTGGTTATATAGTGTACAGGGAAAGTTGTTTCGGTCTGATATTTGCATAAACTTGAGTGTCTCCTCTTTCCATTCTCCACTCTCCTTCACCTCGCTTGCCCGATTCCCTTCTCCTCTGCTTCCGACACTTCGTGCCTTGGCCAATTTTACCCATGGAGAAACTAATCACTAACGAGCTACCAGCCAGCGGTCCGGGATAGCCAACTTCTCTAAAGCTTGTCCGTAATCGTTTTTGGTACCATTTTGACCAAACTTGTATTTTCACGTTGAGTTTCAAAATTTTAAACTTCTACATATGTGGCTACCTTGGCGAAAATATCTACCCGTCTCTAAAATGCGTAGTTTTTCATAAAAAATTGTTGATTTTCAACTACAGACTACGGATTTTAAAGAAACCCTATGATTTTCTATAGAAAAAACGTACCAAAGCGAAATTCTTACCTGCCTAGGTTATTAACTGCGAAAATTTGAATTTTACAATCCGGAAGTAACGGAGTTTCTGAGTCTGAAATTTCACTGCGGCCATCGTTCACGAAATTCCTAATCACTGTTGTATGAGTAGCAGCTACACGAGGCGTGTAAACTCGCGATATCGTGATCTCGACAGCAAAGTATAAGCACATCCATGCATTAGAAGGAGGTGTCGCCTTCCCATAATGTGGCATGTAGATAAGCATCTGATCAATTAATTAATTCTCACTCTCTCTCTTCGGTTTTCTGTCTACTGGAGTTCAGAGCCTTGGAACAATATATATATATAAAGAGTTGTGAAAATTCACGAAAGGTAATGGATCTATCGGTGTCGGCTGATCACGAAGCTGATAAACCGCTTACGCGTGACTTTGGGTCGTTTTTGCTAATTCACATTCCGTTGGGAGGCTAATTTATGCGGAATAATCACTCTTTCCGGAACATTAGTAAAAATAAAGAGAATTTTCTCATGATTAATGAATCTAACCTTCTCTATTTTTTCCTTAAAAAATATGAGAAACGTCGCGTGGACATTTGAATTACGTGACATTTGAACGTACTAAAGCTCGTAAAAAGTACTAATTCATTCCGTGTAAACCCTTTATCTCCACATCCAGAATCTACAGTATAAATATTTCACCTGATATAAATCCGAGGAACGGCGTAGCTCGTGAATTTTCTCGAAAAAATTCCAGCTTTCAATATTTCAGTTCTTTACTCGCCTCAACAAGAGAGAAGATTTTTCTGCTCTTGATAATTATTCCCTCGGATAATCCTCGCGCTTCATAAACTATGACCAATAAATATTTCGACTTGTTAGGTTTTTTTCGTCTTTTTTTTTTTTTTTTTTTTTCCGATACTCGCGACGGAATATTCAGATTCCCTTTCGCACCCCTAACCGGTTTCGGTATTCGATACACGATGCAGGTCCCACGGCTGAAATGTTTCGCAGTAATTTTTCTCTATCGACTAATAAACCGGCAAACTCACCCTCCCGTTCCTCTTGTTGCCTCGCGTACAGTACAACAACGGATCGAGATTGACGGGGGCGAGGAACCCGTCAATATTTTGAGTGATCGACGCCGCTACCGAACCCCTGGCTTCTGTGCATCGCTGTGAGACTCTGGTAACAAATTACGCCATCGGATCGGTTGTGCTTTGACATTGACCAATTAGTCAACAATAACTGCCAAACTAGGTTCCCTCGTTTTCAGCTAAACGTGATAAAACCGCGGCGATTTCATCGATCAACGCTATGAAAAGGAAAAACTTTGGTGTCATGCCTGCTTGTAGAGTTTGTAGAACTCGCCGTCGGCTCGTGTTGCACTCTTCGCACTAGTCACACAATCTGCTATCATTTCAGAGTAGGAACGAAGAGGAATGAATGAGAATGAATTCTGTGCAGCGATGAGAAATTTTTATACTTTTTTCATAACTGTACGTATATATATATTACAGCGAAAGAAATTGCGAGGATCTTGAATCCATCTAAATCACTTCAATTTCGATCCAGCTCGTGCATTTTACTCGGTATAAAATTTTCTCTGGTGAAAAGAGACATTCGCAAGCTTTTCATGCAATTTATCATTCGATAAGGGTAACAATGGGATTCTGACAATATACGCAGCTGCAAGGGGTGCGGGGCTCGTCGCTCTCTTAAAACCGACGCCTTCTACCTTCGCTCGCAAATTTAGAGATCGTAATGCATTACCATTCTGACAAAATGGCTGAAAGAAGTAAGATTCGAGATTCTAAAAGCTCCGTCGCCCCTCCTTCCTGAATCGTGGCTAATCGAAGACACGAGAATTTGGGTTCCGGGTATATATACGCAGCGCGACATGTCAACCCGGCAATTCTGTCACATAGCTCGTCTCCCTGTTACCCGGTTATTAGCACCGAGCCACTGGGATTCGCTCCGGACACAGTTTAAGCTCCGCCGTTGTCCTCTCGCCGTTGCTGTCTCGTCCAAAGCAAATTGTATATCAACAAAATGGACCGGAATATAGCTCATATACAACATGCGCGGCTCTGAATCCCTGAATTTAGAACCGAAACACACAGAAAGTTTTGTACTCGGGAATGATACACAGCGTTGGGAATATACTCCCAAGCTCAAATTTAATATCATTCTGAGTTTCATGTCACTCACCACGTGAACCGACTCCTAAGAGCATAGCAGTGCAGTACACTGACCATCGAACGCTAGACTGGGGTCCATATCCACCCCACGCGTTTCTTGTTTGTCAAATTATCCCGAATTTAAACTACTTCCAAATGTCTATTCTTGAGTATTTCGTTGCCATTCCACAAGAATTTCGTTGCCATTTCACATAATCATTTCACGGTATTTGATGACATCTGAAAAGCATTTTTTAGTTAGTGCGTAGTTGATTGTATCAGTCGAAATTTTGAATTGGTTTTTTAATGTATCGATCAACTCACGTCAAAGTTTTATAAAAAATCATTTCGAAGTGAAGTGAAGCTTTCATGGTCGTTTCACACTATTTCGTATCATTTCACAAGTACCTCTCATTATTGTGCGACGATGGGACCCGTAATAACAGGAAAGTCTTCATTTTTCGGTAACCAAGAGGATAGAAATTGATTTAAAAAAATCGACAGAAAATGATGAAAATCAGCAAAAATCTAATTTTTTAATTCTCTCCTGGCATCGAAACATATATTTATATTATCAGTGTAGCATTCTGGTGATAACGATGACGATAACTTGTAAGAATTGAACGATTTCACTGAATAATTGTCTGGTTATTTGCGAGGTGATAATTATCCTGTCAAAAATGGAGCGAAAACGATATGAAACTCGACTACTCTTATTATTATCATTATTATACGGTACAGAAATCGCTCGTTACGGATGATCGGTGTCGAACGTTGAACGTTGTAGATAAATACGTCTGTCGCAGTGTTAATCACCGTTTCATTCAGGCGAGAAAAATTCCGCTCCATTGAAAAGTAACGGAGAAAATAAAAAAAAATGATAAAAGATGAAGAATAAGAAAAAATAAAGAAAGAAAAAGAAAATGAAAGGGATGAATTGTCTCTATCTCGACATCTGGTATTGACGCTTCTCATCGACAGCCCCGGTACCGGTAGACACATTAACGCTTCACGTATACCTGTATCGTACACGTTGTTAAAAATATAATATCCGGAATGTTGCAGGTGATGCTTTTCACTTGCCAGAATCAAGGTGGTTCTTGAGGGGTTGTGGCTGCTGGAAGCGCAGTGCGGAAGCAGTGAACAAGGCGACCCAGGTCGGTGCCGGGGATCGACGAGGCGGCAGAGGTAGTGGTGGCGGAGCAGCGGGGGTGAGTTTTACCTGATTTTTTTTATAAATAAACCACGAAAAGCGTGAATGGAATATACAATTTCTAGGCCATCTTCATTCATCGCAAAAATCAGGTTTAGCTATACATTCAATTTTCACTTTATAAATTCAGTTATATATTATCCATTTCCCTTAGTAATTTATCCCTTACTAATTTATCACAGAAAATGGGGGGGAATAAGTTGAAATAATTTGAATAATCTGACCCTCAAACCGCGATATATGAGCTGGAGGTCGGTTCTCGGGTATTTCATTCACGATTTTTTGTCCGTCTTCACAAATCAAATATATCTTGACACATTTGAACTCGATTTTCAATCCGCTCGTTTCCATCAGATTTCTTTTTCTTTTTTTTCTTTTTCATTGTTCTAATTTATTATCGTTCAGATACTATGGGAGCGGGGGAATGGGGGTCGGAGGAGGGCCACAAGCCACGGAACTCCGGCGACGGCTGTCCTACCAATCCTGCGAACGGCGAACACCATCGCCAGAGCTGTTAGTGAATGAAAATTACAAGGAGAAGGGAAATGCAACACGACGGAGCGACGAAGACAGGTGAATGAAAACTCATTGAGCTTTGAGCTTTGAAAATAGTTCAAAGGTTTAGATTCATCAATGAAAACAATCAAGGGCGGCTTTTGATAGAATTTCATCGGTCGACGACGAGCGGGCGAAGACTGAAACGATGAAAAATTCGCTGTGGGTCAAAAATAGAAGCAGAATAGTACATTGTGTATCAAGGGCGCAAAACACTATTTTTCGAGTGTGAAATTTGCAGTACGAGCCGAAGGCGAGTGTACTGCAATCACACTCGTCAAAATAGCCTTGCGCCCGTGTTGCACACGATTTTTTTCTTAACACCTGGTCTGCAAAAATGCCTCTTTTCAGACCGAGTGAGCGGGCGCAAAACGGAACTTTGCGCCCGAGGGCAGGAAAAGAGTCGTTTGCGCCCGCTTTAGGCGGGCGCAAAGCACATTTCCGCCCGAGGGCCGAAAAGATCTGTTTTGCGCCCGCTCAAGAGGTATGAAAAGTGGCATTTTGCGACCGGGTGTGAGAAAAATTTATTTTGTCTATGTAAAAGATTTCGACGTTGATTCATAGCCAGATTCTTACGTAGGTATTGTGATTTTAACTTTGAACAAACCGCGACGTTGTATAAAGCCACTATTCTTTATGCGGTCGACGATCATCGTTCAACCCTTGTTGTACCTGAGGCTGAGGGATAAAGAGACCGTCACGATTCGCGTGATGAAAATGCATTTCGCCCAGGTTAGAAACCGTGGGGGGAAAGAGTTTTAAAAAGTGGATTGAAAAGGGGATGAAGAAAAAAATATATTGATCACTCGTGTCAGACCGGAGCCAATTCTTTGACAATTATCTATACCCCGAATATTCTGCGTCCCATGTACGTCAGATTTACAATATGCTGCGCACTTTTCATTCACATGTCACTCGACCTCTGACCCACTAATCGCGGTGCGGCTTACACCTTTGTGAAAAGCTGAATGCACCAATTGCCGGGTAATTATGGGCTTGCGTGAAACGTATTACCTGTAGCCCAATCACGATTCATGAAAAGAATGTGCTGTTCAGAGTTGTGGAGGGTGAAAATTGTTCTCACAAATGAAAACCGATTTTCCATCCACTGAATAGAGCTTTCGATCCGTTTTCATAACCGATGGATTTTGCTAATAATTTTGCGTATAACAAAAGCAAGGGGTAGTCGGCGTTCGGATGAATAGTAATAAGCGAAAACAAGTGGCTGTATGAAATATGACGATTTACTATGGTTAATGAATGAGCAGATATACTAGCGTTACGCCGAGGCAATTACTTTTTGATTATAACCGATGCGTTCGAATAGAATTGAATTGCCTTGACGTTCTGTCAAAATCAACGTCGAGTTCGGTTTCGACGATTCAAATTACGATTTTACATCACAAACAATTAATCTACCCCGATGAAATTCCGGCTTATGTTACAATTTTGCCACCGTAATCAAAATTTTTCCTCCGTTTTAATTATCAATCTGAAAGTTTATTCAATCGGATTAACCCTCCAAATGTAAATCGAAATGATTATTCTTCACTCTTTTCACCGATATTTAACTTCTGGTTGTTTTAGGGAGAAAAATGATCAGAATCAATATGAAAGCTCTTAAAATTCTCTTTAAAAAAGGTTCGAATAATGTTTGCCGTACAATCGACCGTTGAATAGATATACCGACTTCAAAGTCACCGTCTCAAACTGATACCATGACGGTTCAATCGATATTTCGTAATAACTTTTTTATCGCTACATCATTTTCTTTTCTCTTTCATGCTTTCAGAGCGGACCTCTCGGAGAACCCGAGTCTGGCGTCCGGACAACCGACGTGTCTAGGATCGTGTGTGCGTAGGTTTCAACGTCAAGATGACAACGTGATCCCAACTAAGGTGAGGTTGGGAGCTGCTGCGGACTACCGTCAGCGGCAGCTTTCAACCGAAGATCAACGAGATGCCAATGAGAACAGGAGACGGTGCCGTCTGCGGGGGACCTGGAGCATTCGTTGGCTCGCCGAAATGGTGGCACAGGCCCTGGTTCTGGGCGTCATCCTCTTCGTTACACCAGGCACGTATCTTTACACACCGTTTATGAATTTTTAGTCCGAAGAAAAAAAAGCGAGCCTACGATGTACATACATACATACACGCGTTTGAATATATTCAAAGAAAGGTGACATTTAGTTCCCCTAAACGGGGTGGGCGGTTATCTAGATTTTTGATTCCATAACCGTCCGTCTCTGCTCTTCGGTTTCTGGATTTATCGCGTGTTTTGCTTCAGCGAAATTGAACCGCGTTTGAAAGTCTCATCCGTGCCAGCGGGCTGCGTGTGAGCATATCAACCGTTCTCGATGGCCATGAGTATCAATTAGAAAAGGAAAGAGAGGGCGAAAACAAAAAACAGTCAACAGTATAGAACTGCGGAAACGCATCACCGCACAATATGGCCAGTGACCGGTTCGTAGGTGGCGGAGTTTGCCACGGTTTGCTAGGATAGGTACCCACTCGGTTCATCCGTACACGCTACGCTGCAGGTGGAATTGTGGAGAGGGTGAAAAACACCGGAGGTTTTCATTGATTGAAAAATAACCGCGATGCTACCGCTCTTCCATCACCACCGTGCTACGTATGTACATGGTTGGAAATTGAATGTGGTGGCCGATGGTGACGTCCCGTTCGGTGGTTTGCAATCTCCCATTCTCCACTTTACGTGATACACTTTCTGACACTTTACTACCGTAATTTCTGCACTGCCCGGATTACATCGATGCAATTTTCATTCTCGAAGGTATTAATTGCTCCAGGCCGCTACACGTGCAGATTCTGTCAGCGGTACAGGGCAAACAGTCAGGGGTTGAGTTTTAATCTTCCCATCCAAACACCATAATATCAAAGTAAAATTGAATTTATTCGCACGTCCAATTTCATCCGGGAGTCGCAGTGGCTCAGTGGACAAGCGCGGAGCCTGGTAATCCGTGGGTCCTGGGTTCAAATCCCGCCTGGAACCAATGATTTTTTTCTGACACAAAAATGCTCGTGTGCCTCATCCGCGACTCCGTGGTTCGAAAACTCGGTTCACGAAGCAAAGTTGAAAAATGTCACAAAGTGGTGGGTGCAAGTGGTGGCACAGCGATGTACTGATTGGTCGTAGGACCGCTCTGAGGCAAATGTCACAAAGCCGGGTTTCCCGGATCAGAGAACTTCCATTGAACTATGTACACATAGGTACGCCAACACAATGACACGATGCACGTGGATGTTGCAATAGTAGCTTCAGTCAGTCTAGTAGGTATACACCCTCGTCCGAGCCACATCCTCGGTGGTTGCTTTTGAGTGCAATTCTACCGTGGAATGATTACGTCACACGACTGATTGCTTATTCGAGACCGGATTCCACTTGGGAGCTGACTCCCTGCTCCTCTGTAGAGCTTTGAGTTGAAGAGGTCGCGAATTTCTTTTCTCTATTTTAGGAAATATAACAACACCGTCAATGTCAATAGCAAATTCCTCTATTTACGACTAGTTGTCTTCAATTTATTCAATTTAGTCACCAAACGACAATGGTTATAACCTTCAGGTATTGTGTTAATTGACAGAAGGGTTGAATATGAGGAGAACAATTTTACTAACGGCTCGCTGTTTCTAACTTACTTTTCATTTGATTTGATCAGACGTCAGATTACTTCAACGGCGCTTTGGCGCGGCACAATTTAATTGGATTGTTATCACGACCGTCAGCTTGACAGCAATATTGATGAATAATTACGATATTTGTCTTCATGATTATTCATTCGTGAATTATAATATTTTTAATTCGTGTTATCGTCATCAAAGTGTAATAAAAAAAGGTATAGTATAGCCATTATTCCGGCATAGGGCAAAAAGCTTTTTTCGCACCTCCGACTGTTCTTATTATGTTCGTTAGTCTCATTAGCGAAATTTAATTAAAGCCAAAGTTATTTGTTTCAACTAGAGTAAAAGTGGAGCAGCCAGCGTATGAGATTTTCTAATGGGTCGTTACACCCTGATATCATTCTCTGACGGTGATAACATTTAATCAGTCCGTATTACGGAGCTGCATTCATTTGCAGATGAAGCACGATTCCCGTTCCTCTCATAGTGTCCAGGGCTTCGTTCTCTTCTTTTTCCAGAGGTCATTTTCCTCCTAATCCAGAATCAACTGACCATAAAAATCGTTGTGAAATAAATACTCGCGAAAAAATGACGACGAGCCTTCGCGTTGATTCTTTTTCACGCTTCGTCTCCCTTCTCGCCAATTAACGGGCATCTGTAGTGTGAGACCAAAAAATATCATAAAACAAGAATGAAAAGAAAAAAACAGCGAAGTAAAAATGAGGGGATGAAAAAAAAAATTGTGAAATTAGTACAAAAGTTGTTGAATATAAAAAGTTTTGCCAAGTCGTTGTTATTGCGATAAAGCCGCCATTGTAATCGCTGACTCTGTAGTAGAAGCCCTGGAAAAGTCTCTCTGCGTACATTGTATCCGAGTATAATATACGAACACATATAGACTCTATACTTTCCGTTGGCGGTATAAATACCGCATCGTGGTGGCTTGTGAAAATGTTAAACTTACAAGCCTAATGCCTGTAATTTATTTATTTTCCAATTATTTGCGCTCATAAATAACGCCCCCAGTGTGCGTCCGGGTCGGAGGTTCTGGCGTAACACACAATTTTTAAAATTCCATTAACCCTAGACGCGGTTTACGTAGGCGGAGAGGATTACCACTTTTATGAACTGTTAAGCGACGTAGGCCTACGCGAGTCCCGGGATGGAATTCATGGAATACGATTTTGTTCTGGTATTGACGTGTCGCTCGGTTCCTCTCGTCATCCCTCGGGTATTTTCGTCACCCCCCAGGACCGGACTCTGTACAAAATCCTGTGGGAACAGCGGTGGACCCTCCACCCTTCGTGCCTCATTTATTTTTATATTTACTTATCCCAGAATTGGCCAGGACTGTGTCCCCAACTCCTCCGGGATCCGAGATGATGATCGGAAAAACTAATCCATCCCTTCAACTCCTCTAGCCTCTGGTACGAAGGCATTATTCTCTCCAAATAAGAGCGCACACCCAACGGGGTAATCATTCAATAGAGAACCGTCCGGAATCCCCCCGCCGCCCTGGAGGATATTCAAATTTTATTCAGACTGGCTGGAAAATGAGGCCTCGGGAGAGCCATGGTTGAAATTCGAATGCATTCGTTCGGAAGGAGCTTTGGATTAGTGCGGCGAGTGAATCGGTGATCGGAATGAAGATTTATCAGTGGTCAATTGATTAATCAGTACGAAACGGGGCCGCCCTTCGTCCCGATGGGCGAAAGGGGCAAGTGATTCGCTCCCCGGGTTTTGCGTGCGGTGTATAGAATTAGCCAGACTCGATTCCTGACTGGTCTGGCTGGGCTTATCCGTGATAATTACCGTTCACCAGGGTGAGAATCGGGGCGTCTGAGCCAGGCGTTGACGACCATCACCCAGCCACCCGTTGGCCGACCTTTGTCGTCGTTATTCACTAGATGGGATGAATAGGGCTACGTATACCTATACAGCTTTTGCATTAACGCTTATATAGCACAGCGATACGGCCATATCAAAGCGAATGCCACGCAGTTGCCAATAATCGGGACAAAGACTCGTAACAATGGAACAAAACTAGTTACAAGACAACCAGATACCATAAAACCCGTTGCCAACGACATGTTCAACGAATTGAGACCCGTTCTATCTCTCAGATGTCTGTTACAAGTGCAGAAAGCAGGCGATATACGATTAGTTGATGAGTGGTTTCGGAGTCCACATGTGCGACTAAAAAAGCTCTAGGACGGAAAGTGGATCATTCGCGACGAACGCATGCGCCAAATTTTTTCGTCACTGTCCCAAAGTAACGAACTTCACGAATGGTAACACATGAGCTTCGAATCCAACCTTTCGGAGCATATTTTTCCTGGTATCAGACCGGGAGGAATTGACAAGGTGACACAATGACAGGGTCATTATAACGAATCGCAAAGAGAGTTCTATGATATTTTGAAACGGCTGAGTAGACATCCGTGTACCGTGGGCGGTTCGAGCCCCTATATTTATCGGGGATATTCTACCCCGTTCCACAATGATCGCTGCAATTCTACATTTTGACGTCAATTTATATTAACTCCGGGGAACGGGCGACTGACATTCGTTTAAATTACAGTTCACTTGAACCTGCTCAACTGAATAAATAGAATATTCAATACCGAGGCAATGCGCGTCTGCACTAATAAACTCTTCAACCGCGATATTCGCCGATATTGCTGTTCCGCAGTTTTTGAAGAATTTTTTAATTTCGTTTTTCTCAAACAAACTCAAGTTTTATCCACTGCTTCGCGTCCGTCTATCCGTGGATGACTAATTACCCTGAGCGAAGTTTAATTTGAAGAGAAAATATAAAAATAAAGCTCGTCTGCAGGTCTTATAAGTGAAAACTGAGCAGCTCATCTCGTTGATCCTGGAAAAGCTATACAGAGTAAGCTTAACACTTCTCCCCAACCGTTGTGTCGAGCTTATCGTCGCCTCCGGATTAACAGCCAACTGTCCTTCTCGTCTCTGTGTTGCCCACCAACAGAATTGGAACCTCTGGGGGCAGCTAGAATAGATAAAACAAGACGAAATAGAATGAAAAAAACCAAAAGAAACAAAGCGAACAAAAAAACAAGACAGAAGGAAAATAAATTTAAAAAAAAATCTCTCTCGTCGTAAAGCCTGCAGCTGGATGTGCCGTGGAACCGGGTGTTACTACAAAAGTTGTTGAATTACGTCCGCTGAAGGAAATTACACGGTGACGGCTGCGAAAGCTTCCATTATCAGAGAAACGTCCCTACAGCTTTTTTACTCAACGACAATGAGACACACACCTTGCACAGCAAACGGCAATGCAAGTTTTTCTATTACGTAATTACCTTTAAATGTTACGTTGAACTTTTCTACCTATTCACTTGCCACACGCCTCTTCATACCTTTACAATTTACACCAACAACCATCTTCACTCGTAAGCGCGTGGTTTTCATAAAAAAAATTTAATATCATTCGTGGAGCTTCAGAGATGTACTTTCGCTCTTGCACTCAACTTGACTTTCTCAAGGTGTGAAGCTTAGACTGGATCTGCCGAAAGATGTGATAATCACGTGTGACACATGCAGGGAGTTTGTGTGTCAGAAAAGCTTAGCTCGATTAGGGAAACCTGAACGTGAAACGTTTTTGGTCGACTGCCAGATTCTCTTACCGGGATAATCCTGGGGTCACGCCACGGTCCAAATTTCGTTTAACACGCAGAGTCACGTTCTCACAGTTCCAAGCTTCTCTACTAGCAGAATAACCTGTGTGTAAAATGATCTCGTAGATAGGTAGGTATAGATAAGCCCATTTGCTTTCTTGTAATATTGTGCCGTAGTCGGAATTTTATTCTCTAAGCTCTACCAACGTCTCTAATTCTTTCAAATCTTTGGAACCAAGAAGTGATGGAAATGGTGCAAAAATAGTCTCATTTTCGAAACGAAGTTCAATCATCGCTAATGCACTCTACTGTCCAGATGATGACTTTGTGGAACACGGAATATCTACCCTTAGGGCAGACGCATATTAAGCTCTCCGTGCACTGATTAAATTGGCGGAGCAACGGAATTCTCTAGTACAGCTGGCATATTCTGTTTCGTGAAATTTCTATAACTTGGCTCTGTTCTGGAATATCCGTTTCCCAAAGCCTCGATGCATTCGCGAATGATACCGTCCAAGAAGCCGTAGATGAACGAACGCGCATCAAACAATGGGGGAAAACTATCACGTTGAAACCCTCAGCAAAGTTGTACAGCGAGATGCTGTAAAGTTTAACCATAGTTTTCATACGCCCTCCCACTACGTATAGTATTATACCTAGACAATACCTGCACAGGGATAACTTGTGGAACACGATTATCGAACTGACGTCATTAGCAACGCGTGTTACACACCTCGGGGTTTTCACAAGGATTCTAACAGAATTCCGCGATGCAATTACTGGTTATTCGAATAATTTCAGCACACTACTATTTCCAGCTGAAAAGTTTGCGGAATTTGAGTATATACGTGCAATCGATTAGATCTTTCATAACACTGACACGGTTTACGAATCTGTGACGAAAAGAAAATGTTTCTCTCCAAAATATCTGTTCGACAAATTGTCGATGACGAATCGAGGATCTCTTTGAAAAATATTTGGCATAGCGAGTTCGCGGACTCATTACGGACACACGAGAATTTATGTACCCTGAACATACTCGGGGAGGATGGACTATAAATTTAGTTGAGGATATAGGGTGCCCCTAAAAATCAACCCTATAACCTAAGCTACGAGGCCTATTGACGTCACCTAAATTTCAACACCTCAGGTACAAGGGACGGCGCTTAATACGCGTGGGGTTTAGTCAAAACTTGTTCGAGTTGAAAGGGGGGGAGATAATTCGATTGAAAATCCCGGGAATTTCTTCGGACATGCTAATGAATTATGTTGTTTTTTTTCTAATGTGTTTCAGGCTTGTGCTACCAAGACGCGGTCCATATAACGGCGATCTTGGGCGAGAGTGTGGTATTCAACTGCCACGTCGAGTTCCCGGGTGAGCACCCTGTGCCCTACGTCCTCCAGTGGGAGAAGAAGGTAGGCGAAACGGTACGATATCGGCCACCATCCTCTCTGCTCTATCCGTGAGTTAAAGGCGAGGGCTGCGACCAGAAAATTTAGATCCTGGTATCAACTCGGTTATCCCTAATCCCTGATCCCAATCCTTCGACACAGATATATCTATAGAGTGATTCATTCATCACTCGATCTTTGATCCACATTCGACGAACACTTTGGGGAAAATGAACAGCTTCTTAGAAACGGGGTGAATTAGACCGATCTTTCACAAAAGAAGGGTTGCCTTTATTGCAAGACAGATTTTTACTCATACGTTGCACCGATGGTAGGTTCTTCAGGCATTTTGATCCTTTCCAGAAATTGATGTGAAACCGATTCGTTGATACCACGGAGAAATATTTTCGCAGACCCGAGCCGTAACGTTGTTGAAATATTATGGTTAATAATTGTATTTTGATTTCGATAATTTTTTGCTTACATTTTATTTGCTGGCGGACGTGAGACGCCGCCGTTTCCTATTGGGATTAATTATTAGCTTCTGATCCATCCGGACTGGAGAGGGCAGAGTCTGTTCATGATTACACATATTAATATCATTCGCAAATATCGTATTATCAATAGAATCATCACTCGCATAAGCAAACACATAAAACGGTTTACTATTTGGATATCGTAAATTCGGATTAACTTCTATATCACTTAGAAATTTAATTTTCCTCCATAACAGCATAGATTTTCACCAATCAATTGCACAACCTCGATTTGTGCACTCTTTTTTCCAATATTGATCTTTCACTTTCTAATCAACTGAACAGCGTCTTTACATCTCAATCTCTGTCTCTCTAACCTGATTTTTCGAAGCCTTGCATGACTGTTATATTTATGACTCTCTTTGTGTCTCAAAGATTATTTTCCATTGATTAATATTTTCTCATATCATTTTCATTATCGCACTCATTTCCATTTGGTTTAATAGAATTACGTACCCTTTTGTTTAAAATTAATGTACGTACGTAGGTATAGAAGAAAAAGAAAAAAAACAGGAGAAAATTCTCGATGGTGTTTGGAATTCCGTGTTTCGTGTCTCTTTTTTCTTTCTTCACACCGTAATTCCGAAGGCGATGAATTTTTTTTTTACAACGCGCACCACATAATTCGTATATTTTTTTATTTATATTCATTTTTCAGATATACATACCTGAATTTATTTCATTTTTTTCACGACCCTCGTATAACAAGAGAGACTCGCGGGTCTGCCACCGAAAGGTGGAATGCATTTGTTGCTAGTTTGCCCTTTTATTCTCTCTCCTCGGTGACATAAAAACTCCAGAGGCCGACGTCGAGCATTCCTGATTAGATTACGCCGTCGACGCTACCAGATGCTCCTCTATATTTATAACACACGCATGACCTCTCGAATAGAAGAAAAAAAAAAAAAACAGGATGAAAAATTAACAATCAGAATCAAAGATCCTCATATCTCTACCAATTTCGAAGATAATGTTAAATTTAAATTGGATAAAAATCCGTATCAGAATGTCGAAGATTATTTTCGAGGAATTTGAATCGATAAATGGGGGTCGACACCTGGATACCTAGAGGTATGTACCTGGATCCATAGACTTGTGATTTTTCTTGGTCTCGTTGTTGAACTCGAGCGTGAAGCCTGGTTCCTATACGGTTCACGCGGGTAAAATCAATAGACGGCTACATATTTCTAGAACGACGTGAAACTGAGGCCTGTGTGAATACACGAACCATATGCAGGCCACGTTCGTAAATACCTGCACATTGTTTACCTCGACGTAGAGTAAATATTCCCTGGCCTGATTTCGGGCCTAAAGTATCGCCCGCATCACTACCGTATCCACGGAACTGGAGGTATAAAACCAAAACCCTTCGCGAATATATTTCGCTGGCTGTTCGTATCTTTACACGAGTTTATACGTACCCAAAGGAAACACGGTTTTCCGTATGTCATAAAACAAAAACGAACCTGACCGATGAAAAGAAATATCACGTCATTGCGGAACCAGTACCTAACCGAGGTACGGTCACCAATTTGGTTTTCAAAATCATAAAACCAAATATATTAAATGGTAATTCCACGAGAGAAATGTCAGGAAATTCGCTATTGGTAATCGTTGGAAAAGATTGTCAAACAGCTAGTCTTTGCGGAAATAACGACATTGGCCACGCATCACTTCGCGACCCTCGAACTCAGGCAATTCTATTCCCCGAGGACCTTATGATGCTTTGCAAAACATGCAACGCCACAAGTGAAAGAAAGTGGCAATTTTCAATGGACGGAAGTTTCCGGTGATTTTTACCGTTCTTGAAGTTGCTGAATCCAAGCATTTCACTCATCCGTTGCAAAACGCGCTTCTTCGCCACTATGAGCGCTCGCGTCGATCACTGCTCTTGTCCAAAGTCATGTCACCCAGGATTTTCTTAGAATTTTTAATTCCACATGTTTTTATACCTATCCGAGTATTCTACTCTTTTTGGTTGAATTTACAATTGTTTTGTTCCGTTTGCGTCGAAAACTTGAGCCTCGTAAAGATTCTTTACTGTATTCTGGATTCGTTGAAACAACAGCTTCTCGTTAATTCTTCAAATGAATTATGTGTCCATACAGTACTTGGAGGGGATTTGAATACCCGATTGAAATTAGTAATTGCATTCAGTCATACATATTCGAGCCCCCTTGATCCTCGTATAATCGTACACATCGGATCATTGCAACTCGCGAGGTTCCTGCGGGCCGGATAGTTACATTTCTATCAGAGCTCTCTGAAAACATTTCAGATCCGAGTCTCTTTTATCCCTCTCATTCTCCGCTGTCTGAAACGTATATATATTATATTTTTTTTCTATCGCAAAGAAGGAAAGCTTTCAATCAGCGAATTTAGAATCGTGAATACAGCTGTTTGAAAAAGCTCGGTTCTATGTACCGCGCGGTTTTGATTGAATGAATGAAAATAGGCTACGCCCTTCAACGACGCACACATTTTGTCTCTATGAAGCGTCATGAAATTTCAATTCTGTAGTAATTCATATTACCCATAGGCAAATAGCTTTATACCTCGCTGGATGCTCGAATGATGTTTGTTTGTGCTTGAACTACGTCGTAGAGAAAGCTCTGCGAGCCAGAATGAACCAATAGCTACCAATACTCATCCAAGAGTTCAAATATTATTCTAACAAAAAGCACCACAATGGTAGATATGGTGAAAGAAAACAAACACCAGTTGTCAACTTTGACAGAGTCAGTTTTCAACACCCTGCGGAATTTTTATCTTCCGTCTCATTTCGTGCATTACATCACATTCACAAAATGCCAGGAACACCTGGACGGTGTGAATAACCGATTCCGCGCTGTCCGTGGCATTCGCGTTTGAAAAAAATGAAAAAATACCCCGTCAGAGAGACCGGTGATGTATCGTTTAGTGCATTATTCTTCGGCGGCTCGCCACACCCCGGATCGAGAGAGAATTTAAAACGTTTTCGCATTAGGGTCTGAAGCCGGTCTGACCTATCCGTCGAGTACGAGGCCCTCGAAACTCGGTGTAGAAGTGCAGGCGGATCGAAGATCTCTTACATCCGGTCTCTTGACCGACGACAACGACGAGTACCTACTCGGAGCTAAGCTGCGGCGTCATGCACTTGATCGACGACGACACAATGCAGATTCGTCTCTGGCCTAGACCGGGATGAGAACCACTGCGCGAAGATATCGATTTTGCGTTTGCCGGTTAACCCGTGGTGTAGTTGGCTTAAAAATAGGGCAAACTCGACTCACACCCTGCTACACCCCTCGGTACCACACGTGCAGGAGTCACACGCGCCCTCTTATTCCAAAAAAAATTGGCATTGTTTTTTGCAATATTCTCCTCTGGGGTCACTGGAGTCGCTGACTGATAATTTCCAATTTTGATAATTAGTAGGTCAGTTCGTGTACATGGAATAATGCACGGTTTATAGAAAAGAACCTCTGATCAATAATTGGCATAATTTCCGTCGTTAATGATCTGGAATTGGTTTCAGTGTTTGAGCAAACGATATTAATTCCGATTCCCCAATCATAACCAGGGTTGTATTTAGCAGCTGCAAACAAGAGGACAGGTCATCGAATCGATAAACAGATTATAGTATTCACATTCACGGTATACGTATGATCGGGATAGGATATGCGATGTGAAAATTTTGGTCAAAAGGCATAGGAGTCGAGTTTACTGACCTACTTCCTGTACGTAACGCGGTTACACAGCCTCTGCACACATTTGGAAAGAGTATCAGCTCCTAGGCTACATCCGCGCGCTGCCCGATATAATAAAGGGGGAAAAAAAGTATCTGCAAGTAGCGATTACCGTCGATGTGGGAGGAAAAATGAATACGGTATGAAAAGGAAGGGAATGGAACGGGTCGAGTACCTCGCCACCATCCTCGACGTACCGTATACTGGTAATTCATTTCAGTTTCGTGCATGCGAACGAGGGTTACGACCCAGAATGTGGAAAAGTTGTGAAAATTGAAGGAAAAAGAGACACGATCGAACCGATGGATTGATACAATCGTTGAGGGGTTGAGAATGTAAAATAATGATTGCGGTTTTTCAGAGGAAAAAATTGTGGATCGAAGTTCATGTATTGAAAAAGAAAACCATCCACCATCGACCATATGTGGGTAATTTGTCTGTTTTATCTGCTTCGGCAAACTGTGTGTATGTCGCATGTTTTCTTTGCACGTTGCATAATCGGATGAACGCAAGCGCGATATTACCATTTACCTGATCATTTATTCACTCGAGTAGGTAGTACTGTCGTGTCAATTGTTCCAAGTGTTTTTAGCACGCGAACTAAACATTCCTGCATACATACAAACTTAGTCTCAAGTATTACATTTACTGTCGGAACAGAGTACCTAGAATTCATTGCATCATCCCCACATTTAAAAATAATTGTACAATTTAATTCATACAAAATTATATTTACAAATCATATATGAAATGTTCGTATGTAGTCGAGACTCGATCCACCGTCTGCCTCATATTCCAGCCGCTTTTACCGAGGTTTAATCATAAAAATGAAGATGAATTAATGGAATAAAAAAAAAAGGGCGATGCTGAAAGGGTTGGACGGTGACTCGAAATTCGACGTCCCAGAGACAATTCGTTTATGTGGCGCGTTGGTGTTGGTGTAAGGGGCAGGAAATTCCGATATACATATGGTACGAGTCGTACCCAACCCACAGCGGCGAAGGCTACGAGGGTCGTGTGTCCAGGGTGGGTCCAAATTCACCCTACGGAGTCGCCAGTCTGAACCTGACCAACATCCGTGAGAGCGATCAGGGGTGGTACGAGTGCAAGGTCGTCTTTCTCAACCGGTCCCCAAATAGTCATAAAAATGGTACCTGGTTCCACCTCGATGTTCATGGTGAGTAAAATTTATTCTAACAAATTTAACCCTCTTCGTAAAATCGTATGATAGCATCCGGTAGATTCCATTTCATTGATGTAGAACCCATCAAATGTTCCTCAAAGTTGTAAAAATCCATGAAAAACACCCTATAATTATTCCGAAATCACCCCGGTCTAGTTGTTGAGTTGAAGAATCGACGCAGTTTTTGTGGTTCAGAAGGGGATGAGGGTAGAAAATGAAGAATCTTGTTACCTTATTTATTGTTATTTATTTTCTTTAATGGAACGGGTGACTGTGGTAGGAAGAAGAATTGAGAAAAAAAACATTTTGACAGCCGTTTAAACGCACTCAAAGAATTCAAAGGGTGTAACTGGCGGACGTTGACGTAAAACCGTTGCGGTACGACACACAGCACCAGAAAGTACTTGAAGCCTTTTGTCTCTCAAAAAGTCGTAAAGTTTGCCCTCGCCCTGTCTCGCGACTAACGGTTATAAATGCTTCCTGGAGTAAGAAGAGAAAACCACGAGTCTGAGAGCGCATCGACAACCGACAATCAAGCCAATCGCTTTTTCCCCACATCTTTGTTCTACTACACTTCGTATTTTCTTCCACGACTGTTTTCTTCTTCACTTCACTTCATTTATTTTTCTATTTTTCTTTTCATCCACACAAACTATCTTTAACTTACCTTTGGGAGATGGAATCAAACCTCAACTCAAGAAGAAGAGACAGACAGGGGTTCGCAGGGTCAAACTGAGACCCTTTTTCAACGTTAAGGAGAATTTAATGGTTATTGATGAAACGTTGATTGTTATTCCCTCGATTTGAGACCACAATCTGAAATCCTTGTTGCCAATTATTTCGCCATTTGGTCGACGGAGGGAAAATTACGAAGGGTCCAATTATCGCAGGTTATTCATCAGCTGCAGCTTAACTGAAATCTTAATAGTTGAATTGTAATGATTAATAGTTTTTTAATTACAGATAAATTAACGCCCTCTCTCGTTTTGAAATAGCGAATTTATAATTGCGATTCTTCGCTTTAATCGTGACGTTCTTTTTCCCCCCGAAGCTCCTCCGCGCTTCAGCATCACTCCAGAGGACGTAATTTACGTGAATCTTGGAGACGCGATAATCCTTAATTGCCAAGCGGAAGGTACTCCGACTCCAGAAATCTTCTGGTACAAGGATGCCAATCCCGTTGAACCCTCGGGCACAATCGGTATCTTCAACGACGGTACGGAACTCCGGATTGCCACAATCAGGCACGAGGATATCGGCGACTACACATGCATCGCGAGAAACGGCGAGGGGCAAATCAGTCACACAGCAAGAGTCAGAATCGCTGGTAAGTCATCGCTCATAATTACCTCCAAACACACTGGACCACCGCAATTTCTCTTCATGTGTCAATTTACTCGTAATTACCGCAACCACGTAGATGCAACGAGTCAAAGGGTTCGGATGACCAGCCCACAATCCCGCAACGCATGTCTATGAAAGCAATTAGAGTCATGATTGGAAAACAAAATCTGCCCTTATGACAAAAATGTCCCGTTTCTTCCGTTAGGTTTCGAAGGCACCTGAAGGGCTCGTTTTTTGGGTGTCAAAAGTAGGGTGAGATCGTGAGGAAAGAAGGAAGCAGAGAGGGGGGTAGAGTGGGAATAAAGTTAAACGAATCTTTGTTCCTCCTCCAGATAACCGGTGGTATACTATGTGCCAATATTCCGCCCCAGCCGACTCTCCTTTCTTTAATACTCTGACGTTATTTTATGCAGAAACGGGATACGCTATAGACTTGAGACTTTGGTCTTGTGACTTTTTTCCCCTCCCATCCACCCCGTCGTCTTTGCTGCGTCGATACTGTGCTTAAAAGTTATGAAACTTTTAAACGTGACACCTTTCCTTCTCCCTCTAAACCCCCGACTCTGCACCTGTACCATGGTTTGGGGATGGATGGGAGAGCGCAGCGCGCAAAGGTTTATAAGAGGGATTACGTAACGTCGTCGAATTGAGGGGGGACAACTAGGGAGGCGAAGACACGACGGGAAAATTCTAAAACTTGAAAAGTTTTCATCAGGAAAGTGTTGCTTGCTGATTTATAAAGTAACCAACCAACAAACCGGTGCGACTCCAGCTCCGGCCGTTTCCGTCGGCGAAGTTACCCTCGGCCGCCCCCACCGCTCCGTATCTCAATATTATAATGTATCGGTCTGGTGAAAGGGAATTGATCGAAGTACCGACAAAAGGAGCCGGGATGAACTCAAGCTTGCAAATATTCCCCGAGTTTATTCACCCCCCACGTTTCTCGTTCACCATTCCGAAGCAGACACTGGCAAATACCGGAATTCAGAAAACGATATTAAAATTCAGTGGCCTGGATCTCCTCCCCACTGTGGGTACTCGGTAAACGCAGGATTCTCGATTCCGTTTCAGGGGGAGCGGTCATCACGACGCCGCCGACGAACCAGACCAAACTCGAAGGCGAAAAGGTGGAATTCCAATGCGCGGCCAAAGCGCTTCCAGGGAACCTGACGGTGCGCTGGTTCCGAGAGGGTGCGCCGGTCAGAGAGGTAGCTGCCCTTGAGACCAGGTTCACGATCCAGATGGACGGTAGCCTAGTCGTTAACCCTGTCAGTGCGGACGACTCCGGACAATATCTGTGCGAGGTGACGAACGGCATCGGAGAACCACAGAGCGCGAGTGCCTACCTGAACGTCGAATGTAAGATTACCGTTACTCCAGTTTCTCGGAGACCCACAAAACCAGGACACGTTGTACTTTCAGATCCAGCCAAGGTGACGTTCACGCCGACCGTTCAGTACCTCCCGTTCCGTCTGGCAGGGGTTGTGCAGTGCTACATAAAGTCCAATCCACCTCTGCAGTACGTCACATGGACGAAAGACAAACGGCTTTTGGAACCGTACCAAACTAAGGACATCGTCATCATGAACAACGGGTCCCTGCTCTTCACTAGGGTCAGCGAAAACCATCAGGGCAGGTACACGTGCACGCCGTACAACGCTCAGGGGACGCAGGGCAGCTCCGGGCCGATGGAGGTACTGGTGAGAAAACCGCCGGTGTTCACGGTGGAACCGGAGCCCATGTACCAACGGAAGGTCGGAGACACCGTCGAGATGCACTGCGAAGCCCAAGAGGCCGAAGGCACGCAGAATCCGACGATACAATGGCAACGCGTGAGTATTTTTCACATCCTCCTCACGCGGGTCGAGTTTTTTCACCACCAACAGCGGAATTCATCGACGGCCTATGATTTTTCCGCAGAGAGATGGTGTCGCTCTTCAACGAAACCGGGCTAAAATTCTCGGTGGTAATTTGACCATCGAGGGATTGAGACGAGCTGATTTTGGCTTCTACCAGTGCGTCGCGACCAACGAAGTGGCCACCATCGTTGCTGCTACTCAGCTAGTTATAGAAGGTAGTCAGCCTCATGCTCCCTACAACGTCACGGGAAAGGCCACAGAGTTTTCGGTAACGCTCAACTGGCTGCCGGGAAATTCTGGTGGACCGGACTATAAACAAGATTACACGATTTGGTGAGTATCTTCGAACAGTAGCAATGAGTAACCCGCAGTCGGTCAGCATTTTAAACTTATTGCCGAAATTCCGAAAATTTCAAAGTATATTTCAAGCATCGGTGTTATTTGCCCCGGAGGAAAGTATATTGTGGGCAATGAAAGTAGTTCAAGCGTCTCCAGCCATATAACCAGAATGTGGGAAAATAAAACATCCATTGTGCATGAGATGCGGATGGTTTCCTCGTACAATAGGGACACCAAAGTTTTTCCTCGTTCTTGCGGAGTTTTAAAGAATGGCAACGTGTGCTGCAGGTATCGAGAATCTGGAACATCCGAATGGACGACGATTCCGGTTACGCCATCGGGCAGCACGACAGTGACCATCAGCAGGCTGACTCCGGCTACCGTATACGAGTTTCAAGTAGTCGGTAAAAACGCCCTCGGCGATGGAATGCTGAGTAAAGTGATTACGATACGGACACTGGGTAAGCGGATTCAAAGTTTTCAATCACCGAGCAAAACCGTAATCGTTCGTTATTGTTACGGGAGAACAACTTTTACTCAATTGGCTACCAGACCACTCTTAAAGCTCTTAGTCGGCGAGAGTCTTAGTCGTCTACTATACCGCCAGTACTTGAGCATTTCCTACCGCTATATTGGAATCAGGTTGTCCACCAATTAGCAATAAAATATCGGGTCAATTTATATCCGAGCAAAAAGCGTTTACTGAGAAGTTTCGCCATTCTTGATACCGACTAACTAACAAACCATCGTCTGCTCCACGTTTTATCAAAATGCCGGCTCACTAGATGTTGGATTAGTTCCGGGGACTCCGGCTGGTAGTGGAGGTCCAACTCCCCCGGAAACTGGTAAGACCAACCACATTGAAACAGAGAAGTCGCCAAATTGATTTTCGAGTCCTGAAGAGCGATTGTCACAAGCGCCCAATTTAAAAGTTCTTTGGTTCCGAATTTCATCCCCCTTTTGATACTTTGTTTTGCCATTCTTCACCCCGAAAGCTTACATTCTTCAATTATTTATATTCGTTGGTTTTTTTTTCCGTTAATTAATCCTGCACGTTCACCCAGACTGCAAAATCGACGAGATTACCCAACGAGAAAGTTCATGGACGGTATAATTTTTACGATCCCATTGATATTTTCGTTTTTTTTTCTTTCTCCTTTATTTCAGACGGTTTAGATAATGGTACTCAGATTTTACCAACTGATTCCACAGGAAATCCCGTCCATCCATCAAACGTGAATTCAGAAGGTATTTTTTTTTGTTTTCTGATTTATTTGGTTATATTTATAGTTAATTCTCAGCCCACTACATCATTTCTTGTGTAGAAATAGACAACAAATATTTAAGCAAACCTTCTTCAATTCTGTTCTGCAAACATGATATGTTTTTTTTTATTCTTTTCAATACTCAATATTCATTTTGATGAACGATTTTAGTTCTCTCTTCATCACCAATAATTGATCATTCGAAATTTGCCCGCAATATTCGTCCTATATCGTATGTATCGCGGATGAAACTAAGAGAAAAATAAATTTTGATCAGTACCGTTTTATTATTGGCTATAAAACAGTATTTACTATTACCCATAAAATTGTACTCGATGTTGCACCGGCTATGCGACGAAAATGTTGAAATTTTGAATTTATACAAGATATGTTACGCGCAATCAGTTTTACGATCATGTATGGAACGATTCGGCGAATGGCTGTTTACTCGATACATGGAGAGAAGTGGGCTTAGAGAAAGACATCAAACTCCCACTTCCCACGTTCAAATTTCCATCTCTATTTCGTATGATATCGTAACTCGGCTACGCGGTTACTTTGCATGGAATAGGAATAGCATACATGCTGTAAACGCTGCATGCAGCGTGTCAAAACCGTCAAATAATCATAATTCATCGAGAGTTTCTTCTGCGACTTATTCATCAGGACCAAAACCGGGTCCTCCGAGGAATTTGACGGTCACAGAGATCAGCAACGGGTTTCTCATCACGTGGCAGCAGCCATTGGAGAGAAGTCATCTCATACAATACTACACGATCAAGTACAAGACCGATGGACCGTGGAAAACGCTCAATAAGGGACAAATTCGTCCCGAAGATACCAGCTACTTGGGTAAGACGAAAAATCTGTTTCACCTAAAAAGTCGTAACAAAATTTGGTGACAGTAGCTGGATGTGATATTCTTTCGTATCAGATAGTTTGAAAGATATTAGATTCGAGAGGCGAGACGGAGGCCACTTTCGGTATTCAATTACGCGTCATACCATGTGGTTCAGGCTGTGTGTAATATATATCCTTAGCTCACAAGTGGATGGAATTTCTTGATGGCAATATCGTCGTTTGTCTGGCACAGGCGCTGGTTTAAACCATACGTTGCCCCCTTGTGTTTCTCCTGTATTAATTAAATTCACATACACCTGTGAGCCATACCGCCTGGTTATGCGCACGAATACGAATACATCAAAGTCAGTAGGTATATCCTACTTTATAAACGAGCTACCCCTTCTGCGGTGCTTCGCCTCATGTTACACCGCACACAATGACAAGTGAGAATAATAATTGATTCCATCACGATCATCATCGTGACCTTATTAGAATGAAATTCTGTGACTCACCTGGGCGGTTTCGTGCTCTAGTTTTAAGTGTCCGGGGGAAAAGGAGCCGAGGACGAAGACGCAGTGGTTAATTTTCTTAATGAAATTGATGTGATATTCTGTCGATAGTGAAAAATCTTGTCGGAGGACGTACATACCACTTTCAAGTATTGGCATATTCGGCTACTAACTATGGGTCTAGTGACAAAGTGAAGTTTCCAGTACCAGCAAGGGTCAAGCACAAAGCCATAACCGCTGGCGTTGTCGGCGGTATTTTATTCTTCATCGTTGCCATCATACTAAGTATATGCGCGGTGAAGATATGCAACAAACGGAAACGACGAAAACAGGAGAAAGGTACGCGCCTCGTGGCGATTTTTACTAAAAAAAACCACCTAACAAGCATTCGCCCGTTTCTTCGCTTACGGTCATTCGCTCGCCAATCGTAAAACCGTAACGAAACAACCAAACGAAAAATTCCTGTACATTCTTACTTTAACATTGTCCAGAAAAGCTTCTCAAAGTTACAGAAAAATGACGGTCCGTCCTTGGCCCGCTTATGCTTAGTAACTGTAAGTCGAAAAAAAAGAGGAGGATGTTGAAAAAGGGTGGATTTTCGCTTCTGTTTGTTTGTAAAATCTAGAAGCACCATTTTCAACGTTTTCTTTGGAGGAACAAAATGGTACTTAGTGCCGAGGACTGACCGTTTCAATTGAATTTGCAATAGTTTATGATGGTTTGCGGGTGGTACCGGCGTATGACGTTAGCGCGGAGCGTGCAAGCACCAGACACCTGAACACGTACTTGTTTAACATAGTTTTGTAACATTGTAGAACTGCTTTCAGCGTATAACATGGTGGCCTGCCGAGTCACTGATTCAAGGAACGGCGCAGGGCAGGGCCCCCAGGGAACAGTGCCTTTGAAAAAGTGAGTGTTTCAGTGTTAATCAAAGGAAGATCACATAACCCAGGTCTACCACAAAAAAAAAAAAAAAATCAGAATAGTTCGTCGATGATGTTGTACTTGCAAATTTACGGTCTCTATCATGTCCAATCGCAACATCAGTTGAACTATCGTTACTCTTGCCATTTTTGAACAGCTTTCAGTATCAGTTACATTCATATAGAATCGAGATTGAATTTTTTCGCCAAAGCGCATAATCGACGCGCATCTTGAATGCACATAATGAATGCACATAATACATGTCCAGTTATTAACGTAATAAAAATAGATAATAGCAACTCGACAAGATGCTTTTTGATCGTATTTAATTGTGACGAATGAATTTGAAGAATTAACAATAATCAGTAATGAGAGACTGGAGATTTGAATACGATTGCAAGTACAATCTCAAGTTTAGGAGATATAGTGAGATAGAAATTCGAGTCCCTGATAGGTGACTGGATAACCATTAAAAATATAAGTAACCTCTTCACCACTTATAGAGAGATCTATGCACATATATATTCTACGTGTATGTGTATGGATCTTATCACATGTATCTATTATACTCACTAGTATCACTGACATGATAAAAAAAATATCTATTTCACTCCCTTCTATGCAAAAAAAAGAACATTAGCCACTAAGCTTTTAGAAAAAAGAATAATTAACATGTAAAGAGAAGAAAAAAATAATAATTTCAAGACAAGTTGTAATATTGACGAGCAGGCAGACTTAACCGCAGCAGAGGTATTTTGGACGACGAGGAGTGGCTTTTTTGAATCATCATTATTTTTTTTTTATATCCTTTTTCCAAGGACGAGCGATCACTACCAAACGGAATCGTGAGATTTAATCAACAACCACAAAGGTCACTTTGACAAAGGGCTGATGAAAATTAAATAGCGTAAAAACACGGAACAAAATGAGAAAAAAAAATTGATAATTATTATTTAAAGGCATCCAAAAGTCCACAATACGACTGCAGTGATGCCTATTCTGGATTACCTTTAGTTCTTGAAAAATAATTTCGAATAAATCGAACTTTTTCCTATATTATTTCTTCTCGAATTTATTCTACTTATTATATATTATTATTATTATTATTATTATTATTATTATTATTATTATTATGGGATCATTTTCTTTAACGAAGGCTTTTTGTTTATGGTATAATACTTCTTCACCTGTTAGTTCGTTTCTTTTTTATTTCCAATATTATCTACCTACCCTACCCTCGTTTAATTATATTATTTCATTAATTACCCCGGTCCAAGGTTCTTGTCACGATATAAGACAATGTCAATTACCTCAAACCCGAATCGTGACAGGCTCCTCCGACCTGTCATAGAATTATCTTGTTTTCTTGCTACAAAAGTGAATAAAAAAAAAATATATGAAAAATGAAAGAAAACAAAAAAATATATATATACCGCGTTATGATAATGAAGAAAAAAAAGAAAAGAAATATCCAGAACGGGTTCGACGGTTCAGCCAGTGCCAGCGCGTGTAATAGAATCTAGGCAGCAGCAGGTAGAATTTGCTGCTGAAAAAAAAAAAACTCTCAAAAGAATTTCTCGAATGAATTTGGACACACAACTAGGTGTCCATTGTCCTGTGTGTTCTGTAGGTCGACAAACTTAAACTCGTGCGGCGAGTCAGTATCGACGCTGACCCGTTGCAGCCCGTTGAACCCGCAACCACAACAACCACTTCAGAAACCACTTCAACCACTTCCTCCGCAAGTAACCCCAGTAACTGGCATTGCCACTGCGAATGCCACTGCCAATACGGCCACCTCGGAGCAGGTGTCCGATGAGGCATCTTCGAATCGTGACCGTGAACATCACGCCCATCATGCCCATCACGCCCTCCATCTTGATAACAGAGATTACGAGAGCGTATTTATCATTGAGAGGCGGAACAGTAAGCCTAACCTTCGCTAACCAAGCTATACACGCTGTGTATGACAAAAAAAAAAAAAAAATACAAACAGAAATACAAAAAAAAAAGTCTTCGTCTTGCCCGATTACGTTGCCCGCCGTTGGTAATAATCCCATCGACCAAAATACCGTAGGTACCTATACTACTGTGCAGTGAATGATAAGAGATCTAGAAAAAAAAGTAAAAATATACGCCTGAGAAACAAATATGAATAGGCGAAAGATCGACTTCTCGCACTACACAGCCAATACCGTCACTGATATAACGATAACGTGCGAGGAAAAGACAGACGAATACTGAAGCCACCCCACTGTTGGTTTGGTACATGGAACGATAGAATCCTGCCTTAGGATCTTACCTACTTCGCTACTAAACCCACCTACTGCTACTACTACTAATCTACTACTAATCTACCACTTAGGATGATTGTCATGACCGTAGATGAACGATACAGGCAAACGGCTAGGATCACTAGTTCTTCCAGTCAGTACCCTACCTACCTGTATTGGCGGCATAGGGAGTACATAGATAGACTTATAGAGTATATACACTGTTGGAAAGAATTTAACTTAGACAAAAATGTCCCAGTAGGTCCACTTTACATTTGCGTTATTTTAGCATCTTATTTATGTCACTTTTAACATTCGATACGTAGTTTTTATAAAAATGTTTAAATCGACATACAAATTTTTTGTGGACCTGTTTCAACATTTTATTTCTAACGGTGTACATAGATACTGTTTAGATTTATTATTATTTATTTATTCATTGTTAACTAAATAGACATATTACGTATTATTACTCAGATATATACATTTATTAGAGAGCATATGTGCCTTTCGAATGTATTACGATCAATACGTTTTTTTCATTCCTCCTTCTCAATTAATTTCTTCTTTTCATTTTCATATAATTAATCAGTTTTACACGACATCTATTGTCTACTTAACAGATCTTTCATTATTATACTTTTGCCTGGCAGAGTTTCTTCAAAGGATGTCTTTGACCATGTTGCGGCTAACTGAGCTTCCGCCGTTCGTTGCAACCGGAAGAAGACACCCTTTGACCAACAGTCCCAAAACGCTTCGCTCTATATTCACTTACTAATCCCACTCAACTAATTCGGTCTCAACTTCCACGGTAGACAACTCACTTACTCGGGTAAGCACTTGCATCTACTATCATCGGCGTGTCTCCTCGTTGCTTTTGTGCTTCAAATCTCTCAGTTCTGGAATTTTTTTTCCTAAGCATTTTTTAATCGTTTGTTTTTGTCGTTTTGAAATCGGTTGATCAAATTTTGAGTCTTTTCTCTCTAGATCGATTCGTGAGAGGCCAAGTTGGTTGAGTTGTGATAAAAATGTTTGAAGGATTCTAAATCGTTTTTCTCGTTTCTTTTCAGTTTCTCGATTCTAGACGCCCCATAAGAAGTAGGTACCCCAAAATACTTCCAAAACCCCCAGCTGTATCCAGATACAAAATCTTATTGTCCCCCGGTAGCGTTATCGTTTTCTTTGAAACACCCCCCGTAATTCAATAACTATTCAATTTTATTTATGCGGGTACGGTTTTTATTTTTATATAGGAATTCGATAATCAATAGGCACTTCTATCTGGATACATACGGTACTTTTTACCACATTCTCAATGTTTAAACTCAGTTATATTTCATTGCGTCAGTGTTCTGGTTGATTGAACGCCCCCGAAAGCTTTCTTGAATGACGCTATCATTTTATACTCATTTTTATTTCTGTTGACGCTCCTTTTTTACGGAATGGCTATAAAATAATTCAGCTGCCAACTGCGAATGAAACGTTGCTTATCAAAGCTAATTTAATGATACAATATAAAATACATGAAAACTACGCGATGGAATATCTATTGGAATCAGTAAAGTGTTACCTCTAATTCACAGTTTCAATGAATGGAATTTAATAAAATTTCCTAATCCTCAGCTCCAGCTCCAGCTTACGAGCTTTAAAATTCATATGCTACCCTTTTTTACAAGTTAATAAAGTGAATGATTAACTTCACCCAAGAACATGAATCCCTGACTTTATTCGAAATCCGTTTAATTATCACCGTTTTTAACGTAGGTACGCCAAATACCCTGTGATTCCTCTTCCTCGCGTTTTCGTTATTAGAATTCTGAAAAATAAGTGAACGTTGGTGTTAGAACGAAGCCTGCAGCGATAGATCATAATAATTATACATCACGTAGGTTTGATATCGTTTTAATTAGCATCATTACATCATATAAACGATTAATCATGCCGAATATTGCCCGAGCATAGCAGCAGTAATGTATCCCCGTAACTATATCTATATGCTCCCTATACCACCGCCTAGATTAAAAAAAAAAAAAAAAATCAGTAAATACTTTTTCGATTAATTATTTAGTAATTTTTATATGAATTATTATTACTGTTATTATTACCATCATGTTCACAATCATGAATCATCATCGTTATTATTATCTCTCATTGTTATTTATCAGCATTATTTTTGTGAATGTAATCGTTGTGTTACAACATTCTCTCTCTCTCTCCCCAATCTTTCCCTGCTGCCGGACCCGAAGGAGGAAAAAAGGTGACGAGTTTCGGAGCACCTAACCACCATCACAACCACCACTACCACAAAAAAACAAAAAAGAATTTCAATCCTATATGAAAAAAAAAAAAAACCCAAATCACGCCTTTGAACCACTCTGCACAGGAACGCGCATGGGCATGATACCCTCCCTCTTTTTGCCTCTTTTTTTCTCATATTCTGTAATTGTTTCTTTTTTTTTTCTCAACCTAATTACTAAAACCTAATCATAATTTACTCACTTATTTCGTGCTAGTTTTTTTTTTTTGTTATCGTTGCTGTTGTGTCATTGTTCTTGTTCTTGTTCTTGTTCTTGTTCTTGTTGTTGTTGTTGTATCTTGTTTATAATTGATGTTGCACGTCTTTTCGTCACGAGGCCAGGGATGCAAGGGAGATATTAGGACAACATTATTGAGTAAGAGACACTTGAATAGTGACTCGAAACTTACCTTCAACCGTATATCGAACAAGTTCAAACTTGTAGCACACTTGGCGGAGTCTCTCTTGCATCTCGGTCCCGAATCATCGTAACCAATGTCCTAGAGAAACTCGTGTCTAACATACCATATGTGTATATCGTAGACCTGGAAAAGGCCGAGTACCAGGTCTAAGTCTGCTCCGCGAGATTCTAACACCCACACCGGATTCATCGCGGGGTCGTCCACTCGGTAAGATATCTCGAGCAGCGGACGGTCGCTTCGTGATAGCGGATTCTGTGATGAGCTCGGCGAACAACAGTATAATCGACGCATCGAGCAGCGACGACGGTGGTTTCCTCCCGAAAAACCGCCTCAATGCGAGCTGGCGGAGGCCGTTGGTCGGCACAAGTCAGCTCAGCCTGCAATCCGACGGCAGCGCCATCTCCATATGCGTCCCGAGCCACCTGGTGGGACTTACCACGATCGATGTTCGGGCCCCGGTTATCAGGACCATCGCCTCTCCAAGGTTTCTCGCTAGCTCTCCAACCGGAGCTAACATCCCATGGTCGCCAATGTACTTCAGCGATTTGAGCTCGGTGAGGCAGCCTTCCTCGGGAGAGCGGTCGTTTCCCACCCCACCGGGTTACCTCCAGCTCCGCTCCATGCACCAGAGGTACAGTCAAGAGCTTCCGTCGCTTCGCGCCATCCACGCAGAGTCGAGACGCTTCATTCCGGTTCAGCCTTTGGCCACGTCGTCGCCACCGCAGACGGCCGGACGACCGAAGGCCCGACTGCCACCGAGGCACGCGAGGCACGCGAGGTCGGCACCGGAGCTCGCGGCTTCTCCGGATCTCGAAACTTCTCCGGAGAGCAGGTCCAGCAGCAGCGGTTTTGGCAGCAAGAACACCTCCCAGCAGAACCAGAGCTCGAGGTCCGGCAGCACCGTCGCCGAATGGAGGCCGCCGCCGTACAGACCGCCGCCGCCGCCGCTGGTCGGTAGATGGCTCGAGCTTCAGGACGGGAAGGCGACGCACAAGGCCGTTGACGCGGGCAGCGTCGACGGCCATTACGAGTTCGACCCGGTCTCGTGCACCCCGACTCCTACGTCGGCCTCGACGCCGACGAGGGAAGAGCGACTTCCGGTTCATCATCATCAGCCCCCGAGATACACGAGGGACAATATTGAGGCGAGGGTGCAGGCTATGAAGGCAGAGTTTCATCAGTTCAGACAGAGGCAGGCTAGACGACGACAGAGTGCACATCTTGAGAGCGCTTGCTAGTTCGCGGGGTGACGGTACGGTTTATTTTTCGCTCATGATGGACATTTTGTATATCAGGGATTATTCGGTTTTATACCAACGACGTTGATGAAGTAATACTGTGGCATTTTTATTTTGATGGGTTTTTTTTTTATCATAAGGAACCGCGTCTGCATTTTGATGGTAGGTAAATAAATAAAAATCGGTTGATCAAAAACGAGGGAAAAATACGAGATGCGCATCGTAATGTTACAGCCGAAGGGTTGTTGCTGAAGAGATGATTAATACTAGTGTATAAACATGACAATACTTTCATCGGCTCAGTGAAAGTATTTATAATATAACGAATAAAATAAATAATAATTACCGAAGGTGCAACCGACGACGATGAATCGTGACAATTAATTAAAACACTGATTTAATGATAATGTAATAATGAAATAAAGAAATAATACTCCAAAGAAACTGTACTACGTGCTGTATACCTTTTAAAGAATGAAAAGAGAAAAGAAGAATAATAAGAAGAAGGAGAAGCAACTAATTAATAATTTAATCGTAATAATATAAATAATAAAATAAATAATAAAATAATTATAAAGTATAAGAAAAAAAGTTATATAAGAGCAATGGACTCGGAAAAGTGATATTAGGCCGGAGCTTGCCTCGAGAATCGCTTAAGGACACACACATTCGTACTGCACTGCCTGTTTAGGGTTTCGTTAGCGACCCAACGTATTAATCGGCACAATAACATTTTCTTTATTCCATTTCCCCAAGCATCGTATATATTTGAAGAAACAGGAGAAAAAAAAAAACTTGAAAATTATTTTAAAAAATGATAAGAAACTTCTGCGTATGTTTCTGCAGGTGTAATTTTAGGAGAGAAAGGAGAATATAAATAAATATATACAATTCTATCCCACCCATCCCAACGATCTCTAGCTTATAATTGAGGAGAGAATAAATAACGAGGATAATGTAATATGAATATAAAAATGGAATTAATCCCACCCAATTCTCACCAAACGCATTGTATCAAATCACGGTCAAACTTGGCTTGAGGGACAAGGGTTTTGGGAGTGCCTGTGTACCTGTCGCCGTCATCGTTATATCTTCCAAGCGTCAGGTTAAAAGAGAAGAAATTACAAAAAAAAAAGGCTAATAATTTTCCGTAGTTACGTAAGTTATTTATTTAATTTCATGTACCTTCGGTTCAAATTTTTTATCTCAACGGATGAAAAAAAGCGTTATAATGAACGAGAGAATGAAAAAAAAAAAATTATTTTTTTACGGCACAGGCATTAAAAAGTCACTTTTTGACGCCTGTTTTCGTTCCGACAAGTCGCACTTTATACCGCTAAGTTCAAAGTTGCGGTATAAAGTCTTTATTCTGCAACTTTGATGCGCAGTTCGAAGTGCGCATGTCAAAGTTGCGCAATAAAGTCTTTATACCGCAGGATACCCCCTCTCTACTACCTTTTACAGCAGCTCCTATACGCAGTTCGTGCAGAACTCGACTGGCGTCAAAGTGACTATTAAAGCCTTTTCCGTAAACAATATTGAATGGGGCGCGCGCAGAAAGTAACTGTTCGGCAAGGTTATGTTTTTAGTACTCGCCGTTGCTTTACAAGACTCGCCTTCGGCTCGCCAGGTAAAACCAACGGCTCGTACGAAAAACATAACCTTGCCGAATAAACAGTTACTTTCTGCGCATGCCACATAAATATCTATTTTGTGGTGTAATGATTTATTTTTGGGAACGGAAAAAAATCCTGGTAAGAGGATATAGGTGTGGCCCTTAGGTTTCCCAGGAGATCCTTGAATCGCCCCCCAGCCAAGCCTGAACATACATTTTAATTTTTTTATAGTACAAACACTTTTTTATGTACATCCTCATAGACGCGTGCGATTTGACGATATATATGCGTACGCGTGTATGCGTTTGTATATATTTATAAATATATACATATATATATATATATATACATTAAAACAAGATATTAGCGAGGGCTCTACACTCACGATTCAACTATACTTTGAGATAAAATACAAAAAATGAGAGAAAAAAGAGAAAAGATTATTGAAAAAAAAAAAAAATCGACGCTGTTAATAAGCTGTATAATTGAAATTGAGAAAAAAAAAAAAGGGAGGTGACACAAAGAGTACCAATATTCTAAAGTAATTCTAATAATTAATTTAATAATTTGATAATTAATTGATATTGTAAATCGTAACGATATATGTAGCGTGTAGTGTATAATCAACCAGACGACGAAAAATATATAAAATTGAAAGATGAAAAAAAAAGAAAAAGAAATAAAAAATACAGAAGAAGAAGGAGAAAAAAAATTAATAATTAAAATATGGAGAAATGTTTTTAATATGAGGACTCCGACGGTCCTGTTGCTGTTGTATCATATTATAATTAATAACACAGATTAGTTCATAATAAATAAATATTAAATAATAATAAACGACTTATGGATAATAGTTATAATAATATATTGGGTGTTTGTGATTGTCCCTATAGGCTTTGGCACGTCACGATTTATAACGGTAAAACAGAAAAGAGATTATTCTCAATTATTGCTGTATTCTTGACTCGTCACGTCAGACTATTTTGAACTGAAATTGAACAATTACCCAGTGAAAATTACGCTGTGTAAAAAAGAAACGACGCGTAAATAATTAAAATGAATTTACTAATTATATCAAATTCCAAGGACACGTTGAAATTATTTCAGCTTTTAGCACATTCAAAAATCGTGACGTTTCAAAGCTGATGAGAGAAAAAACGCAATTTAAAACGAGGGCTGACAGCCTCCGTCAGCAAACGTTTTTCTTTCGCGAGGATATAGACCCGTAATTAGATAATTATTATGGGCGTATAAGTAACGTGTAGATATATCATAGCTAGATACAACGATCTCAAGAATGATAAACAAAAAGAAAAAAAAAATCAAATAAAAAACACATGTGGATCGCTAAACCGTATGATCACCGTATTACATAGGTACATACATATATTAGTTATAACGTATTCGAAGATAAAAGGCTATGGTTGAATCGTGAATTTGTTGTAAAACTACCTTGTTTTATTATTATTATTATTATTATTATTATTATTATTATTATTTTATCATTATTGCATTTACTAAGTATAATTATCAATTAATTAATGAATTAACGGGAATTTTGTTCCTGGGAGCCGAATATGTTTCGACTGACGTTAGTACAAAAAAAAAAAAAAAAAATTAATAATAATAAATTAACCGCGGTATTGAATCACTGCTATTTCTTATTAATTATATCAATACGCAAGTACGGATTTCTCTTCTAATCAACGATGTAGTCACAAACTGCATCTAAGAGACCGCTGATAAACCCCTGCAGTCGATAAATCGCGTATCAAATTATGATAACCGGGTGATAGGAGATAATTAATGAACGATGTGAACGTGGAATTTACGGCTCTCAGGTACCGATTCTCAAATTGCCTTTGTGACGAGTGTTCGATAACTGAAAAACTAGAATTCGTTTCATTTAAGCGAAATATCCCACCGAGATATCCCCCTGTCTGTATGAGGGCGCGGTAAGATAAAATATTGCACGAATCGCTTATAGAAATCGCTGTTGTAAAATCTATACGCTGGGTGGATGAATCATTGATATTGGATCACGAGGATATCTGAAGCGGAAAAAAAATCGCTCGATTATATAAATTTGTTTTTAAAAAAAGGACGTAAATAAATCTAAAAAATAAAATTGTTTAACTATTGATATTCGAAAATTTTTTATATTTGATAGTTTATTGAAGGTTTCGAGAGAGTATCGTTAACGTGCGTCACAAAGCCAAGAGCCAATTTAGTGATATTAATTACGATCATATTGAAGTTATTTTGTATAAACAAAATATTATCTTATAATTTCAAAGTACAAGATTTGTTGTTTTTATTTTTTCTTATTCTATTATTTTATATTTTTATAATATAATTCAATGTAGTCGTGGTCGTTACGCGACTATCGTATGTACGATTAAATTATGAACTTCTTTTTGTGAAGCCTCATTATCCCTTTATACATATATATATTTTTTATCTGTTTTTATTTCGCCCCAAAATTCCAAAACATACTATCTAGGACAAATTGTAGACAATTTATTATCAAATAAAAATGAAATAAATGAAATTTGAAATGACAAGAGTTAAGACTTAGCTTCACACATTCCGGACATTCCACACAGAATTCAAGCCACTTTATGCCACGATGGAATATCTACTTTTCAATTCATTCACCAAATTATCCAGCTACGAGTTATTTCAGCTCTCAAGATTTCAAGCTACGGTTTGTATTAATGCCCACAATTTTTCATCTCTTGAATACAGTTGACGACATGAAGCGGTAAATTAATCTTAGAGACAGATATAGTTGAATTCTTCTGTACTCCTTGCGCTGATTTTATATTCGATAATTTATAGTATCCTGTCTGCACACTTATGAGAATAAAGCGAAAACCGCATCGAATCAACTTTCCAGAGGCAAAGCAGTATAAAGGATGCAGCTCCTCACAGTCGGTAGTAATGTTGATTCCTGGGTCGTTTTGTCACTTATTAGTAATGACTCTATAATGGCAGGTGAAATTGTTTCAATCAAAGGATCCTCATTTGCGTATACTATATGCTGAAAGATGCATCAAATTGACCCTCGGCTTGGTAAATATATACGATTTTAATTAAATTATCGTACAAGCAACAAGATTATTTTTGTGTTTGATAAATCTCAATTGCTCAGAGATGATAGGAAAATTGTCAAGATTATTTTACGCAGACAGAATAACAGTTTTTAATGCTCCGACCTTGAATGGGAAGCGGGAAATCGTCAGAGGTCGTTTTTGACCCTTTGCTCACTCACCCATCCTGAATAGTGTGGAAAACATCAATAACGCCAAAATGTGTTCCAAAATGATGAAATCAGTGGTGCAGCGAGTACCAACATTTTCAAACAATCGTAAGTTATAAAGACAGATGGCTTTCAATATGAATATTTTCTTGACGAGTATACAATCAACGACTAATTATATTTCGGACAAATTCTCTATTAAACACAATAAAAAAATGTATCAGAAATTTTATTTTATGAACAAGAAAGTTTCGATTATTTTGATGAAATATAAGCACGAATCAACCTGTAAGAACTTGTCACAAATGGTGGGGTGGCCCAAAACGGTTCTTCTACCCTAATTAAAGGCTAAAAGTTCTTCATAATCTGGTATCCAACACGAAATGCGTCCGAAATATTTTTCTGTTCAATAAAATGAATGATTTTTCCGTTTCCATTACTGGTTTTGTCCGAACGGTCCAATTAGGGGCTAGTCCGCGCGCCTGAAGCGGGCAACCGGAGTTACGCCTCACTCTCAGGGCAGAGGTGCATAAGGTGTGTGTAACTCCGGTTGCCTGCTTCAGGCGCGCGGACCGTGGACCGTACACACTGTATATCTGATGTTTCTGATTCTCCTAAGGCTTCATAACGTCACGGTTGATACAAACGAAACATATATCGTAAGTTATTGCTGTACCTATCACTTGCTACGTCAAACTGTCCACCCCCCCCCTCCCCTATGCCGAAATGAATGAACCAATTACCCAGTGGAAATCACTGCATGCCGGATGTTTATTCATTAAAATGAGTTTATTAATTAAATCCAATTTCAAGGACGGGTGGCTTCGGTGAAGTCGAAAGTGTCTACCTTTGGAAGCTAATGAGAAAACGTGGAAATAAATCCACCCTCGTTAATCATATCCTCGGTATTGTAGTTATATCCGAAATCACTGCATTGAATTAAAACCTTTGTTTTCTATAACAGGACGGACACAAATGAAAATCATTTGATTAAAAATATTAGGAGCTTTTCTATATTTTATTGTCGATAAGATGATTAAATGAAATTTGAAATGACAAGGATTAAGACTATTTCGCACATTTTACACAGAATTTAAGTCACGTCACAGTAGATATCACACTGGTATGTCCACTTGTCGATTCAGTCACCATGAGAAAAACTGACACGCATAAAATCCCTCTGTTCTTCAGTGACGTTGATTTTATACTTGACAATTGACGATGTACCACCTACTGATTGTGACTAGGTTAAAGCGAAAACCATCGAATTAAGCCTGCGGAGTTTAGCAAGGCAGTAAAGTACGCAGCTCCGCACAACAGGCATTAATGCCAGTCCCTCGGTCGTTCTGTCACTCAGCCAATCACTCATTCGTAATGCCTCTATAATGACACGCGAAGCTGTTTCAATCAAAGGATCGTCATATGCGTAGATACGCTCAAAGATGAATATAATTGACCCTCGCCTCTACGTAGGTATGAGCTTTTGAATAAATTACCTTCGCGTACAAACAAGAAGAGGCTATTTTTATCTTCGATGAATTTAAAAGGGTTGAAACAAAGCTGATATAAAAAACCGGCAAATTTTTCCGGATAAAATGTCTGCTGATGGAATCTTATATCCAATGGAATTTTATATCCAGGAAATTAGGTTACGGCAAGAATTCCTGCGTTTAGGTATACATACGACACAACCAGAGTCGTGATTGATCTAAATTACGCCAATTTCCATGATTTCTGCAGGGCACCGGTTCGTCGCGTGCTAAAACTGGAGCGCCACTCATAACTGGAAGGGTAGTCTCTCAAATATTGACGAAAGCTCCGAACGCATTATTCGACCAAAGGTGAGTTTATCGATGAAAAAAAGCGTATCGAATCACAAAACCGATGATCGCCGCTAATGTCAATTTTTTTAGAAATTCATTCATCGATTTTCAGTAATTCGAGACTGGCCAATGAATGCTCGTGGTCCACGAGAACGGTTCTATTATCTCAACAGAGTGACAAGGCTGTGGGCAGTCAATGCAGCAGCACATAACGGACGTGACGTCACTTGAGGTCAGCCATACCTATGAATAGCACGGAAATCGGTTTGAACTCGCGGCAAAAAGTCAATTTCAGTTTTCAAAAAACAGGTCAATCTATATCACATCGATCTTGAGATCATCGGTCAATCGCTTTGACCTTCAGAACCAACTGATCAACGGGATTGATTCTTTTTCATCAACCGATCTTTCAAGATGGAAAAAAAAAGATTATGAAAGAATAAGTTTGGAATGAAGACGATTTCTGTGACAGATGATGCGCAATTTTTCAGGGTTGACCTGGAAACTGATGTTTATGCCCTGCGGTTTAGCTCCATCCTGGCGGAAGAAGCATATTAACTTCTTGACTTAAGACTTGAAACACGAGATGACTCGGAATTTGCTACAGCTTTAAATTTCTGTGCCACTTCGTGTGTTGTCTTGTGCTATACCGATGCAGTTGTTCTTTCGGATTGTTTCACGTGGGTGTATAGAACGTGAGGAAAGTTGGTTTTATAGTTTTAATTTTATATGTAATAGGTATATGTTGAAGAAAGCATCAGGTTTGCCCTCGTTCTTGAAGAATAGTTAAGAGCTGCATAACTCCTCAAGTGAGTTACGGCTTAATGTCGTTGAGCTGTATTAAAGGTTCAGTAAAGTCATTCCGGTAAAAGAACGGTATAAAAAAAAGGCCCTTCCTAAGTGGGCTTGGCGAATGCTTACAACGAGATGAGAGGAAACGAGAGGAGCGGTCGTCGTTCTTTTTACAATTACTTTATTTACGCACCCACGCCAACGTCAATTTCATACTAGAACTCGCGCCGTACCCCTCGAAGTGTGAAATAAAACGCCTCTACAATTTCACTCGAATTACATCATTCGAGAAACTTATATGATCAAATATCTATCGATCACCAATTCGGAATGTGACTTAACGAAATAATATTTACGAATTAATTATTGTCTTCCGAAATAATATTTCTGACTCGGTGTTCTCTAATTACGTGATTAAAATCAGAATATTTCATTAAAGTTGTTTAATTAGGAGTTGAACAACTTGACTTTTCTTAGGGTTGAAATTAATGTGATAGAAACTAATAAGACGGGATATGGGTGACGAATATGCAGACGTAGAATATAAGCAGCAGAATTCTAGTAAGAATGAAAATAAGAATTGACGATGCTGACTAAAACTAGAAGATAGAAGTAGACTGAAGTCTCGTGATGAGAGTAATTCCTATCCCTTTCACATAGGCAAGGGGTTACGATGTCAACTGACCGCGTTCCTACGTGACTATTCAGAGTACAATGAGAATCCTTATTCCATATATCGAGAAGTTGCCGCGACCTTTGTCCGGCCTGGGTAAGATCAACTTCATTAGAAGATCTTAATTGGTGGTTTCAGGGTAAATGATCTCAGTGACCAGTCGTGTGCAGCTTCCGTCAATAAAGTGAACAATTTGGTGTTGCACTAATTCCCCTCAACGGTTTCTAGTTGATTTACTTCACCCATGACATTAAATTTTCCACGGTAAAAGACAGAATTTTCTGCAACGCCAACATTCTTTTAATCCTTGGTAGATTTCAGATGGAGTCTCAAATTGTACAAAATTTCGGTCCCACGATTGGAAACATCGAATCTTTTATCTCTTGCGCTCTTTATTATAACTTCTATGCATATGTTCATTGTTTGTGTCGAAACGTACGTTGCTCCCTTTGTCGCTGTGCAGTCGGGGTATGAAAGCAATTTATCCAAAAGAGATGTAGTTGACCGGGTCCAGAAATTGGGGAGGGCTGTAGAACCGTACACAAAGCGGTTGTAGTTCGGTTCAATTCGGTTCATTCACCGTCTCCCATGGTATTCGGTTCGTCCCATTTATTAGCAATCAGGGTGATTGTCATTGACACCCGTGACCCATGACCGTCTACTCAGCCGGATTTCTAGATACTCTTATCTAAAATCCGCAAACAATACATCAAATCTCCGTCATTCGTCTTCTTTGCAGCGTTAATTGGTGCTTATCGATGGATCGCCTCACCCTCTCCCGTTCCGTGCACGCTTTCGATAAAGCACGTGCCTCCCAGTGTTAATTAATCAGTCAAAAGTGGGTGTGACCTTTTCTGTATTCGAATGAGGTACGGTGGTTGCCGTTGTGCCTATGAGGATCGAATTATCCCCCACCCCTTTGCACTTGTATCCGCTTAGCTCAGCGGTTGCGGAGCAATTACTTAGTTGACTGCTAGAAGCTCCTCCGGTTCTAGACCACTCCGTGACACCAGCGCTCGTAAGAGTGAAAAGCTAAAACTACTTGGATAACTATTTCGGCGGACTCTTTGGTACCGTTTATCGTGACGTCGTTGTCCACCTTGACTGAGGTTAAAGTTCAGCGGGGAAAATATACGCTCAATCATATCCCCTTAGTCTCGTTAGTGTCGACTCAATTTTACCCCCCGCAAAAATATGCTTCGCCAGTTGTAATATAATCTCTGACAAGGTGTAAGCATTTGGTTCGAAAGTAGTGGAACAAGCTGTGGGTAAATAATTACGAAGTAATGAGAAACAGGGGAACAGAGATCGTTGATTGATCGACTTTGTTTCCAATAAAAATAACGAACAGGTGGGTGTGAGGGACTCGATTCAAAGTGATGGTGGAAATAAATGTGCGACAGTTGGGACAGGATTGAAAGAAAACCCAGCAGAATATTATATCGACATTTCGCCTCGTTCAGAGACCGATTACGATGAGGAATATCGCCGCGTTTCTGATCACCCTGTTGTGCTACGAGGGTAAGAAATGTCCTTTCATCTTCTTTCTTGCCTGAATGCAGAATCAAAGGAATCATATTCACAGAATTGATATGCAGTAGCGTAAGTAGCATGATGCATAAATGAACATGAAGGTTCGGCACGCTACACGATTTTATAACTCTACTGCAGGTTCATCTGCGACGTTAGATTATTCCACCTTGAAATAAAATGTTGGATCTTCACCAGAATGTGAAATCATCCTCCCAGCAAGATTCTAATGATTCTGAAGAGAGCAAGTAACTTTTTTAACGTTGGTATAGTTGAAAATAAATGTTCCATAGGTGCACTGAGACTTTTGTAAGGATTTGAACATTTTTGATCGTATTAGTAACTGGAAATAGTGTAAAAATTGCAAATCAAATGTTGAAATCAATCAACAGCCAATGTTCAAATAACACAAGTATGTACCTGGCCTGCTATGACATCATTTAGTTGATTTTTTCTGAGACTGTGTGTATTTAAGATATTACAACCTGACTACTTTTCTTCTAAACGAAATTACCGCATGCATCAAGATGAGTTATGAACGTCTTGAAGTGAAGGAAAAAAGATCACAAGTCGTAAACAACATGTTGTAACCGTGTCGGCATCGATATCTTCGTTAATTACGCAATAAGATATCAGTTAATGGTCAATCATCGAAGGTCTTGCCATTCTCTTCCAACAGGTTTTTGAAAAATCACATCTTATGAAACATGAAACTGTGTCTAGCGTATTGAGTGGCTCGTCTCGAATTTGCATACGATTACCGCGTAATGTGCACGTTACACACTTGAGCGGTTTCGAAGTAATCTGGTTTCAATCCTGACCACTGACCAGCAGGCGACAGGAGCCCAGATGTGGGATAGTGGAATCGCAAGATTTCTCATAATCTCAAGCATCCATGGCATCCAGAGAATCGTCCTTATTCCAGCAAGAATAATTGCCAATTACAGCCATTACATTTTCGACACGTGTTTCATTCAGCTCAGGGCTACGGACTGCTCGAGGAAGAGAAGGAGCCGACATCCGTCACCGCTGGTGTTGGTGATCACGTAGTTTTTAACTGCGATTTGGACTTCCCTCACGATCTCCCCATCCCCTACATATTGAGATGGTTTCACGAGGTGAGTTTGCGACAATTTATACAACAAACAACGAAATTGAGGCACATATTCTAAAACCTTTGATAGCTTAACCCAATTGACTGCATTCGGAATGAAGGCTTCGATTAGATAAGAAAAATAATTTGAATAAACCAGCGGAAACAAAATGCAAATAATTTAATGCTTGTCTCGCATGAATGAAGTGGAAATTAACCTGATTGGAGCCTGATGCGTATGCAAATCATGTGCACTCGAAGGCAGTAATTGGAGTACGGGACACAAGGCTGTATTATATTTAGGTTGTCAGTCTGAGCCAGGAGGGGTTCGTTCTGTCAGTGGGTCACTGCTAACACGGAACGCATTGTCGCGCGATTAAGCTTCATTAGTATGTAGTGTACCTCTACTTTATGTTGAACACGTTTCGAGAGTCCCTAATTTTCAATGGCTCCTGATCGACGGTCCAGAAGAATTAAAAAAAAAAAAAAAAAAATCGATGACAACTTTCCGGCACCCATGGTCATCTTGCCTTTGACAAAGCCGATGAAAGTTGGAAGACGAAGTTCCATAGAGACAATGCGGTCCATCGGGTCAATCAGCCATGGGCGGTGCACCGGAGCGACGCGTTGCATGTCACGCCTGATTCATCCGTTAAGACCTTTTTAATACCGCCACTTATTAATTGAATGGAAGGGGGGTCCAAGTGTCGTGATGCGTTGTTAAATCCCATCAAAGTTAAGCCTTAATTCAATCACCCCGGGGTAAAGTTCCTCGCTCTAACTCTAACCGCCATAACTAACATCGTGTTCACGTCTCGATTCGAATAATAGTCCATCTCAGTCGATACCACGAATAAAACTCTTACCGTTACAGAGGGAGCTGGTGTACTCTTGGTACGAAGGTGTGATAACGGGGGCGGACGAATTCGCGGGAAGAATTCATCTGATAGGAGATGAGGGTGGAACGACTCACGGACAAGGAAGTATCAACCTGACAAACATACGAGAGTCTGATCAAGGATGGTACGAATGCCGAGTGATATTCCCAAACAGGACACCGAGCTCCAGGAACAACGGGACGTGGGTGCACCTGACGATAGATGGTAAAATTGTACATTCGAAGAAGCCGCGGTTTCGTTACTATTGATTGCGTCATTAACATTGATAATTAGCTGAGATGTTCAAAGCTGAAACTAATTGACTAACTAGAAGGGATTATCGATGACTTCCAACTGATTTCCGACCGCAGACATACTTGGGCACGAGTTTCTTAAAAAATTCTTTCATACGGTGTTGCCAGCCGGATTATCCTAAGAGACGTTCAAATTGACTAAATGCGTGGGCATAACGGTGAATTAGCTGAATTAGCATCACATTACTCCGTTTCTAACTCATCGGTATCCCGCTAATCTGAATATCATTCTAGCACCATTTTTATCGTACGTGTGACATCTTGAGGTCTTGGTCAGTTTGAAAACCTTTGAACTCTGGTGGCAATTAAAAATCTCTATGTAGTCGATGATGATTCCTCGCACCGTCGTGCCCGGTGCTATAAAAACAAATTCAGGACACTCTCTTTCCGGTTTTGTACATCATTCAATAAACCCAATCCATCGAATAAGATAAAATTGCTATCGAACAAAACGTGAACGCGCCTTTTCCGCTGATCGTTTCGTTGTCGACAAACGTACAGTTTTACTAATTATTTCACGAACGGACATGTCATTGACTAATCGCAGGATAGGGTGCCCGACGTATCCGTTTTACGCATCGATTTACAGATCCTTTTGTACTTTTGGCTCGAAGTCGACTGATTTAAACGATTAATTGAGTAATGCTGTGTATTTATGTTAATCGTCGAAACCACGCAAAGCTTTATTAATCAACGCTTAATTGTGATTAACAAAAATGTACCTAACGTCGTACGACATCGGGAAATAGTCCATTGCACATAACCGTATTGTGAAAAAGATAAAAACAAGAAGAGAGACGAAAGCAAAAAGCGAAAAGCCGCTTACTAACCAATCACCAGACAGACTCGTTAAATCGTTCAACCAGGTGTGCCCACGCGGCCACCGATTGTTTCAGGAGAAAATCTTCTGGCTATTCCACCGATAAATCAAACAACCATGGAAGGTGACACCGCGAACTTTGTATGCGTCACCAAAGACACCAGCTCCGTTGTCACTTGGTTTCGCGAAGGCGTTCCGATAACCGAACTCGAGGTAAACAACCCTTAGCTGTACAATATGATCCGCCCAGACATCAGTTTTCTCTAACCACCAGGAAAAGTCATCTGTTTCTTTTTCTACCCTTAGAGGCGCTGTGGTTAACACGAATAGAGGTGAATTTATGTTGTGTGTTTTTGTCCAGGAACTTCGAAGCAGAGCGACTACACGTAGCGATGGAACTCTTACAATATCATCAACGGCCATGGGCGACCTGGGAGAATACACCTGTGTGGTTACAAATCCAAATTCCGAGAGACAGACCGCCTCTGCTTTTCTTAACGTGCAATGTAAGCGAGAGCTCGGTTTACCTTACGCTAATTGAGACGTAGTGCACGATGAAATTCTGAAGTGCTGATAATCAACTCAATCATTATTCTAAAGGGATGTATAAAGTAATCAAATTATCGCTAAGTGCTCCTCTGCTCTTTTCCCCCCAACGTGAAATTAGATAAAGCCAAGGTGATTTATGCACCGCGAGAAGTTTACCTGCCCTACGGGAGACCGGGACTTTTGGACTGTCACTTCAGGGCTAATCCTCCACTGACTAATTTGAGATGGGACAAGGACGGATTTCTCTTCGATCCCTACAATGTCCAGGGTGTATTTTACAGGAGAAACGGATCTCTGTACTTCAGTAAAGTGGACGAAACACACTCCGGCAGTTACACCTGTACACCGTTCAACAATCTTGGCACGGAAGGACCGAGTCCGTCCATCAAAGTCGTAAGTTCGGAATTTCATGGTATATCAATATAAATTATCGCTTCATGAAGAAAATCAACATCGATTCCGATAAGCCGAAGATGAAAGTGATCCGAATGGTTAGAAGCGGTTGAAAAAATTACGAGCTAAGAAGAGTATTTTACGATCGTCGAAGCGTCGAGTCGGTTGGGACCAACGACCGGTTGAACGGTACTTTTGTATGGACTTTTATTCTCCAATTATGCTCTCGCACTCAGATGTAGAGGTCCATAGGATCCTAAACCATGAAAGACGTTTGTCCGCCGCGTTACCCCCGAGGTTAAAAATCTCTTTAACCCGAATATAAATGGTCTCTGTCTGACCATATCTCATCTACCGTCCGATTCTTTACAGCTTTGATATCACGAATTTCCTTTGCTGTGATTATGTTCACCATTTTATCTTCTACTCTTCTTCGCAGATCGTACAAAGGCCACCCGTGTTCACGGTCACTCCTCAACAACTCTATATGAGAAAACTTGGCGAAAGCTTGGAAATACCCTGCGATGCTAGGGACGGGGATCAAACACATCGTCCGAACATCGTCTGGTTCAAAGTACGTTAACCTTTCATCTAAAAACCAATTACTGCGTGATTGCGTAGCAAAACTTTCGATAATAACAGGAAAAAGCCGAATCAGACTGCTACGATCGTGATTCAGTAGTGGTTCTTCCAATCGTGTAAGATTTGCTTGTCAATTGCCCTGAACAAGTAGTAAAAGTGTGATGAATGAATGCTAAGTCTGTACACAAAAAACGTGCGAGTGATTCTGAGACTGAGTGAACCACTGAGACGTAGTACGTATCGTGACGTAACATCACCTCGATTGTATCGTAACACAGGTGTGTTTAGGATTCAAACGGCTAACCCAGAAAGTGTGGAAGCTAGCGATGTTCTCGATTTACTGATGACGATAAGTCTCGTTGCCACTGTATGTACATACTTTACTCGTCTGTACACTCATTCATGTAAGATGATTCGCTCAATTTATTCTAGTACCGTCTCTGAGGTGCTTATAACAAATTGTTTAGTTCGTTTGTCTGAATGCATTCAACTAAACATAAAGCATTGGTCAAACAGTAATTTACATAATGCTAGGCTAACTCGTATGAGTTACAATTAGTAACACGTGGATACGGTTCGTGAGAAAAGTGAGTGAAGCGAGCTAATTGCCGGCTCAAGCACCCATTTTCGTTCGATTTGACCCCTTGATTAGGGTCACTGAAACATATCCGTCTTCAGACTCTCACACCCAAGCTTGTGTTGTATCTTCCAAACGGTCGCTCGTAGGCGACAGACTTCTTGAACTTTTTTATAGATAATTTAACGATCTTAAAAATTAGTTTGAACCACTGTTCACCTAGGAGTACTCCGAAGGGAGATATCAGCAAAATTAGGGGTCAAGCATTAATTCAAAGTTTGGACTCGTTATTTGTTCATTTTCAAGTAATTGGATTCTTTGTTCTCGATTAACTGTCTGATGTAGAGCTCGAAGCTTTCTGGGTTACTTTTCATAAATCAATATCTTGTAACCCTTAACTTGGCCAGAAGGACGGAACTCCGTTGTCGCCTGATCGGACTACGATCATTGGAGGTAATCTGACGATCGAAAGAATCCAAGAGGATGATCGAGGCCTGTATCAATGTGCAGCGAGCAATGAGGCCGCCACAGTTGTCGCTGACGCTGAACTGATGGTTCTGAACGTTGCACCAAGGGCACCATACAATTTGAGTGCGAACAGCACCAAGAACGCCGTGATGCTGCGGTGGGTTCCAGGATTCGTCAGACCAAAAATGGAGTATTCCGTCTGGTAAGAAATATTTGTGTCTCAATTGACCAGTGATGAACCCAAAAATCTCTCTGAAACACTCTGATTAAAAAATTCACAGGTACAGATCGACGGACACGACCGAATGGAGAACTATGAAAATTTTGTCGCGAAAAACGACAGAAGCTTTCATAAACAACCTGAGCCCCGGAAAAGAATACGAATTTATGGTCTTGAGCCAGGATAATCATGGCGACGGAATGTTCAGCAAAGCTTTACGCATATTCACTAAGCCCAGTGAGTACAGAGAAGCTGAAGTCCAGGAATCAAATGTTTTATCATTTTTAGACGATTAGTCGAATCATTTTGAGAATAATTATGAGTAAAAGTCGTTTTTGCTTTCGATTTTATCAGTCTCTGGATTTCAACCACAAATTTAGGGAGTTGATCACGATATTGTTATTTTCAGGTACAATTGATCAGAATTCAGCGTCCGAGTTCAGAAGCCCCAAAGGTCAGAGTGTACACAGTTTATTAATAGCATCCCAAAACGAGACTGGACTATCTAATCACCGTCAATTATTTTACTTTCGACGTAGACTCATCAGAATACATGGGAACTCCGAGGAACTTGAAGGTTCAACCCACGGTCGAGGGGTACCTGGTGACCTGGGAACCTCCGGATCTCGGTCGCGAACATGTCAGGATATACGTTGTCAGATGGTTCCGAGGACCGCTGGAACATCTTTATGGAAAGGCTGAGACAACCGATACGTACTTTCTGGGTGAGTCAAAAGCCACCTCTATTTGTTGAGATTTTGGTTTATCTTTGTGAAAAAATGATGTGTAGGTGTACACAAATAATTTGGGATGTAGAAATTCCTTTCTAAAAATCCATCGCTTCGTTATCAGGGACGGCATTGACACCCTTTACAGAAACTATAATCCACTATGAAATAACAAAAAATTTCTGACAGATACGAGATGCGTTAACAATGACGACATTTTTTTACTGTGGAAGTTGATTATGAGGAAGCAAATTTCGTTTTCTTAGATGTCGAGCTTTTTTTTGGCTGATACGATTTTTTTAATTACATTTCTCATTTGTGGTACTCCGTGGTTTCAGTGAAAACCCTGGAGGAGGAGAGCTACTATACCTTTGAAGTGACTGCAATGTCTGTATCGGACGATTTTTCAACGAGTGAACGTTTCGCCCTTGAGGTTCCTGCCTATCGAAGAAACAGGGCAATTTCAATGGGAATCGTTGCCGGAATAGGATTCCTCGCTGCTGCATTAGCAGCCGTCTGGTGGGCGAGGAAGAGATTCTGCAAAGGATTATCGAACGAGAAATAATTAGGCTATGAAAATCTTTACTTAGTCATGCGAGAAACATACAATAATATTACATATCTCTGATGCAGAAAATAGATTCTGGTCAAACGAGCAACCGCATGAAGGAAAGGAAATGGAAAGGAGAATCAAAAAAATTAAAAAAATATATATTGTTTGATACCTGGATAGATTCTAACTGCGCAAATGATTTACTCATAGTCCATATAGTTTATACGTCAGAGTTAGGATGATATGTACAATAAATATGATTAGTTAGCGTCAAACACTGTCAGAAATAAAGTGTTAAAACGGGTCCATCAAAAATTTTATATTGAATTAAATATTTTTTGTTGCATGATTGAATGAGAAAAAACAGCAAAACTACATATTGAATGTTTAAATGATATAAACTTGTGTTCTATCGACACAAAAGTAACACAGATTAAAAAACACAAATGGACCTAATGGAAAATTTGATACATGTTAAATTTTCCAAATTTTTCTAACAGTGTAACCACTGAATGAAAATATAAAGCCACCCTCGAATCACAGGCAGGTATGTTTCATTATTGCACTTAGGTTTAAATGACGTCGCGATAGGAAACTCAGTGTAGTTTTGTGACCCGATAATTTCAACTCACAATCAGTTACGTGAGATGATATGTATATTAATTATTCCTCATATTCGCGAATGATTTCTATGTTTTCTTCTTCTCTAAGCTACAATCTAAGTTATTGAATAGCAAACTTCATCTATAATGTAATTGCGTGAGTCGACAAGAGGAAAAAATATGTCACTTATTCACAGAATACGATTACTGAAAACATGTCCACACTGAATTAACAGGTTTATCAAATTTTTGCCGAAGAATCTATCCGAATTACATTTGGCGAAAAACATTCTGTCAATTCTGAATCCTATCTGTATCACGAAGTAACTGAATCCATTTGAAATTTTCGAGTACGTGGTCATTTTACAAGGATCTTGATCACCCTCGGTTGACCGATTTATCAATTTTTTAAATCCTCAGAACGCTAAACCACTTGGTATACATTGAATACAATTAATGAGCTTATCGCGTACAAATTATACCAGAAACAATCGATGTATTTATTTCGATATTCGTTTTGTTCTATTCTTAATAAAGTGGACAGATTAGATACCCTCATTAGATATATGTATACTTGCTGTGTCTGTTCCTCCCTCTCTTACTGCGAGTACATATATTATGTCGCAAAATGAAATAATCCGAGTGATCTATACAGCTGGTATCAACTTTGATTGACTTGGAATGCTTATCGCAGGCTACCGCGATAACGACAAAGTATTCGTCTCAGGCAGCATCACTTTTGCATACAGATACATTACAATTATGCACTCGAACGTAAGTATTCTTTGTTTTTTTTTTTGCATCAAAGAACAATTTTATAGCCTCTGATTCATCGCAGGTTATTATCACTATGAAATGTTCGTGGAAGGGAGACCCGTTTGATGGGCACCACCGTTATCTACATGACTACATAGTCATGAGTTACGCAAGTTTCTTGTCAGGCGGCGCCTTCCGGACTGTATCCGGTGGCAAAACTTCAAGCGTATTGCGAACTTCTTTACTCTATTGTAGTTTCTTTCATACCTTCGAAAAAATCTCATGTTCAAGTTCAACAGAACTGCTAAAAAATTATTTTTCATCGATTTATTCCGATCTACAAGGTTTTTTTTCTTTCTTTATCAGTAGTCCCTCATAAAGTTTCACATTGTTACGTTTAATTCAGAAGGAACAACCGTTAGCTGAATTCTTCATACTCTTCGTAGATCATACCAAATCTTTGCTTCCTTCATTGTGTCGTCACGTCGTGTCCGTATCGGTTCACGTCCTTATCTCAACAGCAGGAAGTAAATATTTACGTTATACACACATCTGATAAATGAGGCCACAGTTCAAGTGCAAGTCAACGACGCGTTTAATGATATGAAAACTATCTTCGATAATTGAATAACAAAAAGACATAATGCAACTTTACTTGATATCGAAGAACTCTACTTGTGTTTATCTTATCTCTTTACGATTCAACAATGTGTAGCAGCTGTCAGATCTAAAGTACGAAAGGAGCGTACTTCCGAGGCAAATGTCCAGCTAGCTGATGCTGATCCCGTAACAAAAATTCGTAGCCGACGTGTTGGAATAACTCATCAATGTCGCCAGTGTCGTCTGGCTGCTCTGATACCACAGTAAATGAAGAACTATCCTAATAACAATTATCGTCGTAGCGGATTATTTCTGGCTAAAGATCCACCGAACTTTATCATTCAGGGATTTTCAAAATAATCGAACGTATTCCATCCGCGATAAGATTACGTCGGAAGCCGGTACAAACAAATTGTGTCAACTGACTCCCAAACGCGACCTCAACCTTTAGGCTCGTTGTAGCAGAAATTTTATAAGGAGAGACTAAACAGCGTGGGGTCAGGTGATCACAGAAATTTTTGCGTGCTACTCCCATCTTCGTATCAAACTGTCACATACAACACTGATAAGACAAGTGTGTGACGGTTATTGAGGTTGCGAGGTTGGCTTCTGGCCACGCTAAACGCGTTCTTGTAACACACATGGTCGGCTGTGTTTACGGAAAATATATAATACACGCCTGCAGTCATCTCACGCCTTCATCTAGTGTTAGGCAACTAGCGTGTGGCAGCTATTTCTGTACCATCTCGAGAGCTACAGGATTCCGAAAAGCGTCTGGTGGAGAAAATATCATACGCGGAAGTAGCTGAAGCTCTACGTATAGAACAATTTTGGCGTCAAGCTTCTTTCCACACTGGTGTAATGGTCGTGTAACCGAAAAGCTTTCGGTCACGTCAATGTAGCACGGAAATTTATTAAAACTTCGAGTGTAACAAACACTATTTGGATTCCTCCCGGATGTGAAAGGCTCAGGGTGCCTCGAGCGTGTCGTTGAATAACATACGTTTTCCCTCAGGCACTGCAATGGCTGGTCTCTCGGATATAGGTATAGGAATCTCTCTGCGCCCCGCTGGTCACACGTGGCGTTGACAAATCTAGCGAGAAAACCGACCGAATTTCTAGATTCCACGACATTGGGTTTCTCGTTCACTGAAAGCTCGCTGCTTCTGTTATGTCGAAGATCGACGCTCATCCACGGAGTATCGTGACATTTCTCGTTTCCCCTTCTCAAACCCTTCGCTCGATTATTTTTTTCACACCGGATGTAAAAAAAGATAAGGAGGAACTTTAAGCTACGCCATCGTTTCCGCAAGCAGATAGTTTCCTCGTGCAAGTGACGTTCTTCCGGTCGCCTTGACCAGCATAGTTACTACCTCTACCCACGTTACTTTTACTCTTTCCGGGTCATTCGCGATTATCTATACTGTTGTTCATAAACGTCCCACGCGTTCTATCAGTAATTCCGTCGCCGTAGCCTGTGAAGAAATGCTTCGGTCGACAGAAACTTGGTAATCATTCTTTCCTCGCAGTTAGCCACACAGTGTGGTTCATGGAGGTGATAACGCTCCTTGAATCGATGGCTCAGTGAGTTCGATAAATAATTTCAATTCACTCTGATTATCGAGAATCAACTGAATTGATGAGAAATAATTCCAAATTAATCAATTGACGCTCGCAAAAATCGTCGTAAGTTCGATTCAACTTGAATTCGAGTGAATTATTTCAATTGAGATTGAAAAAAACTGTTCAACGGGAAATATGAACAAAAAAAATCGGAAATAAAACGTACTCACTTGAATTGAAGTGAATTATGGAGGAATGTTGACGGAAAAATAATTAAATCGTTGGAAATGGGGAAAATGAGGACGAATTAAGAAAGAAATCAATTTCACTTAAATCTTGGGTTATTTTGGCCTCGGTCTGGTTGCATGAGCTCAATTCCTCTGACAGCTGTTTAGTTTGTGACTTTTTATCGTGGCACATAGCCTGAATATCACACTTGTCAAGATAAAGAGAAGAGATTGCGACAGAGTGATATTTAGAACTGGACTGCTGTTGCAAATATATCCTGCAATGCAGTACCGAATGGATTCGGGATTATTTAGAACAGGAAAATAATTGGAAGTTTGTACTTGTAAATTTACAAACGTCTGAACCTCTGGGTAAATATTTTCAACAAAAGTATTGTTTGACGGTTTCAATTGAATAAATGTGTGATATCTCAGCATTTTCACGCTTATAAATATAGGTATAGCTGTATACCACATTAATGCCTCGTACTTTGCTCTATCTTGTTTTTGCATCAATGAAACTTTGTTTCTTTGTTCCATGAAGAGGGAACGAAGATTGAGATACGTGCAAATTTAACGCTTCAAGATAAACACCAACGAATCATCATTGAGAATGACCCATTTGCGAGATGCTGCAGCTGGAAATCAGTAATCAGCAAACGCTGCACTCGGAATCTTGTAATTTATCTACTGTACTGGCAAACTTCCTAGTATCAACATAATTATGTAACTTTGTTTAAGATGAAACCATGTGACGTTCCTTTTGGAAATGGCGATTCCTCAAATGGAAAAAGTAGTTGGAAAGCTAAAAAGTGGACTAATCATAATGGAAAAACTATAATCAACTGAATCTCTAATTAACAGGCGATCAACTAAGCTTATCATAGATTCTGTGATTGCTGTGATGCTTTTGATTCGGAAAACTTTGAGATTGACTGCGGGATAAAAGGCTTCGACCAGGTCAGAGGGGATGAATCTTTTCAGAATGAAAGAGTTTGTCCTTTTTGTTGACTCAGCTGACTGATCCAGATCCAGGAATCCACAGGGTCTCTGAAGGTGGTTTCCGATCGGGAATAATTTTCATTTATTTCTTGCTTCGACGGAAGTATAAGTTCGAGATATTGGGTGAGGGAAGTCAGGAATTAGAAGAAACTCATTTAGCTACCTCACGAAGAAAAGTCTGACGTATACATATTTTTAATTTAAGAGGGGAACAAAAAATACGCGAATAAAATTGGCAATAATAAATAATAATAATTCAACTCGGTAAAACTCTTCCCGGAGAACAAGCGGAAGTTTTCAAGTTATGAAGTTCAAGAGGAGGACGTGCGCCAAACTTTCGATGGCAGACACAAAGATGGACAAAAGTAAAACGAAGAAAATAAAACAAACGAATCTTTCTGTAAATGAAAAAGTTTTTTGAGTGCGGAAGTAAAACTGGGAAACAATATCTTTTTCGTTATAATATTATTTCGATAATTTTGAATTAATCCCGCGGTTTGTCTCCTACATTTGACAGTATACTCCAAAAAAAAGAAAATTCATATCGATAAATATCTGTCAATCGGTTTTGACATTACAAAAATCGATTGATGGTTACGAGTATGGAGCCGTGTGTGACGACGAGGCCATGAAATAATATTATTCGACGAACGTTGGAAAAAATATCATATAATTTGGGCTATGAAACAGACTCTGGTAGCGAAATCTACTTTCTCCGTACACATACATACACGTAGAAAAATACATCTTACAGAATCTTACGGACTGATACACATGACCATCTCGCTCGCATTTCCCGCTCCCAGTTACACTAGGTATAATGTTATTAACGAGCTTTCGTCTTGCACGGTACAGAACTATAGACCACGAGATACCGACTAGGGAAGGTACTAGAGAGAGACAAAAAACCTGGCAGTTAAGTGCACCCAGTTCATACCGTATGTCTACCGCGGCTTAAGGTCTTAACAGAAATACCAGAATGTATGGAAACTCAGAGCTGAAACCCCCATCGGAGGAATTTATCAATGAAGAACATGAATTATGTAAAAAAAAAACGCCTCTAATATTCAGTCGGTGAAATCAGTGTTTCAACCTTTACATTCGCAGATAATATCTACGGGGGAAAACCTTTTTCGCAGATAAGAAAGTGCGAAAAGCTTGGTGATCCGATCGTATATTGATCGATATAACCCGACGAGCATTGATGTAATTGTTTTTAGGTTTTCAAAAAGTGAGAACAAGAATTAGAAAACAAAAGTAATGAGGTTTTTGTTTCACATTTTATTACTCTAAAGCTTTTTTTTTCAACTTCTTGTCATCAAGTTGTTTTTCTCGGGGTTCTGTGCATCTATAGTTGTAAAAGATTCCGAATCTTGCAATAACTTTATCAACGTCAACAATATGAACTAAAAATAATTAAAAACTCATCAGTCCCTCGTTTTTTCCTTCCATGACGAAAGGATTTTGTCCGAAAAAATGGTACCAAAGACATTTCATTTCCTCATTGAATTTCAATTCGCCTCTAGTCACTCTTAAACATAACAAATAAATAAATAAATAAACATGAAAGAAAGTTTATTTCAGTAACAATTGCGAAAACAATTATATTGTGCAACTGGTTAATTGTTTATTTTCCTGTATTTCGAATACTATCGATCCACCATTAATAAATTGTATAATTCACGGTGGCCGAGGTTCGAAACACTCTTGAAGTCCCTCAAGTTCCTCTGGGTCTTTGAAGTCTCTCGAAATCCCTTGAAGTCCTTGAAGTCCCCGGAGTCGCGCGAAGTCCGTAAAGTCCATGAGGTCTTTGAAACCCTGGAGTCTGGTGTACGTCATTTTTCTGGGGGATTCACTGCTATATCCTAAACTCATATACCTAAGATAAGAATACAATGGAAGTTGAAAACAGTTGAAACGTGAAAGATAACAACTATTCCGAATCCCTCCGACTATTGAACTGACCCTCTGAAACTCAGTCGCGTATCTCCCCTGAATACGTTCTAAATGCGTCATCGCCCTCGTCGCGTCCTATCACGAGGCATATTCCCTATCGAAAAGTGACGAACGTACAAAGGATGCGCTCTGAAATGAGTGTGAAAAGAATCAACGGCATGCGCTGTTCGCTTGAACAACAACGCAGCGCACATCAGCGACAAGTACAAAGTTCGTAACGTCCCGGGTGCGTCCGCACCGAAGCCGGTGCGCGTGCACCGAGAATTCTGAACCAGCTTGGTGTGAGACTATCGACCCGTAGTCATGCGGTATTCAGTCTCCCTTTCTCCCGATCTCCCCCTAAGCTCCGCTCTCCTGATCCCTCTCTCTTCTCTTTCTACCGTTCTAGACTACTATACTGCGCGAAGGCCTGTCCTCCCACCACACAAGCGCCGTACTGGCTCCATTGTACATGCGCGTCACCGACTCCATACTCGTATCGAATAATCGAAGAACCCTGCGATTTTTTCAAAATCAAACTCCGCTAGAATCCACTGCTTAAATTACCCAAAACTCTGTCGAGCTCGACGAAGCTCAGAATCCAAATTAAAACTAGATTTCCGCGGTTCATCCCCAGGCCAGCTTAGAGTCTGAAGTCAGCCACTGTGCAGCTGGGACTTGTTCTTAAATTTCGTCCATGTGATGATCTTTGGGGCTTGTCACAGGTCTGCGAGCGTCTGGAACGAAATGAGAAGAAAAAGAAGTGAAAACCCCGAGATGATATTGTGGCCTGTCGGGTTCTTGAGATAGCTACGAACCTGCCGGAGGGGAATCGAGCAGCGGTAGTAGGCCGAGGCAGAGGCATAGCTCGTCAGACCGCGCAGCGCACAGCTGATTTTGACGTCGCGGGTCTTGTGAGGGCTTTGCGCGTAATCGCCGATCGTATTTTAATTCATAATTCGCGTATTTGCAATGTGCGAGGCGAGTGTCGTGTCGGCCTAGACTCAGTATCGTCGAGTAAAAATTCCGATACATACAGTTCAAAAATTGAAAAAAAAAAACAACAAAAAAAAACGTCTCACCTTCACGTAGAGAACATTTGCTCGTCCGCTTTGTTCAGATATTCGTGATGATTTCGTTTTATCTATAATATTAGGTAGCTGTTCGTTTGTTCTTCTTCTATACAGTATTATGTGCTTCTCCAAGGAATGAATTCGGATATCTTGAAAATTACATTCGCTGAATAGGTGAGTCTTCCTATTTCTTTAATCACCAGTTCGCTCTAATTTGCGACTGGTTTTAATGGTGGGAATTATCCCCCAATCCCGGGTCTCTGTAATGAAGAATCTGATCACATAACCAGACGAATAGTTTTCAGTAGCAGATGGTAGACGACCAATTTTTATCGACAGAAACGAGTTTAATTTTTGCACGATACCTATGTTACCTATCATTATCTTTCTGCCATTACTAGGAGTCGAGCTCGCGGTGAACGTGCGATTTATAACAAAGACTTTGGCTCGGCTGAGTTCGCAAACTGACAATTCAGGTCTATGAAACCTCAGCATTAGTCGAATTCGATTCATGTTTAGTTTTCTCAAGCGTTTTTGTCAACAACAATCCTCAGAATTTGACGATTTTTGGAACAAAACTGTTTTAAAAACGTGAAACGCGTCGAGTCGAGTCAGCCGTGAGTCCACTTTTTGGAATAATTAAGCTCGACAATTTCCAGGGAAAACGGATTTCGCTCTCTAAATCTTTTGGAGTGAAAACAGCGCAACTCCAACGAATGGAGTGACTTTTCCACTCCATTAGAGTGAAATTTTTCACTCCAAGCGATTTGAATGAACAGATCACTCCGAAGAAGAGTGAATATTCACTCTATTGGATTTGCGCTGTTTTCGGTATCTCGGTAGTGAATTTTCACTCCAAAAAATTTAGAGAGCGTGAAAGAAAGGATATTTCAAACCCTTCGTTCCAGGGTCTCAATTACTTTTACAAACAGTCTGAAACCTTGCCACCGGTTTTCAGGTATCGATTGCTGCTGTTTTTTTCTCAGACATTCGTACTGACGAGACTCATCACAGACATACGTGGCTTTCGCACGATTTCAAAACTTATCATAGTTATAGACATGAAATGATCGAAAGACGCACTTTTGAACCGTTGCAATGCGCAGAAAATTGGTGCCCCCCATTTTTCTTCGATTTATAACCGATTCCCTCAATCCTTTCGATTTCTATCCGCGGACTGATTTTGAAACGCGTTCTCTACCACTTTTATCATATCTTCTTCCCCCGGTGACACCAATTCTCAGTGAAACATGAACATGTTCAAATTATGCATGCTCGTTTGTTTTTAAAGATCGTCGCAGCTGCTCGTCGCGTTTTCTCACAGCTCGTTAGTCGAGTAGCGCAGTGCAATGTAATTTCACTTTGTTTAATAAATTTTACTTATTTTCGTAAATATTTGAACAACGTGTTCTCACGCACGTTGTCATACCACGTTTTACTTTTTTTTGTCGGTCGTACTCTTGAGCTACGTGTTTATCGATCAAAATCAAGGTTTTAATTTCGTTTGGAGCTGGGATGTTAATCGTCTCCGAACGATAAAAGTACTCGACGAGATAAAGATACGAGATTATGATTTTGTATTATTTGTATGCGCGATGACACTAGATTCATCGATAATTACAGTCACTACAGTCGATGATTAATCTGAGCATGTTCTTTTATTACCCTTCGATTAGTATCGTTCTTTTTATTTCCTATCGATATTTATCTCCAATGACCAATCTACGATTTCAATACCTTCTTCCAAACAATGTGAAATTCAATAGCCGGGTAGAATCGAGACGAAATTCAATCACGCAGACTTTTTCTGGATACCAAATGGATCTTCTGGTGTCAAATACAGACTCGAAAGTGGGTGAATTGAGTTCTGTCAGTGCTACTTGATTTTTTCAGAAATTTTCCAATTACTGAATCTCAGGTACTGTGAACTGCGGTATAATCATTTCTCACAATCATGATAGACTTCAAACCGCAGATGTCATCTGACACGAAAATAGTACTTGCATTGCGGTTTTACAGTCAAAGTAAAGACTTTCGCAGAAGCGAGACAAAGATTTAAAGTATGTAAAATTGATTCGATCAAAAAATCTGCGACACAATTATTCGTACGTAATTTTCGTAATTCATTGATTACAATGACAAAATTTTATTGCATAATACATAGATATGGTAAATAATTTTTGATCGCCGTTATTCATGCTCTGTTTTCGCAACTCGTCAGTTGTTCAGACTCTCAGATTGGCGGGCACGTAAATTGAAAATAATTAGCGATTTCACCAGCCGGACTGATGGTCAACTAGCATTTATCTCAAAGATAGTCTGTCGAGACGCCAAAGAACCGTTGTTCAATCTCACGTGCGGGCTCCCGCAAGACACTCACACGTCAATTTTGCAGAGACTGTATGAGTTGGGGTCAAATACCGTCCAATAAAACTTCATTAAAAGGCACGATTCTCATTCTCATTGGTTCATCTGCACTCGTCAAAAGAGATATTCTGACGACTGAATAGCCACAAGCGTCGGATAAAATTGTATGGGAAATCATGAATTTAGAATTTTCATCAAGGAATAATTCATAGTTCGTAATACACCGACTCGTTCCGTTCATGGTTCATCAACGGTAAAAATCCGGCCACGTAGATGTAGCGCGAGTAAACCGGACCAGTTTTCTCGTTTCGGTCTCGATATAACCGAAGAAGAAAATTTGTACAAAGGTGAAAGGTGACTAGATTCACGTTTTCCGAGTTCTGGCCGCAGGCCAAGCTCCCTCGTCCCAATCAGTCTGGTAAAACGATAAGAAGTTCTCCGTCCTCCCACACAGAGAGTATTCCACACTAAATTTACCGCTTTGCATCACATGCAGTCCGCTGAATAATACATTTAAATTGTCCAACAATTGATGTCCCTGCGAACTCGGTGTTAAAGAACGCCAAACTATGAACTAAATGAACTTGAATCACACCCAGGGATCTCCTCCGAAGATTCTCGAATCGTATTAGTCACGATGCACCGGCTTCTTAGTACGAATGCACTCGCGGCTCCTGACAGAATGTATTTGTCGACAAAATCTTCGATACACTACCGGGTGTTTTTCATACCGAGAATCTTATCGCTGAACGTGGGGGACTGGATATTGTTGTTCAGAGAACATAAAAACAAAGTCTGGATCGCAGATTCCCGAGATATGTACAGATATTTATTTTCGCGAATGCTTCAGTGAAACTAGATCCACGACGACTCTAACCATACCTTGTGCAGAAAGACGTGCGATAAAACGTGTAGAGTCTGGTGCAGTGGTGTGATAATTCATTTGTACCCGGGAGCAGAGTAAACTTGTGTGCCAAGGACGGATAAAGCCGGTGAAAGAAGGTCCGGATGTGACTTAACTTAATTAACAGTCTGACAATATTTACAAACGAGTATACAAATAGCCTCAAGGTCTCACGTTACCGTTTATTGGTTCCTCACGGGACCATTGTCTTATTCTTCAAGCACATACCGAAGCTCTCGTTCTCTGTGACACATGAATTTAAATTCACAAGTAATCGTGTTTTTCGAGAAAACAATTAACCTCAGTGTTCCGGGACGCTGGATAAGCCTTTGTGTTTCCATATTGGAACTTCCTCGTTGGTAACTGGCTGCGTGATAGTGCTAATGGAAGAGCGAGGTTATTCGCTGGATAGAAGATGGTTGTCTATTTCTCCTATATCCCCATTCGGATAACTTTATCCGTATGACTCGCAGGAATCTCGATTTATCATCGCTCGTGGTTCGGGGTTACAGAAACCTTGGTGACTCTCGTGTTTCCATTGTGCAGGCCTGCAGATGGCCAAAGACCGACTGAGTCACGTGCATAATTAAACTGCCATACCTCGATCAACATTCACATCACGATTCCTTGACCAGGAAGTTGAGCCTAGCCTCCTGAACCTTCGCTATGGAAAATGTTGATCTCGCGAAATCGCCAAAGCCAATAACCTCTTGTCCTCGAAGGAGCCAAAGGTTCACCAAAAGAATGTAAAAACTGAAAAGAGCCATTCCTGAATCACGCTTTCAGAACGATTAGAAGAATTCCAACTCTGATACCTACCCATCGTCCACTGAAGTGCTCGTGCACTCGGAAGTCGTGATTAAATAGTATTATCATCCCAGTGGACGGACAAAGACTTTGGAACTTGGGCTCAATCGATCTGATACCACGTGCTCGGATTACAAAGTCTTGATGAATCAAAATTTTACCGATCCTTGAAGGACTTGTGATGACACAAAGCTGATATTCGCATCCGAGAATCTCCATCCCTTATCCGAGTCATAATTTGTCTGATCCTTGATATGATCGCTGCTATTGTCACAGACAATATAGAGTGACTTCAGGAATGATCGATCCATCGTGAATACTATGTGACAGCGATATATAACTAATTCTGGACGTAAGTAACTCGCGTCAGAATGTGGGACAGCATACCTTTCCTTCATTGTCAAAAATCGAAGGTTTGCTGAATCGGAGTATTCCACAAAAATAATCATGTAAAGAAACAATCACTTCTCTCGTCAGTGAAAGGTTAACAATTTTTTTTCCTTCTGTCAAACTACACCTTCACTCGATGTTTACGACATTAAGCAACGATCAAGGATGTGCGCAGTAGCGCATAGCTAATGAGACAATTCATTAGACAGACGAATCTTCGGTATCGCTTCTCAAAGCCCCCGGGCGATAGAGAGTTCTCGATACTCTCCAAGTTTCATCTGCAGTGAAAACGAATCAATTAACGAATCCGAAAAATAGTCTGGGAAATCGAGAATTGAGCATGTCTTCAATTTCATTACACAGTGTAAGAGAATCTTGAATGAAATCTTGCCATATGTACTCTTCGTGCACTGGAGTCACGGTACACAAGTACATAAATGCAAAAATTACCGATTACCTTAAATTTACACAAGTGTAGTTCTTTTTCGTCATCTCGTATAAGTTTCGATGCTAACTTCGATCACCTGATAAAGTGAATAATTCATAATCGTATCGATTCGAGTGGCTATTTCAGCTCGATTCGCGTCACATGTCAGAGGTAAAATCTTCATTAATTGGGGTAAATGGATGTTGAAATACGTTGACCCGAAGGAGTTGGTTGATACGAAGGTCCTACAGGCCAGGCACCCTATTCTTGGCTTCTGTTCTAGAATTTAAATTGTACGAACGTCAATTAGATGGAATCTATACCCGTCGTTCCCAAGTTAATCAACCAGGCGCCATATTTGTTTTTCGGGCACACGTCACGCGATACGTATCGACCTCCATTAAGTGCTACATGGGCATCCTTCGCTTTACTTCAAATATTAATTACACAGTGCGGTGATTAGCGTCACAGAGATACCGGGGGAACAATTTTACACCACATATTTACATTATATATGCCCATAGTTCGAATTCTGTTCAGAGATCGTCCCACGCAACTTTAAACTTGTATAACCTATGACACAACTTTTCATTCTTAGTCACGGAATCTACAGAAGTAGGAAAACTCGTAACCGCAGTGTAACCTATGTATCCATGTGTAAAGTATTCAATAAATATAATCTTCGGCTCTCGATTATTGTGTAAAGGGCGGAATCGGTTCAGCCTCCATATCAGGTGCGTTGGTGTTTTCTCTGAAAACGTGTCAGACCTTGATATATAATATGTTCTACGAATGTAACTAATTCCAGTAAAAAGGTACCCCTTTTTATGGAAGTAAATTACGTAGATTGCCGAAGCCTTGACGATTTTCATACTTCCGTTTTGAACAGTGTCTAACTCTAACTTATCTGAAGAGAAAGTCATCAATCATTGCGCGGAGTGTGAGACGGAAATTTAAAATCGGACATTTTACGTACTATACGCATATACAAACTTTTTACTATATTGTGGGGTTTGAGACCAAAGCCAGCAGGTATAAGGGAGGTTTGGAACATACGAGCATGAAGTGAGCAAGAAAGAGTGGTTTTGGAAAGAGAGAGAGAGAAAGAGAGAGAGTGGGATGAACAGGGTCCCAAAGGGTAGAGAGTGTCCCGAAGGTCTGGGATGAAATAAGTTAGTCGAAAACGTGCGTTGGTGGGAGAAAGTCGTTTCAGTTGCAGTCATGTAACCGAAGGAAAGAATATAATTTTTTTTTAAATCTTGTTCAAACTTTGATAAGCGAAGATTTGGTAGTGATTTATCAATTTGTCTATCATCCAATACATCGACAAAATGACAGTGTGCTTTTTTTTATTATCCCATAAAGCGTTCGAGAAGTTGAAGATGACCGATCTGAAGAATCTTACTCTGGGAGGAGTCACGAAGTACAATGGCGACGAACAGGTGCAATTCATCGCTGGTGGCAGTCACCAGGTCACCATCAGATCACCTCCTCCTACGTTAGCTGTATTCGAGAATCTCAACAACGCCGTCCACGGGTGAGTTATTAGATATTCAATACCAAAAACCAAGAACCACTGTATAACAAAGATGTCCATTTTGGTACACAGTAATAATTACGGCAAGTTTTCCCATGTCATACTCAGTCTATACTGGTTCAGTTTAGGAAGAATCACAAAACATTGCCTTATATGTATCGGGATTACTATACCAATACGTCAATTTTAGCCATAAACACAATCTTCTCACTGTGTTCGAAGTTTGCTTACTCTAAGAGTGAAAAATATCAAGTAAAAATACTCGATTCTGAAAATTTGAAATCGATAGTATATGGAAAACGGAATCCATGGTCAAGTTCTTCATTCGAGTATCTCTGAAGCATAGAAAGACAAACTTCCATGCGACTTGGAAATTTTTCGTTCGAGTTTGAAAAATGGTAGAATTCTGGAAGAATTACGATAAGAAGAATCTCCCGCTGACACTAGTTTTTGTGCGAAACAGAGTTTATCAGGCGATATCCTCCGTGTACCTATATTGGGGCAGGAGCAGTCTTTGTCGTAATGTGACCGAGACCGAGGAACAGGAACTTTTTAGTCAAGTGATATGAGAATTCAAGCTCGTTCTTGTGGCAGGTTCGCTCTTTTATAATCTTGTACCATATTACGAGCCATTTTACGCATAATCCCGCTGTATGAATCACCACAGAATTTTTGTCACAGAGATAACTTGCGGCTCCACCGTCCATTCAGCTAGTTTATATATATAAATAGAATAGAAAAAAAAAAACAAGCTGAATGGCTTCAGGAAAGGAATGAAGCAATTGTACAGGATGAAGACATCATACATCTAACTTCACACGATTAAAAAATCAATGATTTTAATCTGCGTGATTCAATGAAAAACTCTTGCACATCAAGCAATTGCATTCTATAACGGATTTCTGAGATCTGTTTTTCATCACTGTTTACCAGCTGCTACCAACGGACAATTATTTGCATGACAATGACTCGTATGAAATCAAATTACACTTTTCTTCAATCATTATCTCGCAGATGTGCACTGCGACTTTTCTGTATTCGCAAACAATTTATTATTCGTTCAGATTCCATTCCAACATTTCAATGTTCTAAAATCCTGACACAAAAAGTACAATTTGTACAGATTGAGAAGAAAAAATTAAAAAAATTAGGTAGTCACTACACTGTAATTAATCGAGGATGAAGATTATCTTCTGTAACCCTGACCGGAACAGTAATTAGACGTTGGTCAGGCGCAACTCACGCAAGAAGCTCTTGCCGTCTGTCACGTATACACGCTGAGATGATGTCATCGTAATACTGCTAGCTAGTATTTACGCTAAGTTTAACAATATTACATAATTTATGTACTATTTTCTGAGCCAATCCACTACGTCATGATTCATTGATGTATGTGATGTAAGAAAAAAAAACACGCTGCACAAAAGAATTTGCATTTCCTGATACCACGACGAAGAGAAGTCACTCAACAATTTATGAATTGGATACATGATCGATAAAAAAATGTAAGCATCCAACCAGCAATATCACGTTTTCTCCGAGTACACTCGACTGAATTGACTTCGAAGATTCGAGAGCACTTGGCCTCTGTTCGATAAACGAGAAAGAAAATTCAATAATAGAGGTGGGCTTGATTCAACGCGATGAAAAATCTAAGGAACCGCACAATCCTGGAGTTACGTAAGACGGTGGAAAAAAGTCGGCAAATACCTTCACTTGTTTCGTAATAAAATCCCGAATGATAAGGTGGATGGGAGGACCTACATCCCAGAGGATATTGAAAAGTGGGCAATTTTCGTCAATGTCGAAGAATTCCTCCAGGGTTCGCGAAGAGTTCTCAAAACGCCAAGGCCGATATTCCCCGCTTTGACAGCTCCTGTAACAAACAGAGATCAGGGAACCGTCCTTTATAAAAATTCGCTCGATAATCTAAGAATATGAATTCCAAGGGCTGAACGTCGGTCGAGCGGTGAATTAAATCCATAAATTCTGTCATCCGAAGCCAAAGATGATTCTACTATCATACAGACGTCGAAAGTCGGCTGTAATGAGCTGTCACGGTATAAAAAGTGAGAAGCGACTTCGAGTATTTCGATACGATGGTCAAACAAAGACAGCTGCCTATCACGCTGTGTAGCTGTCTATGCTAATGCTTTCTATACTGTTTTGCAATTCGAATGAGCAGGTAGAGAATACGTCAGATGTATCTTAACGGTGGTCGAGAAGTTTATATAAATCAGATATATCCGTCGTTTCTACGAACCGTTGACGTATAGCAGTGAATCTAGTACCTCCTTTGCTTCGAAGGAACTGGAAAAGCGTTTATGGATTTGCATAGGAAACTCCGAACCAAGTGAAACCTAGACTAGGGTAAAAAGGACGAAGACAAGAAACAAACTTGGGGTAGAATGAACGTTGGGGTGCAGATAGAGAACACGAGTACTCTTCTTCATCGACCCGTTACCATCTGACCCGAATTCTATTCCTCGCGAGCAGCAGTAGACTCACCGAACTCCATTGGCCCTATTAGATTCTCGTTCTATTCAGTACTGACTAGAGTACCTGTGACGTTTCTCAGCTTAGACAATCGGAACGTGTTACGTTCAGTTTTATCCACCGCAATCGATGTCTCGGAGTTCGAAGGACGAGCAGCTATCGCAGAGTCAGTACAGCATTTTACCTATAATTCATCGATAAGACGTTTACTTTGAGGTCTCTCATTTTGTCCAAACACCTGTTTTCGCTTCACGGTCTAATATACTTTCCAGTTGTTCCATCAGGTGACGGTTGTGTACGAAACGTTGCTTTTGAAGTACCACTCGATAATCCCACCACGTATGAACAGGTGTTACATTGTCTTTATCTTCGAAAATGAACACGAAAACTCTCGTCAATCGTATCGAATCATTATTGATCTTCAACGATTCGCAGTGGAGGGTGTAACGATGATTCGAAGCATGCGGATCGATTGGTTCCCAACTCCCGTAACTTTGGTACCAAGTTCAAGGTCTTATGTCTGACGCGCGTTTCGTGTTGCTGCATATCGTTGCTTTTCTTCGTCTGAATTAGTTATCCATGTCGAAGTAGATGATATAAAGTTCGAGGAACAGTTTCAGCAGTCGATATCGTTTCTTTATCCGAACAAAAGTGCTCGAGGTTATGCAGCCCGAGAATATATCTCCGTTCAGTGCCAGCGATCAGAAGCCACTGAGTACTCGTGACATGAATTACTAATCAATGAATAGAGTGACGTGATTTCATTTCAGTTTCCTAAAACATAATCAGAACCCTTTAATTTCATGATCTCGAGTGTGTTAAATGACCGTGAAAGATTGACAAGATAATATTGTCGACAAGTGGATTATCCAGGTGTTCGATGCTCGTACATGGAAAGAAACGTGAAATTCATTATAGATTCGTATATTTCGATCAAATACGTCAGAATCGGCTAATCAATAAGAGACTGAGATAAATTCGATCGGATCAAACCCAACTACTTTTTAATTTATCAGTATTCTACAGACTGTGACGAGTGCAGGTTGTCGTTTTTTATTGCAACCTCCTTCCTGCAGTCGGAAATTTCGCGTCATGGGACATGATGGTGTCGATAATAAGCAGGTAAACGCACTGCCATTCGCAATCAGGTGAGTCGTTGATCTTCCGATGATCCCTTCATCTCCTTTCCTCTCCGATTACTGGAATTAGAAGAAACAATAACTGAAATGAGGCAGAGAAAGCAGTAAAATAATTTTCCGGGTGACATGGGGCGACTTTTTCCGTGGCCAAAGCTGACCACTGAATGAACGTGGCTGAGTTGTGTTTCAGATGTATCGTGGCTATTTTCAACTTCCAAGAAAACGATTTTCTCCCTGTTTTCATTTCTGCTAAGGCTGACGTTGAGTTGGGTGTAATGAAACCTAGAAATTCTCCAACTTATGTGTCAATAATTGTTGTTTGCCGCGAAGACGCAAAACTCCACAGGAATCTAGTGCATGATTTGAAAATTCAACCTCACAAACTCGTTCACCAGCGTCTGATTGTGAGTTTAGCTGTTGAATTTCGATGGAAATACCGATAACGTCAATTTTTGACGAACTAAATCTGATCAAGATTCAATCTATTGCAACATTCTTGAGCTCGTAATCCTCGACCGTCAAGAGAGGACTGTCAACCGTATATAACGGGTTGTGAAAATGACTGAAAATAATCTTCATCACGGTCTACAGCGCATTTCGGGTTCGAATGACATCGATAATGACCACATGTACCACAGGTTTAAAGAGAATCACAGTCACAGAGTATAAAAACAGACGTTCTATCATCCATCAAAACGGCTCGGCATTGAGACTTGAACTAGCTAATTCATCGGCTGATAGATGATTGATCAGCGGAAGAGATTCACAACTGGGAAAAAGATACGACTGACTTAGCCAAGCCCCTTTTATTTTATCGCAACGTTTCATCAACCAATTTTCCGGACATTGTCCTTTTTAATTTTTCTCTGTTTTATTTTTCACTCTCCACTTTCCGTTGATAATCTTTACCACTCGGATGGAATCGAAAGAATCATTCAAAGAGCGTCAAACTTTTCTGAAGAAATTGAAAGCTGCCCTAAGTATCATTTTTCTGGTTACAATTGTCGATGAAATTTGATTGCCAATATTCATGACCATCTCGGGTTCACTCGATCACTCAGAAATCCACTCCTGTACGATTTCACGTCGATTCTCCCGCTGCTCACACGGTAATTTTATACACACGGAGTTATATGGATATGCACGTTTTATTCGTAGTAGTAAATCGATAGGGAAGGTATGAAATGGCAGGAGGGATAGACCAGTGGTTTGGGCGAAGCTTCAGGCGAAAGTACCAGAATTAGACGAACCTCTCAGACGTCGGTCAAACAAGGTATATTAGACAGTAAAGTTTTCATTGAGCAAACAAGTAGTTCATTCGAGTCAGAGGTTGGGACAAGGGGGAAAATACAGCAGCAGAATCCTTTCGACATTCGCTTTGATTCAATTTTCCAGAAAGTTAGGTCACGGTTACGAGTTGTTGTTCTCTTCGATAAAACTTGTAAACTGATCAGATTGCATATGAGCTTGAATTCAAATAGAATTGGAAATTGTTGACGATCCGAAAGTGCCGATGCAGAACTTTCGATCCACCGCATGCCGGGTTGCGAACAATCCTTTTGCAGGTCGCCAAAATCGGTAACCCTCACCTCAGTGCAATAACAGTTGCATACAATGGGAGGATTACTTCAGAATCCCGAATCCTGCCGTCGCTTGGATGCAGTGTTAATGAGAAATAACTGCGTCTGTACACATTTTTGTTCTCGTTCACCCAAATACACTAAAAATCTGTAAATATTTGTGCAAAGCGATCAATTTTGATTTCATCGGAAGATTTCAGCGTAAACATCGTAATAAAATGATTCACCCTTGTTTTCGTCTCAAGGGGTAGTCAGAAATCTCTGAATAAGTAAATGGTCGGAACAATGCGAGCCAGTGAAGGGGAGGCTTTATAATAAAGAAAAAGAAATCCGACTATTGAACGTATGTAACGTTGTTCACCGAGTACTTCCACAGTGTTTATAGAATATACAATAGTTGAATATTTATAATTGTGAGATTGTTGGTTGAAATTCACTTTTTCAATATCATCTTTGCTTTTGTTATCGCAGAGGATCTCAAAACAATCTTCACTTCAGCTGTAACGGAACGGCGACAAATGGAGCAGCGACTAGTGTCACTACCAGTGGCGTTTTGGCTCGGAAAATACCTAACCACAGCGGAGTGAGTCCTGGTGGACAAGTGAATGGCAAACGACCCGCAGTTGCGCTAACGCATCTCCCCAAGAGGCCCCCAGTCGATATAGAGTTCAAAAATTTGGCCTACAGCGTGTCTGAGGGCAGAAAAAGAGGTGAGATCAAAAACGTACAAAACCCACATTTCGCATTCCTTCATTTCACGGTACATTTATCCTGCAAGTGTTCTGAAATTTGCTGATCAAGTTATGAACATTCCCTTGAATTTTGGTAGCTCGAAATTTGAGGAACTTTGAAAGATGTGTGTTGTGTTCGTCATCCTTCCGTTCATATCGAAATTCGAGGAGTAAAAAAATTCATTATATGCCAAATTCTTGCAATCCTTGTAATGACTGCGGTTAAATCCAAGGAAGTGATTAGATTTTTTTTATCTGCTATGCCAGCATAGAGTTTTCCCACTTGCTCCAAAAGAATTTCTATCATTTTGCCAAAACCGTAAAATTCTATTGCGTGAAAAAATGTGCACGGCAATGTGTCTCTTGAAGACGCGGAAAAATTGGCTAAAGACCACCTCACTCTGACCCAGTTGGCACCAGATGCGTCCTTCCGGTCGCGGTGTTCCCTTGGTTCCTAGATCGGTGAAAAACTCAGCCTTAAAATACACGTAATACACGCATCGATATTTGGTTCAAATATCTACCTACCTAGGGCCTAGACGATGATATTAATCATCCTGACACCGAAGCCCGAAAAGATCCGGGGTCAAGGTGACGACCTTAGCGATCAACGGAGTCGTGCCGTATAAGAATTCGCTTTGGCTAAATCCTCGGCAAGAAACAGTCATCGATCCGCTTATTTTCTTTTATTTATTTTTTACCCGCTCGCTTATCTCCCTTTCTTCGTATCTGATGGAAAAAGGTGAAGCCACGTGTTACATGATCACATACTTTGGCTCAAGAGTTCAGAAAGCATTGGATTGGGGGACAAATTTGATCGGTTCGACGTGGCTTATACTTTGCACCGATGGAAAGTCTGAATGTTTATCGCTCATGAAAATTATTGGATATTTATTTATAGGGTTAACTGTATCGAATGTATCGAGATGTATCGGGATGGTTCCTTTACGAGGTAGTCTACTGCCTACGGATATACCGTGTCAATGACCTGCCCGAATGAATCGATACAAATGTACCGAAAGCTACGCGCAGATGCACACTTCGGTAACCAGTGCGCGTGCACCTTGATCCTTCTCTGGAGGTTGGGGTCGCAGAAATTGTCTACGGTCGACTCGCCTTTTATCCAAGACAACACAATCTAATGTCATCAACTGTCTTCTCGGGCGAGCTCATCATCGAATCAGACTTCTCGCTGATCGGAGGCAATATGTCGCCTCCGTATAGAAATTTCAGCAATAATTCTCCATCTTGCGTTCATCCTCCAATTTATTTGTTTTATTCCGAGGAAACACGTTCGTTTTCATCAGAAAACCCATTCCGCAATATTCAAATGAAAGTTGGGGCTTCGATCGACACGCGATGAAAGCCTCGCATGGGCTGACTGAGTGAGACATTCGAGTGGCGGCCTATATTAATGTGAGCTAGTATACGAGCATCCAGATAGGCTCTGTAATATCCACGACCTACGCTGCTAAATACGAACCTGCATGAGCCGCTTCCCGCTGCACTGCAGTGTGCGATTATTACGTGAAGGAGCTTCATTTCATAATGTAGCAAAAAATAACTGCTTCAAGCTCGAACGCTGATCCGCGGAACGCCCGCGCCGTGTGGAGGCGGTTCAGGCGATTTTTTTATTCTGTTCCGGAAGCTTTCCTGATAATCAGACACTGAAGTAGCTTCCATATCATTTGACGTTATCTTCTGTGTTCCAGGTTACAAGACTATTTTAAAATGCGTCAACGGAAAGTTCAGATCGGGAGAGCTGACGGCGATAATGGGACCTTCCGGTGCTGGAAAAAGCACCCTGATGAACGTCCTTGCCGGATACAAGTAAGTTTCGAATGTAATGAAAAAAAAGCTTGAGATTTATCAAAGGCGGAATTTGTGCGTGTATCGAGTGTAAGCTCGTTGATAAAGAGGGATCGATGGTGGTGATATTTATGGAACGACACATTGCTCTCTTTTACTCGAATAGGTTCACCCTCGCCTCGGGCGCGGCACATCATGAATTCTCTCTTAAAAATAGTCGTTACAAGAAGTCTTACGTTGTGATATGTTGATGTTCTGAACCGCAGAATTATTCAAGAGTCATTTTCGTTATTTCAGAACGTCACATCTTAGTGGTTCCGTGCTAATAAATGGAAAGGACAGAAATCTTCGTAGATTCAGAAAAATGTCCTGTTACATAATGCAGGATGATCGTCTCCTGCCTCATCTAACGGTTCACGAGGCTATGACGGTTTCGGCGAACTTGAAATTAGGGAAGGACATCAGTGCTGTATCGAAGAAAGTCGTGGTGAGCACGACGATAATATATCCTCTGCATAATTATGAGTTCTATTATTCCAAATTCATGACGTTGTATCAAACGACTCTGTTTTCCTAGATCGAAGAAATAATCGAAACTCTTGGACTCAGCGAGGCAAGTAACACTCAGACTCACTGCCTCAGTGGAGGACAGCGGAAGAGACTATCGATAGCATTGGAACTTGTCAACAATCCGCCGGTCATGTATTTCGACGAGCCAACTTCCGGCCTCGATAGTTCATCCTGCTTTCAGTGTCTCAGTCTGCTGAAATCTCTCAGTAGAGGAGGTAAGAGGGACTTCACAATCGACTAGTTTCATTCAAGTGGTCAAAGAAACCTCAAGTTCCCCATTTTTGACATGTCCGCATGCTTGTTCGTTCCAGGAAGAACGATAATCTGCACGATTCATCAGCCCAGTGCAAGGTTATTCGAAATGTTCGATAACATGTACCTTCTGGCCGAGGGGCAGTGCATATACCAAGGAAACGTAGGTGGATTAGTGCCTTTCCTTTCCTCCATGGGTTTGGACTGTCCAAGCTACCACAATCCTGCAGATTACGGTGAGCTAATTTCTGGAATATACGATAGAAAGTTTTATCGTTTGAAAGAGTGAAAAAACTTAATTAGAACGCACCAGTACCCTCTGTATAAAATAATGGGGACTGTTAATTGAGTTGAACAAGCATGAAACGAGCTTCTCTCTCCGCAAATAACAAGCGACGAACTTTAATCAAGCTTTGTAGCCTTTCTGCGGCTGGTAGTCGAGCAGAGTAAAACAATCGTATGGAGTAGCGGTTTTATTTCGACAGATCTAATTTTTTTGTTTTGTTACATCTTCAGTAATGGAAGTCGCTTGCGGCGAGCACGGGGAGTGCGTTCACAAGTTGGTGATGGCTGTTAACAACGGAAAATGTAACAACTACCAACACCATCAGGCAGCTTTGGCCGCGGCGCAAACCGTGTCGAATGATATAGCAAAACAATCACCACCTCAGGAGCAGACTAAGCCAGAAGCTTCGGCACTGGTTCCAAATGGCGTGGCGAAAACACCTCAGACTGTGATAAACGTACCTGTATCTTGCACCACCTCGCTGTTGGACAGTGCGGAAAGTATAGAACAAAAAGTTGGATTTCCGACAAACGGTTGGATACAGTTCTGGATTTTATTGAAGAGGACGTTTCTATCGCAGATCAGGGACATGGTAAGCATCCAGTCGATCATCATACCAGAGATTTCAAGTCAGAATCTGTAATTTTGTTCCTTCACGCAGACTTTAACAAGAGTAAGGCTGATTTCACACATAATCGTCGGATTTCTGATCGGTGCTATTTACTACGACATTGGAAACGAGGGATCTAAAGTCACCAGTAATGCTGGCTGCGTCTTCTTCACTGTAATGTTCCTAATGTTCACTGCTATGATGCCGACTATTCTTACTTGTGAGTATAGCTGACACAGATATTTGCCTGTTTTTTGCGGTCTAACAATTTTCAAAAACTGTCGTTAACAAAATGTTCCATTGTGATTCCAGTCCCTATAGAGATGGCCGTGTTCGTCAGGGAGCATCTCAATTACTGGTATTCGCTGAAGGCGTTTTACCTCGCGAGATCACTGGCCGACTTACCATTTCAAGTACGAGTTTAAAATTCACTAGGGGTGTTCGGAAATGAAATCCCAATCTGACATCAAGAATACCAATTTTCACTAACTCTATGTTGTTTGATTTTGATCTTTCACAGATTCTGTACTCGATAGCCTACGTGATGATAGTCTACTTCATGACCTCGCAGCCTCTAGAGACCGAAAGATTTCTCATGTACTTGACTATTTGTATACTGACATCTTTAGTATCTCAATCAATCGGATTATTAATCGGAGCTGCTATGAGTGTCGAGGTGAGTGTCATCCTGTATAATCCAAATGGGGTCCAGTAATGAATCTGAACGCCTGGATTAAATCTAGAAGAATCTTTCGAAAAACGTTGAAACGTTGGAAAACGATTCTTTTTAAAAAACTATCAACAATATTTTTTACTCTTATGTTCACATTTTACTCAGGACACTTTAATAAGTATTTGAAAATCCCCCCAAAAATAAATGATGATTTTATTTCAGAGCGGAGTTTTCATCGGACCAGTGAGTTCAGTGCCGATAGTACTTTTCTCCGGATTCTTTGTGAACTTCAAGGCTATGCCGAGTTATTTAAAATTCTTATCCTACGTGAGTTACATCCGTTACGGATTCGAGGGTGCGATGATATCGGTTTACGGTAACAATCGTACAAAATTGGCCTGTTCCGAAGCCTATTGTCACTTCAGATATCCATCGCAATTTCTTAAAGAAATGTCGATGCAGGATGCAGTTTTTTGGGTAGACGCTGTAGCTCTGATAGGTTTCTTCATAGGTTTAAGAATTGTCGCCTATTTTGTGCTCAGATTGAAACTCAGATCTCTGCGTTGAACATAAAAATCATAAATCAGCATATTTATGTTTCGACAATAACGTTACTTAGCCGAATCTTTTTACACGCCTTTAACAATTTTTATTCACTTGACACATTTTTTTTCATACGTCTTTGTTCGTGTATTTTATTTTATTTTTTTTTATTATTGAGGCGGTCGAATACTCTTAGCAAGTTTCATAAAAAATATGAAATAAAAAGAAGAACGGTTTTAACATTATCGATACTATCACAGCGGGGAGCTTTTAGTACCCCCATTATTGTTATTATTGTTATTTTAATAAACTCACGGAATTGAATCACACAAAATGCCACTTGAATTATGCTAGCTTCAAGTAATGTGACAACGAAGCTTGGTGTTTCTTTTTTTTCTTGTTTATTTTTACAAAACACGAAAAACGCTGAGTATAAAAATAACAAAATTGTGAAAAATGTGTAATTATCGATAAAAATGAATGTGACTGAGTATAAAAGAAGACGAAAAGAGCTAGGAGAAAGGGTAACGAGATAACGAGTGATAAGTAATTAATAATAAAAATTGGTGATTAAGTATTTTTAACAATTAAGCATCTAACAATTCTGCGTTTATGACGGAACGAAATAAATGCAGTGTTATGTAACGTACTGTCACTGCCTGGTGAGCGTGTTATTAATCAATCGATCGATAAAACGAAAAGAAAAAAAAAATTGTCTATTACCTCCCCGATGACATTACTGCGTGTGCGATTTTTTGACTATATGAATATTGATATGAAATATACAGTATACAAAATGGTTTAAAGTTTGAAAACTTCAACGATGAAACTTAGCATGTAGCATTTTTTACTTAGGTATATTATACTATCGACATTTCCGCTTTTCACGAATGATGGAAAAAAAAATTTGAGAAAATGCATAAATAAATAAATAAATTGGATTAAGAACATTTATGGGAACAATAATGAACTTTCTTCTTTCTCAAATCACATGATAACAAAAAAAAAAAAAAAAATCATAAAAAAAAAACTTTTATCTACACAGATTGGAGGATAGAATTTGTTAATTGGCTGCTGATTCAGTTGGATGAACAACTGTTTTATTTTTGATTCATGTACAAACGGATGAATTTTGACATCTTCATTTTTTCATTCATTCTGTTGTCTTTTATTTTCTATCTTTTCGATACACATACCATTTTTTTTTCGTTCGTTTTATTTCATAGATCATCGATTTTAGATAGCCAAATATAATATCTGATATTCAATAATCGATAGAATATGATAGTTTATATCCATAGCCGAAATAACTCGCCAGGGATTTAGGTCCAGTGAAAAATACATTTCCCTCCATATTTGAAACTGGAATATCGAGACTAGAACGTTAATTTTCTGCCCTATTTGTTCCCGAGTAAAATATTAATGGGAGAGGGTGAGAAAATTGGTGGAAAAAAAATACTTACAATAAAGAGAAATAAAAAATATAACAAATTGAAAAAGAAGCAGCACGAGAAGAGCAAGTCGCGTATTCACATACACACATAGGTAATAAATATTATGTAATAATCATAAACTGTATAAGAATCACATCAAACTTAATTCATATCCATTAGTTATTAGTTATTCACGAATTTAAATATAATAATACGTGAAAAGGGGATGTTAAAAAGTTTCCAGGATTTCGAATCGTTGCGATTTTTATGGATTTGAGTTTATTTTCAATTTTTTATTTTTTTCGTATAGCTTGTCTTTTTGACGTCTTCTTTTCTGTAATAATTTTCACACTCGACCAATTAAACGTGGCTGCCAGTTCGCTTCGTGCAGTAAACGAAAATAAAAAATGATAAAAAAATAAAAAAAAACGTATGTTAATGTTTCAACTATCGAAGCTTGGAGCCGTAACAACTTCAGATAATAGCTTGAACTCTGATTATGTATCACGATTAGTGCAGGGAATGCTTGTGAGGCCTACACCTACGTTTTTCATATGATCATTTTTACGTGTCGTGGGCTTCCGTGACTCTGAGATTGGGCGGGTTTTTCAGTTATAATCGACACATTCAGATCTAATTATCGACACTTATAATTTTCAAAATTGTAAATCAACTATGTATAACAAGTTTGAATTTTAGAATGTCTCAAATCCGCGGTTGCTATTGGAATATGAATTCCTCCTTTTTTGCACACGATTCTAGAATAAACCAATACGAAAATAAGACCAAGGAATGTCAAATATTAGGACATTTTCCAATAACTTGGACGATATTTTTTGATTGTGCTTTGTTTTGACATGTTTATTTAAAATGTAACGTACTTTAATTTTCAAATAGTGTAAATCCAAGCTTATTGTTCAAGTCAATCATGTAAATACGTAACGATGCAATTATGCATTCGAATGATATCAAACAAGTATGAGTGCAGTGATGTTACATAGTTTTAATTTTTTTAAATTCATTCTGTTTTCTCAAATTATTTTGTCTTTCGCGATGAAAGAAGCAGCACATTTTAGTTTGTTATATACTAGGTAATTAAATAAACAAATAATATCACATTGCAGTAAAGTTTTCCTCTTTTTTTTTAGTAAGAAAGAAATAAAAATGGATGACAAAATTTGTAGACTGCGTCTGAATTGATACAATAATTCCGTTTCATTTTTTTTCCTTGCCTCCATGTAGAAGAGTTGTGTTGATAACGATTATTTCTCCTTTCGTGAAATCCTATAATTATAATATTAAATATATAATCCTAAAATAATGTAAAACAAATCATCGATATATTTTTAAGCCATGCACTGTATAAATTGGCAGCTGCTTCGGTCTTGCTACGCTATAGATGCGATTTGTCATTGAAAAAAAAAATATACGAAAAAACAAGAGACTTAAAATTAGGATTTGTAATCATTAGCAGGATTTAATGTAAAAAGTTATACACTTATCCATGGTAAAAAAAATAACAATAACTTAGCTACATAGATTTTCCATATTTTTAGATTCGCTATTATTATTGTTTATAATCAACGTAGGTAGTGCCTGAGGAGAGACAGAAAAAAGAAGAATTAAAAATTGTGTGTTGAAGAGTAACGCGCAGTCCGAATTTCAAGAATCAGTCAATAGTCGGGAGACATTTTGAATTTAATTCTTAATCGATTATCTAGACGCAGTAAATTGAAGATTCGAGAAAAATAGAAACATGCACCCACCTCATGTCAGTCAGACCGATCGTGTTTTTTTTTTCATTGTCTCTTACGTTTTGATAAGTCGACGAAAACGATTTCCAATGTTGTTTCGATTCTTGTGTATCGACAAACAAAAAACCAAATAAGAAATCCTAAAAACGCTTGCGAAACGAATAAATTGGACTCTATTTCTCCCAAATTTATGTACATAAATAAAATAGTAATGCTTGCCAATGTCACGTTAAAAATAGCGATTATAAAAAAGGTGGTTGACAGCACGGTCATGAAAACATACTATATAATTGACGAAAAAGAAAAATAAAGATAAAAAAAAAGAGTTAACCATTTTATACATGAACATTAAATTGTCAACTAATTACATTTTTAAAACGTACATGTAGTACGACACAATACTATAGGTATAATAAAAGGTTTTATCAACATCTAACAACTAGCTATTAATCGAATACAGCTGGATATGTGCCATGCTCAATATCCGGTTGATGTAAAGTAATATATAAACATATAGTTAAACATAAAATACGCGGATTCTCATTCTAGCTAAGGGTTATTATACTATTATAATACACTAGACCGATATTACATACACCGAATACACATGTACCATTTTTCATCTAATGTAATTTTCTATATAAAATGGAAAAATAAAATTAAAAAACAAAAATATTCGAAGACGTCGATTTTTCCCGCGCTTCAAACACCGCGTTTCCAGTTGCCTGCGGTCAGGCGTATCGCCGAGCTGCGACATCTACCAGCCGAAGAGCGAAGCTGTGGTACGATACGCCATGTTCATCCACGGACTGTCAGATGTTGTCATATAGGTTAGAACGCTACGTCGTATTGGTGTGTACGATAAGACAAGACCACAATTCGAAGTCAGTAGACGAATCTGAAAATTGTAAGTTTCGTAACGCGTGTCACAATTGGATCTGTTATAGGCGTAGTGATACAAAATAACGGTGTCAAAGTACCGACGGATATCGAGATGACGGATTGAACTCGAGGGATCTTTATAATTGTAACAATTGGAAACAGAGCGAATGGACGCAACAGCCTACGTTCGAATAATTTCAAACGGTTCAAATTATCTCGTGGACCAGTTTATGCACTAGATATGAAACTGACATGACTTGAGTTCTGAATATCACGTATGCGAATACTGGAGATAGCGAAGAAGTAGGTGAGTCGTATTTTTTCTTTTGTTTGTTGTTTTTTTTCATCAAATCAATCTACAAACAACTTGCGATACACTTCGAGGCTCTTTGGGGTCACGGGTTCATTGTCAACGATTTTTTTGTTCTATTCGTTTCTTTCGTCAGTCTGCTGATACTTGTCATACATCAAATACTGTATATACGTGAAAATTTCCCTAAATTCTAATTGCTCTTGATACAATCTTGACGAGAATAACAAAATTATTCTTATTTTCCGCTCCTTCATAGAAACCTGTTTGATTGTCTTTTTCTTACTTCAAAACTTTTCGATATCTTGTTCTGAAATTATCTTCGAAGAATCGTTATCAATATCGATTGACTGTCGCGAACAAAGGAATGTGTTCGTGTTCACTGCTCAATCAATCGTGCACTTCGATCTACCGCAGCCTACTACGCATGTGCATGATGGGTTGTTTATTAATATCTCTCGAATGCATGTGTCAAATATCTGGCAAACTGAACTTGTACTCATACTCCGAATTGTCTACAATCAATATTTACTCTAATTAATTGTTTTTTTCAGTCATCGGTAACGATAAAGTATAAATCGCTTTTAATTTGTATACGGCTCAAGATGGTAAAAGTAAAAAACTGCCGTAAAATCACGTGGGTGTTTATTAAAAAAAATTTGTCATATTTTTTCGCGCGATTATCGGCTCTAGCAAATTCACGTCGGCGTCTGTCCGAAATTGCGAACCTCTACCAATCGGACTTCGCTTTATTATGATCCGTTAAATATTATAATTTCATTTCCACCTGAGGATACAATAACAAGACAAGACTTGTTGCATAACTGAATTTTATTACCGCGATGTTTTTGAACTTGAAACCTGAACTATTATACAAATGTATAATCGTCGATGAAATAGTATTTTTCATCTTTCTCTTTTCATCTTTTCATCATCCCACGGAATATCATATCGCGATATAAGAGACATTCGATATAATTGCGTGACTATTAGAGTTTTCATGTACATGTATAAATATATGTATATATTTTTTTATTTACGTAATATTTTCGTTACTAATATGAAAAGGTAACACTTTGTATACTACGTCTTCGTATATCTCGAATATATGCTAGTACGGTATTTTTAACATATATATTTAGCTATTGGGAATCGTAGGAGGTCTGGTTTCACCTGGTGGCGAAATTTCAACTATAACTCCGGGTAGGTTGATTGCTGGTGTGCCGAAGAGGGCAATAGTTGAATCCAGCAATAGTTAAAATTCGGCCACCAGATGTCTTATTAACTATAGACTGCTAGCTTCAGCTGCATAACACAATCAAGTATCACATTTTCTTATCAGTAAGGGCAATTTCCGGATGGACTAGAAAAAGCTACGAGAATTCTTTAAATAAAAAATCTCTCCGTGTAGGTGATCCTTGATTTCTTGCAAACAAGGTTGCAGTTAAACCGCCGATACAGTTCTCATGTAATTTTTGAATATTGTCCGAAAATCCGAAAACAGTTATTTCGGGGAAAAAAGTAATGACGAAGTAATGTATAAAGTGTACATATAGTGCAGAAAAGCTCTTCGGCTGACAATGAAATGGGCCAGTTATTATCATTTGCTTGTTTGTTTCTTTCTTTCAACTCTACTTCCCCCCTCATCAGTCTCAACAGTGCGAATTTGTACAGTCGTATAGTTTTTTTTTATCGGGTAGTTAATTTGTTTTTGCGAAAATGATTGATTCAATATATTTCAGTTCACGTCTGAGAGTAACAAATTTTAATGTGATATTTCGAAGACGATTTTTTGTACCTGGATATTCGAAAGTGCACGAACGAAAATTAATACTTTTATGTATCGCGTCTGAAGGTCGCGTTACAAGCGTAAACTCTGATAAAGTAATGTTGAAAACATGTGTACGTCGGTTGCCGGGGATATTACCGGAATATTGCAACTGATAAAATTCCGAAACTTCAAAATAAACATTATACATAATTTATTTTGACTAAGGTTTTACAAGAGTGTAATTATCGAGGTAATTATTGGTAACAGTTTAATGGCGAGGTCCGATACAGCAGACGACAAATATACAGATTTTGCGCTTAACGTCTACCAAAGAATATTTTATCAATTTTTTTCATTCGTTCATTAGACCTTGCCCCGTGGAATAAGCTGCCGTTTAGGTCCGATAAAATGATTCAATCGTGATAAGATAATACTGGGATCACTGCCCACATTTTAAACTTTGGAATTATTGTCAATGATGATATGCAATCACTTCTGTTCAGTCTGACCAAGGCTGGCCTTCGTTATCAGATATATACTGTTTTATAATTTGTAAAGAATTAATTATTCCCCCAAATTTTGCATGATTAAATTAGTAATCGAATTAGCTTTATTGCTAATTTATTCTGTGATACAATCTTGATCACATCTTTTCTGATATTTTCGAATTCCTATTCGTTGCGATGAATTCGTATACAAGTTTATACGTAACTTAACACAATAATCATAGGTGAGAATACAAAATGAATTAAATTACATAATTTCATAAAATATAAGTCAGTTATCAAAATATTTCACTGTTGGTAAGAATATGTATTCTTAGATCGATTCAGTTAATTATTTTTCATAATCTGATAAAACTTTTCTTTTGTTAAAAAATCCCCCCCCCCCCAGATAATAATAAAAATGTCTGTGATTTTGTCTTCTACCCCGAGCCGTATTTTTTGCTTTTTAATATTCATATCCAGTCTCC
>JAEUYN010000319.1:0-89687 GCA_018257835.1 Euura lappo | reverse complement strand
CTCGACTCATCCAGGTACGGGCGGTCGCAGAAGCCGATTATCTCGCGACTTGGCCAGTAGGCAGCAAGGAGGGTAATGTTGCCCCGATTTTCAGAACGTGACGCGCGTGTCTGAGCACAAGGCGCGTGGTTCGGCTCATAACAACGTTTCGACACCCCCAGAGTCTAAAGGATGTAAGTTTTGTCGGTCTTCGTACCTCGCCTCGATCATCTAGGCGATCGAGGATCTAGAAGCCTTCGATTTTTCGATCACCGATTCCAAGACAGTCTCTCATATTTTCATGCTCGGTTTCTTCGATCCTCGTTCACGCGTTTCTGTCTCCGGTGAGTCAGTCTTGCATCCTGTATCCTGCATGACTTGAGACCGTAGGATTCTAACGACTCCGGGTTAACAAGCGACGAGATGCTCTCAGCTTACCGGAGATTACTGAAATAAACGAGAATCTGAGGTAGCTGAATATGATGGCCGTTGATGAAGCGAAGGACGTTTTAAATTATGCCGATCTTGATCAGTACGGTAGCCGCGAGTCCCCACAAGAATATCGAGGAAGTTAAAAACTGGAAGCTCAGGCTTCGTTTTTTTTTTTATTTTATTTCAATCTTCGAAGAATTAGGAATACGATTTCTGGTTGATCCTTATAAGTTGACAAAAAACCCAAAATTACAGCGACTAACCGATTAAACTCGCGTATCGTTCAACCACGGCGTCTCTAAGATTTTATCTGCCCCGTAAAATATGTTCAGAGAATTTGATATTAACTGCGGCTATCCGCTTCTCCCTCATATCCTGATATTCTCGATCCTCTTTTTCATCCCTTTTTCTCAGTTCTTCTTCCATAGGGATCGGTCAGAGCGATCTTCAGGATCTGGCTAAAGGGAGACCTTAATGACCCGCGCACTGCAAAATCTTTAAATGCCTCCACTGCAAGGAGTGTTATTTATTAACACCCTGAAAAGTGGCGATAATTTAACGTTTACGTAAAACCGGGGGATATAATTACTCACTGTAGTGGGTAGAGAAATTTACTCTCGCTCTTCACATAAATATTATATACATATATATATAAAGATTCTTTTTATTTATCGTTATTCTTGCCTCCGGTCTGCGAGCCTAGTAGTATCCGCGCCTTATTCCCTTCACAAAACTCGGGCAGATAAGGTTCCACTTAAAGCTACAAGTCGGTGGAAAATTTATTTATTAAACGTGATCTCGAAGCCCAATAACCACTTTAGGCGAAATCAGTCGCGCGTGTAAACGGGCGTCTTGAGGTAGGTGCGCAGGTGTTACGCACGATTAGAGAATCGATTGGTGTTGCTGAGGCCTTAGTACACTATAAACTGTGCCAATATACCCATACGGCCGGGTTTTACACTGATTGGATTTACGAGTTTAATTAATAATAATCATATTATAAGGCATAAATATGGAGGGCCTCCGCGGTGCGCCGGTATCCGTATAACCCCGCCTATGCAACACGTTCGTATCCCTTTACTTACGAGGTGTTTTAATATAATTTGACAGTTATGAAGTGTCGTTGAAATCCAAGACTCCTATGGTTTTGCTCCCGTTAGAGAGACACGCGGCGAGAGCGCGCACCAACGGTTTCTAAATGAGCCATCTCAATTTCTCAGCTCTCTCATGATCTTGTCCCATCATTAATATCCGCCTATCGTTATTCTTCATCTTATATGTGTCTCTATGATGCAGCTGTACACTCTCGATGACGTACGGACTGATATTATCGCGCGTGGGCGCAACTTATTGCGGAAATATGCCGATTAGCGGAATGCCGGACGACTAAAGTTGCGATTAATTCTGTTTTTCCGACCACCGCCTCATCAGTATTCACATATTTTCATACAAACACGCGTCGACTCTAATTAAAACCACGTGGGAAAATTACCGCCACCGAGACTCGACGGTGCTAAATTATGTTTACTTTTAATTGGCGAACAGTAATAGCTGAGCAAAGCGTGCAGACTGTCGCAGGACGACTAAACGTCTCTTAATTCCATGTAAATACTCATAGCAGGATAATTGATAGCCTGAACAATTTTTCATTTCAAGACTCTCTGGCGTTTTGGCTAAAAAAAGGCGACTTTGATATCCCGTCTTCTTCTTATCCTTCGGGTCACTTCTCTCAGGAAACGTCTTCAAGAATTTCTCGATTTCTTGATCCCTAGATTTCTTCTGCACATCGGCTGAAAGCTGGCTTCCAGTTTTCCTCAGTTTTATTCCATCTAGTCCCGCTTGCATACCAAGAAATCGCATTCCGCTCCTGCCTCGGCAAATGAAAGATTGAAAGACAGAAGATGGGAGATAAAAACTATGACTTGTCGCTCTATATCAAATTTTTGTCGCCATATTCTTGAACCTACGTGTAATCAATTGAGGGGACCAGTACAGCGTCTTAGCGAAGTATCTGTTAAGGATACCCTTTTTTTTCTATCGTTTCATGCATCTAATTTTTTTTTTTTTGCATAGTTTTTTCGTTTGATTTTACAGGCTTGATTTTCTCATGGAACGTAAGGTGTATTCGCGTTGTACAGTTGTCCATGAATCTCCAAGTTTTACGCGTTCATAATTGAGATAATATTTTCCAAACGAATAACAGCGGAATTTTCATTTTTATTATTAGCACAGTTTTCGCACGGCCTATTACACCCGACCGTCTGCTCCTTGCGAGTCCAGTCCGCTCCCGGGGGTCCTGAGAAAACTATTAACTCTCTTGGTCTATCCGCGCCTGCCTCAGGCCAGTTTTCCCATCTGTAAACTAAGCGTAACGAATTTTCAAAATTCACCATACTCGCGGGTTCAGCACCGTGCTCTAATTAGTGATTACACGAACGTCGATAAAGTTTCACTTTATAGGCATGAAAGTCTTGTATAGTACGATTTTAAAACTTGTCGAAGAGGAGAAACGACCGCGGTTTGAGAGATGCAAAAAAAGAAAATAAAAAAGGAACGTGAGTGAAGACAACAATTACGCCGGAGGCGATTTTGCGAAAATTTTTTACTCTCCTTTCGAGGGCCGTCGCTTTAATACAGAATACTCTGCGAAGTCTGTTATATGGAATAAGGAAGAGAAGAGAAGAAGAGTCCCACCTGTGTGGGTACGCCGCAGCGTGCGTTGCTTCGGCTAATGTGCTACAGCTCTCCTGTAGCCAAACGGCAAAGTACCAACGGCAACAAAAATTGCAGCGAAGGTGGTGGTTCCGCCGTACTCCAGGAGGCCCGACTACTCAAATATCCCGTTTTAAAGAGTCGTTTGCATACATCGCTTCGAGCCGAAACCGAAGGAAACTCCTCGACCAGGTAGTAGAAGTACCTTACTACTATACTTTGCTCCATATATGACCAACGCTAATCGACTGAGTACTTCGTAAGAGAAATAAGGGATGAGGTTTTGGGAGACGAGGTAAATTTGTCTTGATAATCGTTACAAAATAAAACTTCGACGAAATAAAGCTTGAGAAGACGGAGTAGGTACTTTAAAAATTGACGTTACGAATGGTAACCATTGATGTCGATCTATAAGTGAGTGCAGAAAATTGGCAAAGTTAATTCATGTTCTTTTCGAAAAGTAATTTTTTTAAAGTACTTTCAATGGCAGACAAGCAAAAAAGTACTTTGTCCAAAAGTGTTGAAAATTGCACCAAAGTACTTCGTTTAATGCAGTTAGATTCTCATTTGCGAATAGAAAAAGGCCTCGTCCACTATCTTGCACTTTTGAAAGGCTGTTCCAAATTCGGTAAAAGTACTTTGCCTGAAACCTAAAAATATAACGATAAAAGTACTTTTATTCCTTAAGTTTCGCCAAAATATTTAAACTAAGAAAAAGTACTTTTCCGCAAAAAGTTGGATTGACAATCTCGTGGATACGAACTAGTGACAAAAGTACTTTGTTCGATATTTTCCAAACTTCAAGTTGAAAAAAGTTGCCGAAAAGCTTCAAAGTCACATAAAAAGTACTTTAAGCCAAAACTTTTGCAAAAGTTCTCTTCTCTGTTCCTCACACCTTTTTAATGTAGTTAGCATAAGTACGTGGAATTCGATGAAAAAACAACTTGGTGGTCCTATAAAATCCTCTTCAATTTTGTCGATTACTCGGTCGATGTGGAGTATATAATACACAAGGCTAAACCAACCATAATCGATCTCGGTGTCTTTTGACTAAGGTAGTCAGGTAATTTAGCGCCAGATGTTACGTTGTAGGAGGTTAAGGATCGGCTGTAAGAATCTCTCTCTCGTTGCTCGTGGGTAAGAAAAGAGGAATGAAGGCGGGGGAGGTAACGCGGTGGAGCCGCCGGCTCGCATCCCGGCTACCGAGGATCTCGGTATCCCCGTTCCCTCGGGGGCTCGCGCATCTCTTCGTTCAAGCTCGAAGCTCCTCCTGAGCGCCGCTCCGCTTGGTCCATCTTAATGATAGCGTACAGCATCTCCTCGCGGCGGGCCCTTCGAACGAAACGTGAACCAAATCGACGACCAGCCTTCTTCTTCTCTTCTCTTCTTCTTCTTCTTCTTCTTCTTCTTCTTCTTCTTCTTCTTTTATCTTGACTTCTTTAAAACGCGGTGGAAAATCCGGTACATAGACTCCGTTGACTACTATAACGTCGACTCCGGGAGAAAAGAGCTGCACCAAGCGTCGGAGGACGCGGGCGCGGGCGCGCGCGCGCCTCCTCTGCGCTACCTTGTAGGGCAGCGTCTTGAGCACGTATAGGCATAACTGCTATCCAGCGCCCACGTCTGGGCCCCGAGGTGGTCATTACGTTTATATCGAGGGTGGAATTCATTACGAGAGAAATCTCCCTCCGTCTATAGAACACCCGCGTATCTCATACCGGGGTACCATCCTCTTACGTCGATTCATAAACATCCTCTCTCAGGCCCGTATAATCACTCACGAGGACAGAAAATTACCGAGGGGTGAATCACTAAACGAAATCTCGTGTACATAGGGCCGGAAATGTCGGAAAATGTTGGGAATATAGGGGAATTTTGGTTCAGAACATGTCAGGAAATGTCAGAACATGTCAGAATATGTCAGGGAAATGTTAGAACATGTCAGGACATGTTGGGAAATGTCAGGACATGTTGGGAAATGTCGGGGAAATGTCAGAAATGATGTCAAGAATGTCAGCAAATGTCATAAATGCCAGGAAATGTCAGGGAAATGTTAGAACATGTCAGGACATGTTGGGAAATGTCAGGACATGTTGGGAAATGTCGGGACATGTTGGGAAATGTCGGGACATGTTGGGAAATGTCGGGACATGTTGGGAAATGTCGGGAAATGTTGGGAAATGTCGGGAAATGTCAGAACACGTCAAGAAATGTCAGCAAATGTCATCAAATGCCAGGACATGTCAGGACATGTTGTGAAATGTCTGGACATGTTGTGAAATGTCGGGACATGTTGTGAAATGTCGGGACATGTTGGGAAATGTCGGGACATGTTGGGAAATGTCGGGACATGTTGGGAAATGTCGGGACATGTTGGGAAATGTCGGGAAATGTTGGGAAATGTCGGGAAATGTTGGGAAATGTCGGGAAATGTCGGGAAATGTCAGAACACGTGAAGAAATGTCAGCAAATGTCAGGACATGTCAGGAAATGCTGTCAAATGTTGGGAAATGTTGGGAAATGTCGGTAGATATTGGAAAATGTAGAAAATACGGTGTCCACATTTCTGCCAGTGATTCACCCTTCGGGAATTACTACACTGCAGGAGAATTTAGACGCGACAATTTTTCCCCGTCTTCGATCTACCCTCGCTGTTCAAGTGTCTTCGGCAATCTCCCATGAATTTTGAATCTTCTTTTTCTTTATTTTGCTGCACCGGTTGCGACACTGTGTCCACTTAGGTGTGTATAACGCGATAGAAGCAGCAGAGCCGAAGGTGGGGTGCATGGCCAGCAGAGAGGAAGGTACCCGTACCTATCTACCCGGCGGTGGATCGGCTACCGAGTACGTGACACCGATAATCAACGAGTCAAGTGGACTTTAATTTCTTTGCGGTGCGGGCGCGGAAGGGGTGAAACCCGGTGTATAACCGAACCGAACCCGGAGCGAAGGATCCCTCGCAGGGTATAAACCGAGTGTATACACCTGCCATCGACACACGAACGCGTGTAGACTCGTGTGCAGGTAGATGCGTGTACCCTTACTTCGAAGTCTCGACCGAACGTACCGCGTCGGTATTCAACCGTCAGAGACACAAGACTTCTCCTGCCCACGACGCCCGCACCACCTGTAATTGGGTCCAATCATCGAGGCTCTCATTCCGAGGCCCCTCGAGATGCTTTTGATACTCTATCGAGGATTGAATCTTATAAGAAGAGACTCGAATCAACTTTACGGTTCTCGACACTCTTCAGATTGCTTCAAGCTTATCTGTACCGTTTTCGTTTATGAATAGCGGAGGACTGAAAGAGGAGAGGATAAAAAAAATTGCAATCTATAATCGCGGATGAGATCCACTGGCCTCACGTACGGGAGCTACGCCGCATCTCCCGAGGCAGCTTGCCTTGCCTCTTTCGCCTTGCCTACCAACAGGCTACGGCTTCTATCTTACGGCTGTAGATAGCGATGGAGAGAAACCCTGGTTTGATTCGTTCAAAATTTTCGTCAGATAGTGGAAAAAACAAACTTCTCCAAGATCGACTTTTGGTGTCCAGAATCTGGCTTCTTTTGCCCCGTTTTCTTTCCAAGAAGAAGAAGACTGAACAAAAATTAGTTCACTGTAATCCAAATTAATTTTGTTCAATTCGAATTAATTCTCCAATTCTCAATGAAATCCTAATAACAAACGTGAGTTAAAATTAATTTGCGATATTTCTGCGAAATTATATTGCGAAATAATTCATCCAATGCGAATCAATTCACATCAATTCGAAATAATTCATCTAACTCATTCGAATTCGCATTAATCTCGGTTAATTTGTATCCATTATTCACGGACCATTGATAAAAGCGGATTTTAAATTTTTGCAGAGGTTTGTTCGTACCGTTCGCTATGAGAGAATCTGCGTCGGTACGCGGCGGGATGATCGACTCAAGTACACCTTTGCGTCGAAAGAGGCTAGGTAGTCTCGCAGGTAATAGAATACGTCTACCTCCGGGCTTTGTCGGTGCTAAGAGTTGTGATACCCGGACGATTACACCCGTGCAGTGTTCAATGTTCACTGTTTCACTGTTTCACTCTGACGTTTTGCCATTGTGTGGGAGGTGATACATCCAGACAGCGGGACAATGCGATCTAGATAAGAAATACTTTAAATGACCTATACACCGCGGTAATGGCGATCCGCCCTCTCTTTCGAGTCTGCAAACCGACCATCCGAAGAGCATAAAAAACACTTTTCAACCCCCCCCCCCTCCTCTTGAGATTGAGAGAGGAAAAAAAATTAGAAGTTGATGAACCGCGCGTACAGCGTACCGCAATCGTAGCAGTCATCAGTCGCCTAGAGTGCTCTTCAGGTTTCTACCGGGATTTCAAAGTGTGACGGTTTTTACATTGATTGGTTTCAACCTGAATGATAGCAGCTCGCTGGTAACGCTACTCGTAATTAAGAGTAATGGTCGTCGGTACTCTGATGAAGTGAACAATGTGCCGATGGAAAGCTGCTGCTGCTGCACGCAACTTTTTCCCATATTCCAACCTACCTGCGGATAGGATATTGAATTATTGCTGTCAAAAACGGAGCAAGAAGGCAAGAGAGAACTGAGCGATAATTAACGTGAGAAAGTTGTTCTTTCTTATCTTGAAAATGATAATGGGATCGAATCGATTCGGAGTCGATGTTCACAGTGTCAGGTCGTCACTCCGAATCTAACATTGTAAGTGTCTTGAGTTCCTCGTGAGAGAAGTAGCAGGGTCATAAGGAATTACTAATGATCAGCGCAGTGGGTTCTCTGGTCGTGGGGGCGGAGTAGAAAGTGATTTGGGAAAATCATATTTCAGCGTTGAACGTATATACAAGGTGCAAGGTGCAACGAAAATGAGATTTTTTATCGCCGATCATCAAAAACCCGGGCTCAACTTCTCCTCTTTCTTTCTCTATCTCCGTCTCTCTCACTCGCATTGGCTGCATGTACCAAAGGTACAATTTTTTATCAATATTCCCCTCCACGTCAACGATGAGGTGGGTATACGCGGGAATACGAGGGCGCTTAACAAGTCCGACAAAAATGACTACCGCAAAAAGAACTTGAGGGATCCTCCAGACGTATAATACACGTGTACATATAACATACCTAACCCAAAAAATATTTTACTACTTTAGCGTTGAAATAAAATGTGATATTTAGCAAGCTTTTTTTCTTTTTTTCTTCTACTCGACACTGGCCACGGTGTATAATCAGTATAAATTATCGCATATGTATGTATTGTGAGTATTTTTTTTTAATGACTTCTTTTTTATGTTCTTGTTCACGAGTTGCAATGTAACATGTGGATCTTTAGCCAGTATTTCTTTTTTTTTTTTTTTTTTGTAGAGACGTATTCATACGTACGTAACGTCTCCGTGTCTCGCCCTCTACTGTTCTGAAGATCCACCTGTTGATCGTCATGCTCGATTCTCAACGTTTATGAAATCCTGTGAAAAGATATATTACACGATTTTAACATCAAAGGAACCGACTAAGATCGTCCTATACCGTGACCCCCCCCCCAACACTTTGGTTATACCGCAATTTAGTAGCAATTCAAGAAGCTGGATCGAAAAGACGTACTAGCTACAGAGAGAACAAAGGGTATCAAGAAAAATGAATTTTCACTGTATATTTGAACAGTTTAGACACAGGTGAAAAAACTTTTTGAACAATTTAAACATCTCGAAAAGTACTTTGGACGGTTTTAGTTGAAAATGATTTGAGTACTCCTCCACAATATTAATTCTTAGCAAAAAGTACCTTTCTCATATTCATATGAACACAAAATTTATGAAGAGATTGATTGCTCATAGCAGAATTACTTTGTCTCAGCCTACATAGTTTTTACAAAAAAGTACTTCAACAAGAGCAAGTTTTATAAAGAAGGAGCACTGATAACAGATTAATTATACAATAAAGTACTTTGCTGAAATTAGTAAGACTGTGAAATATATGAAGTAACAACACTTATTTATCGTTTCACTGTGTAAAACAGAAGTACCCTTGAAACTTTTGAATTGAAACAAAAAAAAGTACTTCTCAAGCAGATTTAATGAATAATAAGTTCAAAAATAACCGCACAATAAAGTACTTTTTAATATTTTTCGTATAAATATGACCGTACAAATATTAGCCTTTTAAGGAAGTAGGTACTTTTTTTTCATGGTTTCGGTGTAGAAGTAGGTAATTCCTCTAAAACATTCAAATGGAACGTCCACAAAAGAACTTTTCGAGATTGAATGGGAGAAGAGTAATTTACAACAAATTAAATTAAAATAAAGTACTTTTTTTAACCGTAGTTGAAGTCTAGTCATTGATACCTTGACAGTCAGACTTTAGAATGATGGAAAAGTACCATTTGACTTCTTCCATTTACGAAAAAAGTACTTCGCGCAACAAATTCTCAAAACAAACAACAAGTACTTTGCAATAGTTCGAAAAAACAAAAAAAAAGTACTTTGGAACAATAAATTGAATTCCCGAACGAAAAGTACTTTTATCCATTTCAAAACCACGATCACCACAAATATTTATCTCTTCCAAGAATTTAATCACTAAAACTTATTGATCTCAGATCCGCAGGGTCTCAGGATAACGGGTTTGTGAAATTTGGAGCAACTCGACCATATATATTCACGAGGTATATCCCGTTGAATTTATGTGGATAGTTTTATTATAAAAAACACTATTTTTATCGCCTGTCTACAAAACTTTGTATTAGCTGCTCGCGGCGTTAATAAGCTAAAGTGCTAAAACCTTTAATCCGTGTTTCACCTACGCAGCCTCCGTTTAAGCTCGAGGGTTTTTTTTCAGGTCTCTTATAGGTCTGCCAAGATAGCCACCTCGTCGACGTTCGTAAACGACGAGTTAAATTATATATTATATTGAAGTTCCTCCGCACCGCGCGGTTCTCTTCTTGACTCATACGCGTTACCGTATGGCTTCAAAACGACTTGCGTAACTCGAATATACGCTACATGGCATGCCTCTGAACTCCAAAGCTTTAGGCTTCAGGCTCCAGGCTTTAGGCTTGTATAAGGCAATTGAAAAATATTTGATCGCTCGTTAACGAACGTGCGCGCGCGCGGACCGAAAGGGATAGTCATTTGCGTGTGAAAGTAGCCTTCCGTTCCATCACAGCATCGCAGCGAGATGACCAGTTGAAATGTTCATAATTTTTTACGCCTTTATTAATCATCTCGCATCGTGTAACGATGGTATAATTAAATCCTTCTTTATGTCTATCGCGTTTGAAAAATCATTGAAAAATAACGATCCCGCAATCACGACGGTTCATATTCCGTCGATATCGAAACTGTGCTTGCATAATCACTTTCATTCAATGTCGCTCTCGTATCCAGACCTTCTAGAGATAAGAAATTGAAAATTTACCAATAAATGCAAACCTTTTGGAATATTTATTCAATTTTTGCAACCATTTTCGAATTAGGGAACATTCCCAAAATGACTAAAAATGGAATTTCGCGATATTCTCGCGAAGAAAATTCCAACAGTTCAAAAAATTCGAAGTAATGTCAAAGGCTGCCTTTGACGCTACTTCGAATTTGCACAACTTTTGAAATTTCCTTGGCGAAAATATCGCGAAATTTCATTTTTTTTCTAATTTTGACAATATTCCGTAATTCGAATAGGTAGGGGTTTTGCACTTATTTCGAATCGATTGTCCGGACTGACTGGCCTATTCCTCATATCTTCATGGTCGTGCTTAAAAAGGGAAACGAAATCTCATGAACCGCGCGCGGCCCGCATGCCGGACTTAAAACCAATTAAGCCTCTATGGCTGAATTTGTTCGGAGGGCCTCCTGGCCGAAGTCTTGTTCCTTGACGTCATCCACCTCCACCTCAGTCTCCAGGTTCGGTCCGGAGCCACTTCCACAGGCTCGATCCTATAGCGAGCGGTTTTTTCAACGCCCACGCGAACGTTTCTACGGATTTTATAACGCACCGTCCGAGAACGTTTTTCTCAAATGAATTCTTTTTTAGTCGAGTCGCTAAAATCCACGGCTTTGAAACGCGAGGCGCGCAACACGTGGATTTATGAAACGTTGAAGGATGCCTACATCAAAGCGTATTTATTTATAGCTTATGACACGGTTATGTCGACCAACGTAGCAAAAATAGAGTCCTAGCTATGTCTTACACCCGCGCATTTGTTTCGAACCCAAATTTACAACCTATATCAACGAAAAGCACAAAGCTTGGATCATGGAGCAGAGATTGATCGAACTCTCAATCCTGTTGGGATCATTCGTGGAGAAGAGAATCGAAAGTAGTTGCGTCGAGTCAGCTCGACACCCACGCGCGAATACAATCAGTGCGACACGTAAGCCGTGGTTACATTTGTATCGTGACAAGGCAACAATCGGTATCCGACACGTGTATTTTGATCGGTCCCTAAAGCATCGAGTTTAAAGTGATTTAGAATTCGTCAATTGTGGATAAGAGCACTTCTGCTCACATTGCCTCATAGACATCGTCTTCGAATAAATAAGGAGTAAATATCGTGTTTAAATAGACGTTTGACGGTGTTATTCCTCTTGAGGAGTCGGACCTTGTGACCTTTCGGTTTTTTTACCGTCCACGTGGACGTGGGTGAGGGTCGATTCTAATACGTCCTGCAGTGTCGAACCCCATTTACTTATGTAAGTGGTCATACAGTTCAAATATTAAACATTGTGTATACAGTCGAGAGGAGACTTCATAACCTGTGGAATAACCATATTTGTCAAGTATGCCTCGACCATAAAATCCGACTATTCTAGGGTCACACCTACGCGATCATATACTAATATAGAAACGACCAGACCATGGATGACAATTTCAACCATTAGCGGCTCGTTTGTCAAAATTGCGATTCACCCATTCCACTCGTGAAATAGTTGCGACAGTCATCTCATGAAGTACTTATTGAATGCCATGAAATACCTATGAAATACCCATGTGATACTCATCCAATACCTCTGAAATGCCTATGAAATGGCTGTGAAATGTGAAATGGCTTCGGACACCACATTTTAAAGTGGCTTTTGGTAAAGTGGACAGTCATCTCAGGAAGTACTTATTGAATGCCATGAAATACTTATGAAATACCCATGTGATACTCATCCAATACCTCTGAAATGCCTATGAAATGGCTGTGAAATGTGAAATGGCTTCGGACACCACATTTTAAAGTGGCTTTTGGTAAAGTGGACAGTCATCTCAGGAAGTACTTATTGAATGCCATGAAATACCTATGAAATACCCATGTAATACTCATCCAATACCTATGAAATGGCTGTGAAATGTGAAATGGCTTAGGACACCACATTTTAAAGTGGTTTTTGGTAAAGTGGACAGTCATCTCATGAAGTACTTATTGGATGCCATGAAATACCTATGAAATACCCATGTGATACTCATCCAATACCTCTGAAATGCCTATGAAATGGCTGTGAAATATGAAATCGGTTGGGACACCACATTTTAAAGTGGTTTTTGGTGAAGTGGACAGTCATCTCACGAAGTACTTATTGAATGACATGAACTTCGTATGAAATACCCATGTGATACTCATCCAATACCTCTGAAATGCCTATGAAATGGCTGTGAAATGTGAAATGGCTTCGGACACCACATTTTAAAGTGGCTTTTGGTAAAGTGGACAGTCATCTCAGGAAGTACTTATTGAATGCCATGAAATACCTATGAAATACCCATGTGATACTCATCCAATACCTATGAAATGGCTGTGAAATGTGAAATGGCTTAGGACACCACATTTTAAAGTGGTTTTTGGTAAAGTGGACAGTCATCTCATGAAGTACTTATTGGATGCCATGAAATACCTATGAAATACCCATGTGATACTCATCCAATACCTCTGAAATGCCTATGAAATGGCTGTGAAATATGAAATCGGTTGGGACACCACATTTTAAAGTGGTTTTTGGTGAAGTGGACAGTCATCTCACGAAGTACTTATTGAATGACATGAACTTCGTATGAAATACCCATGTGATACTCATCCAATACCTCTGAAATGCCTATGAAATGGCTGTGAAATGTGAAATGGGTTGGGACACCACATTTTAAAGTGGTTTTTGGTGAAGTGGACAGTCATTTCGTGAAGTACTTATTGAATGCCATGAAATTCGTATGAAATACCGATGTGATACTCATCGAATACCTCTGAAATGCCTATGAAATGGCTGTGAAATGTGAAATGGTTGGGACACCACATTTTGAAGTGGTTAAACCCTCGCCAATTTCTCTCTCTACAAGGCGGGGGAGTAGAAGAGCACCCACGAGATTTCTTGACACTTTGCAAATGATCTCCCGGTGGTAACGCGGCTTTGTGTCTCTACAAGCCTCTTGGTCTCTTTACCTCATCTCTTCCTCTTGACTCGTGCGGTATTATCCTAGTTTTTGTTTTTCTTCTTCTTCTTAAACGTAGCTGGTCGCTTTGCCCCATCGTGACGCGAGACAATGTCCGACACGATGTATTTCGCGCGGGTTATGTCAGTCCCGTCATAAATTATCATACTCGCATACACACACACGTACGGTAGTATTTAGGTTGTGTGAGAGAGGAGAACAAACCAGACTGCAATCACCACGTACTCTCTTATTCCGCAACGTTTACAACAAACACCGGCTAGGTTCTAGGCTATCTAAACGTATCATCCGTTACGTGAGGAGCACTCGAGTGACTTTTGTCTTCTTCTTCTTCTTCTTCTTCTTCTTCTTCTTCTTCTTCTTCTTCTTCTTCTACCATCATTCATTTTACGAGCTTTAGGTCATCCTCACGGTCACGGGCGTTGACCCCATTTGACAATTCTTACGCTCTTTGACTTTCAAGATTTCAGGGGAAACTAGGTTTTTAGCATCTCAAAAATCCTTCTATTTTCGAGCTAATAGTCAGGTACAGGGTAAGAAAGAGAAAACTGGTGACATTTTCGATGCCTTCAGAGGCTTTCGTTACACAAAAGGTCTGTAGATTTTTTTTAATCAATTTTATACGTCGATTTTAGTGACAGGGGAAATTCTTTGATAGTTTTGACTTCACTTGAAAACCGCTATAGTTGTTTCTCTCCATTCTCTACACCCGCCTTATTAATAAGCTCAGAATGTCACGGGTCTGTTCCACAGTTCTCGCCATCCGTCTGTCCGTGGATAAGCAAGCTTCTCCGTTTACGCTTTATGAATATATCTGTGTGCAAACGCGAATTACTCGGGGGTGCAGGTATAATAATAGCGACAATGATACAAGTTTAGTGGTTGTAGGAATGTTATTCCAACATACCAACAACATACGAGAACAGAGAAATAACAGTGCTGTGTTTCAGCTGCAGGACGGTTTATGGACATGTGTAAAACATCCCCGCATTTACATGAGGAATAATTTGTTCAAAGTTTGACAAAAATTCGAATGGCGATGAGAGCTTTTGCCCAAACATCAGACCAAACGGTTAGGAATCAGAATTTATACAAATCGTTGCTATACTGGAAGTTACATGAAGTAACTAATAGAACGACGTTTCGAAAATGTGTTTTTCAGATTTTATTCACAAACTTGAGGGTCTTAGAAAAAATAATGGACTCCGTTTGATGACTTCTTATGGTTTGTTCTTACTTTTTCTTCTATCGAAGAATAATTTCATTCAGTTAGTGTCTCGAATTGAGTTTGGAGAATATTTTTTACAGACGAGAATGTGGTAATAATAGATAATTATGTCCTATTCTCTAGCTATCTTAGCGAAGAAGAAGAAGAAGAGACAGAGAGTAAATTCATTAATCTTAATTCTAGTCCTGAGTTATAAGCCTGAAAATTTGTTTGACTGAGGTTTGTTTTTCTCTGGCCAAATGACAAACAAATCAAGATATAATGATCTTTACCACAATTCATTTTAGTCAGGAGTAGTTACAGTGCGTTGCATTACGGCAATTAAATCTAGTCCTCTATAAAATATGACAAATTAATCATTTCGCAAACCTGACTACCGCAGCCTTGGAGAATGATGCATTGTTATACATTATCTTCATCAAAAGACAATTTATTCTTGTTTCTCTAGCCAAAATTCAAACTCTCGACTTGATATTTCATCGAAGAAACGATTTCTAAACGGCACATGTGAAATTTTCGTTCCACGGTTTGGCGGAGATATAAATTCGCGAAAAAAAAAATCGTCGAGCGATAAATAACTTAAAACTTTTTGACGTGTAAACTTTTTACCCCTCCCAAATACGTAGACAGTTGTGAAAAAACAACAAGCATATGGTTTCGCATCAAGAAACGCGGGGGACCCGACTCATATTGTTCGCATGCCCCACGAAAATACGCCAGACAAGACGAACTTGTTTTTTTGCTTCTTGTTAACTCTGTCCTAAAATGTTTAGTCTAAAGTCAAGATACGCTTCTGCGTAACGTAAGAAATAATCGGTAAATAATCGGTTGACAAAATGACAATTTTTCTCTCGATCTTCTTCATTTTTAAACATTTGTATAAACGACTTAAGTGACGAGACTCGGTATTAAATTGTTTGGAAAGGAGAATAAAAAATTGTCGAAATTTAAAAAATATACTTGTCAAAGGTATTATTCCGCCAGATATATTTTCCCGAACTATTTCGATCACGATTTGATATATTACTTCTGCCATGTCGGTCCGGAGCGTGGGTCGGGCCAAGATTTTCACAAAGTGTTACACTTTGATGTATTGGTTCCTAGTTCGCAGTTATGTAACTTTTTCTACTCCAATATATGCCATACTACACCACACAAGCCCATGCATGCTGACTGTGTCACACATCAGCGTTTCGTTAGTTGACCTTGCGTATCCCACCCACGACAGTCGCCAATATTCCGCCAACAGGCCCATGTAAAAATTCAAGTTCATCGGGGAAAACTATCCAGGGCCCCTCTAGGGCCCCCCCAGGAACCCCAGAAGTGTAACACTTCGTGGAAATCCCAGAGGGAGTTTCTCGGAGGACCCTAGAAGGGCCGTGGATAGTTTTCCACGATTAAAAGTCAGTTTTTATACTTTGGGGTTTTCTGGGGGGGGCCCAAGAAGGGCGCTGGCTAGTTTTCCCCGATTATAAGACAATTTTCTTGCTTTGGGGGTTTCTGGGGAAGCCCAAGAAGGGCACTGGCTAGTTTTCCCCGATTACAAGACAATTTTCTTACTTTAGGGTTTTCTGGGGGGGCCCAAGAAGGGCACTGGCTAGTTTTTCCCGATTAAAAGACAATTTTTCTACTTTAGGTTTTTCTGGGGGCCCAAGAAGGGTTGGCTGTTTTCCCTGGGATTAAAAGACAATTTTCTTGCTTTGGGGTTTTTCCTGGGGAAGCCCAAGAAGGGTACTGGCTACTTCTCTTCCCTGATTACAAGACAATTTTCTTACTTTAGGTTTTCTGGGGGCCCAAGAAGGGCAACTCCGCTAGTTTTTCCGATTAAAAGACAATTTTTCTACTTTAGGTTTTTCTGGGGGGGCCCAAGAAGGGCACTGGCTGTTTTCCCGATTAAAAGACAATTTTCTTGCTTTGGGGGTTTCTGGGGCGGCCCAAGAAGGGCACTGGCTAGTTTTTCCCGATTACAAGACAATTTTCTTACTATGGGGTTTTCTGGGGGTGCCCAAGAAGGGTCCTGGACAGTTTTTCCCGATGGAAAGGCAATTTTTAGACTTTGGGGGTTTCTGGAGAGGCCCTAGAAGGGTCCTGGATAGTTTTCCCCGATGAAAAGTCAATTTCTATACATGTGGGGTTCCTGGGATGGCGCTGGATATTTTTCTCCGATTGAAGGTCAATTTCTACACGGGGGTTTCGAACCGCGAATGTTCCAGCTTCACGATGAAGAGACTGATTGATCAATCGAAAGAGAATATATATAGACTGTCGTTTAATTGAGAGGAAAAAATCTTTGAAGGTTGACATCTCGGATTTGATTGCCGGATTTATGGATGGCTTTTTTACTTCTTCCTCTCTCCCCGTCAGATTGGATCTTACTCGCATCGCGTTTTACGTTGGCCTCGGTGTACGCGAGATGGTACCGCATGCACCGAGAGTCAGATTGATTAGGGATATTTCTAGAACTCGACTGACACGCTGCTCACTCACGCTGATCTAGCGTGTCTCTTGGTGACGGGCTCGCAACGATACTTCAACGACAAGCATAGCACATGACACGGACGACCGCGCGAGAATGCTGCACGAGGAGTCCATTAGCAAAGAGGCAAAACTTATATTCTCATTCTTTAGACTCGCTGCTCCGCGAGATATCTCGATCTTTGGATATACGAAAGTGAGAGGAATGACTCGCCTCTCGTTATTCCTGATCACATCACTGCGTATTCAAATTCCTCAGCAACCTCAGATCAAGGAAAATGATAAGCATGCTCCAGCCCTCCCCCAAATGGTCTTTTAAATGTTTCGTGTATTTCGTACAGCCGCGTTTTTTCGAATCGTAGAACAGTCACAGAGTCTATAATTTTTAACCCACAGCCACGTTTGACCCCAGGCATTGTGTTTCCGTTCAATTAAACAAAGGGAGACACAAAAAAAAAACGGAGCCAAGAAAACGGCGGATGGTCATTTGCATAATTTGTTTCTTTGACTTTCCGCGGTTGTGATGGTTTTCACCTGAGGCATGAGGGAAAGAAGAACGACGCCCCAGCGGTGCAGGATAAAAATCGGGGAATGGTAATGCGCTGTTTATGTTAAAACACAGACTCGAACCCCCAACTTAATTCCTGTACCGTGTCATTGAGGTCAGGCCTTTTTGAAATCTAAAATTTACCCACTCGGTTGATCAGAGAAACGGGAAACTAGCCTAAATCAAACTGTTCACACTTCCACGAGTCGTTTCGCCTCACGTGACATATTAACACCTCGTTACGGTTCAAAAGCGACGCTAAACTCCCACTAAACGTCACTCGACGCTTCGGATAACTTATGGAAATGTTAATGCTGTTTCAGCCTCGTGTTAACACAAATTTTCTTTGGATCTTATGAGATATTTTCTTCGTTTTCATTTTGCATTTTTTTTTTCTTTTAATTTGTTAATTCGCGAAAATGGTAATTTGCCAATGACATCACATCACGGTGGCAATGATACCGGGTTGTTTATCTATGTAAACAACGGCTGAATGCTCGAGTGCGCCAGAGGACAACGTGCGAGTGTGCCAAAGTGCCTGGTGTATTCTTGGACCCCACTCAGCGTCATAGAGTCTATCTTGTCAACACGTCCGCCCGCACCCATCCACCCACGTGTGTGAGAGGCTTAGGACAACCTGATATGAACATTTGGATGACAGCTCAAGGCTTTGTGTGATGCAAAACTGTCATGGATCGGTACCAAAAGACCCAATAAACAGGCCAACACCCGGAACTCGGGAGAATGGATAATATACGATTTTGGTACTGCGGGATCGTAGACGTAGCCAAAATTGCGAGAAACGTCTTGTCTTGGCCGCTATATCCCTTCCCGTTGGATCTAGGTGAATAATGGATGGAATCGATTTTGAAGCTCGTGAAATTTTCTACAAAAATGGTATTCACACTTTATCACGTCGGATCGACCGTTGTAATTATATACAGGCTTGAAAATCTGGACTCCAAAATGACATTCTGAAAGTCCAGTTTTACTTCGTTTTTGGCACCAATTGTAACTCACTTCAGGTTGCTCCTAGGTGAAATATGAAAAGGACCAATTTTAAAGCTCGTGAAATTTTCTACAAAAATGGTATTCACACTTTATTACGTCGGATCGACCGTTGTAATTATATACAGGCTTGAAAATCTGGACTCCAAAATGACATTCTGAAAGTTCAGATTTACTTCTTTTGTTGCACCAATTGTAACTCACTTCAGGTTGCTCCTAGGTGAAATACGAAAAAGACCGATTTTAAAGCTCGTGAAATTTTCTACAAAAATGGTATTCACACTTTATCACGTCGGATCGACCGTTGTAATTATATACAGGCTTGAAAATCTGGACTCCAAAATGACATTCTGAAAGTCCAGTTTTACTTCGTTTTTGGCACCAATTGTAACTCACTTCAGGTTGCTCCTAGGTGAAATATGAAAAGGACCAATTTTAAAGCTCGTGAAATTTTCTACAAAAATGGTATTCACACTTTATTACGTCGGATCGACCGTTGTAATTATATACAGGCTTGAAAATCTGGACTCCAAAATGACATTCTGAAAGTTCAGATTTACTTCTTTTGTTGCACCAATTGTAACTCACTTCAGGTTGCTCCTAGGTGAAATACGAAAAAGACCGATTTTAAAGCTCGTGAAATTTTCTACAAAAATGGTATTCACACTTTATCACGTCGGATCGACCGTTGTAATTATATACAGGCTTGAAAATCTGGACTCCAAAATGACATTCTGAAAGTTCAGATTTACTTCTTTTGTTGCACCAATTGTAACTCACTTCAGGTTGCTCCTAGGTGAAATATGAAAAGGACCAATTTTAAAGCTCGTGAAATTTTCTACAAAAAAGTTGATGTTAGTTTTTCGCTTAAAATTGACGGTTCTTAAGATATGTATACAAAGTTGATGACAGTTTAGGAGTCTTGACGTGAAATATCATCGATTTTGATTTTTACTGTCAGTAAGGAATTACATCAACGATTTTATATTTTTACGTTCCTTTGATTATTATTTCAAGAAAAGGTACTTTATACCCTAAAGATCAGTTTAGTAAATATTTGATACGTGTCCATTAATTAATGGATGTTTAGATCCAGTGAGATTGTGTGGATATTCATACATTACCTGAAAAAAAATTCTCAAATTTCATCACAATTAGAGGCACGTATGAAAGTTCGTATACGATTCATATGTGGTTAGGGCAATGAACCGCAGCTGCACAGACGGTGTTCCAGACAGCGCGGCAATTCCCGTGTCCCCAGAAAGACCAAAAAAAAAAGACAGAAATAAAAAGACAATTTCTAAAGCTAAGAAAACTACTCCGGTTAAAGAATTGGCTTTAAAAAGAAAAAAGAAGAAAAAAAAGGTACCATTTATCCGCAATGAATCTTGAAGCTAAAAGCTCCCGCTCTACGCATTTCACTTCACAGACATAAATTTTCTATGACCACAGCTTACAAAAAATAGAGAATAAATCCTCAAGGATCTAAACTCGCACTTACTTACAGCATCTGGCAGTCGCAAAAAAAAAAGCTTCGGTCCATTCGATTCACCGAATTTCCATTCTTGATTTTTTTTAGTACAATTTTCATTTTTATCTCTTCTCAATCACCGATACCGAGACTGGAGTCGAGCTGCTGTAATAAAAATCGTTAAAAAATTACAAAATTTATCTATTTCCCGATGCAGGTATAATCCGGGTATTATATATCCGCAGAATGCGTAGCTGTACCGTTTGGGATGCTGTTTTAAATAGATCTCAATGCTTCGTGGTTCTCATAGACCAGGCGACATGCTTGCCAGACCCGATATAACTATTATGAATTGCTGTAATAACAACGAACTGTTGAAGGCGAGGGTAACTCGTTAATGAAATTGTACCATGAATCGTCGCGACGAAACGCAGGTGTGTCGGTTGATCCGCTTGTCCTTTAGCTAGTGTGCCGCGGAATTTTGAGTGGAAAAAAGAGAGAAGAAAACTATTTCATACAAGTTTCACTCAATTTATTACCATCCAAGTGAAATTCCTCGCATTTATTAGTAGTATAAAAAAAAAAAAAAAATAAGAATAAAAATGAAAGTAAATTTATTATGACGACAATTTTCTTTTTTCAAATCTATTTTGACGCTAAGAGGTTTTATGAAATAATTTGTTTCAGTTGAGTATCGAATATATCGAGCGAGAGGCGTGAGGTTGAGACGATTTAACAAATTTTTTTAAATCGTTATCATCATTTTTTATGGGTTTCGTTAGTATTTTTTTCTTCTTCTCCTAGTTTTGTAGAAGCGTAGGAGTTTTTAGACGGTAGAAACACCCGGGACAGTTTCGTAATTTTGAATTCAAATATGAATATAAACTATAACTTTCAAGAACTCAATAGGAAGTGATAATAAAACGAATAGTTACGACTAAGAGAGTGGAGAATATTTCTTATATCCAATATGCAGTAAAGATGCGTTATTTTTCTTTATTATTCATCGAGTGGAGACGAAAATGGAAGTAATTAATTCCATCGGGTCTTTATTTTTTCTTGTTTCAAACACCAAATCGAGAATACGAAGGCGTACATGGATAAAAATCGTATGATTTGAATAACTGCTGTGAAGAAAATCTCATTATGGAGGATATAAATTCATTCGAAAAAACTTTTGATTGCGGATTTCTTTACTAAATACATTCACCTGTCGATATCTGCAAAGATACAATCCGAATCTGATTTTTGAATTGTTCTAATCAGGACCCACCGGTGATAATCTGTAAAAATTGTCCAATTGCACAACTCAGAATCAGAGTGATACATGTCACAAAAAGTCAGGCGTGATGAGAAACTTGGAACTTGTCATCGGACCAAACTGACACCACGTATAAAACGATATGAGTTTACTTGGACTCCTATTTTTCTGAGTTCTCAATTGATATGCAGCCTTTTACAAATCTTTGATTATCTCAAAAACTAATTTTCACCCACTTTTCAGATTTCAAAATGTAACTGGCGAGGAAATTATTCATCGAATCAACTTCTAGTTTCACAGATATCTTCTTTGATATATCATGAACAATTCCATGTGAGCTTTTTTAGGTCTGGTCACTGAATCCAGGTGAATTACTTTCATATTTATGAAAAAGTAACAAAAAAAACGACAAAAAAGTGCCTTTTGGGGGAAATGATTGTTTCAAAGTTCATTTTTGAGAACTTTTGTCACTATACAACAAATTCCTCACGTGAATCTACTCTTCTTTCTATTCTGATACTGAAAAAAAATCGAGATTGCTGTAACTCAAGTACTTCATCACCTTTTGGGTTCATCGCATCGAATTATCAGCTCATATGGATCATATATTGTGGTTTTTTTCTTAGTTTTGGTGTAAAAATTTGCGAGAAAAAGTTGGCATCGGTACAATATCAATTGTAGAAAATAGTTTCTTTCAACTCGAACCACGTCCTCAAACCTAGACCGGTCACTTTGGAAGTGACTAGAGGCATTTTCTCCCCCAGCGCAATTTGCGTGGAAAATACATAAAGTAAATCCCATCCCTGTGTTTGTTGTGATCTCAAAGACTTATCGAGGCTGTAGCAAGAGTGGTACCAGACTCCGCATAAGCGAAGGAGTACAAACTCGGGGTTTGAGAGAGAATTGTTTCTATTATTTTCGACCTCGTTATGATACAGTTGTCAGATTCCATTAGGCTAACAAACCGTGAGGTATATGAGACCGTAATCCTTGGAGTCTAGAAATCCAAAGACGATGGGCTGAGACGCTGCACTGTGCTGTGCAATGCGATGCGACGCAACGCGCGAGCACACAGTCTACGAAAACTAGTATTTATGTATATTTAGGAATCGTACGTACACCCACACGCGTTCAACGTCGACCGTTACCGAGATACCCGAGCAACCATTTCACGCATCATTTCTGCTCACTTTGCTCTTCGCTCTCGCGACACTGTTTAAATTTCCTCAATTTTTCACCCTCTGAATATATTCTTATTCTTTTATTTACCACATTATTTAAACTTCTTGACTCTTGTCTAGGTTTTTTGTTTTTTTTTCTACAAATTAACGCCGCCTTGAAGGCCAGCGCCGATTTTCAAGTATGAATATCTTTCAAAAATGACAAAAAAAAAAGAAACGACGAAATTTTAGTATAAAAAAAAAAAAACAATTTACTTGACAAAATTTACCTCGCGGTGACTTATAGAAAAATTCACTTGAGTTGAGCCGTCCATGAAAAATTTCAAATTTACTCGATTCAATGACTATTTGTGACTCGATTGAATCGATGAAAAAGTATTTCTGATGTTCCAATGAACGTGAAAAAAGTCTGAACACAGTCCGACCTCTCTATAAGGCCCCTCCCAATAGAGCCGGTTCCCCTATTTCTCGCTCGCAGCGTTCCCCCACTCTACCATGTAACGTGAGCTCGAGAAAGAGACGAAAGACGAGTCGTGCGACTAGCGAAGATGGCAAAGTGGGGGTACCTCAGTTCCTGGAAAAACTCTTCCCCTTGGGGGCCTGGGCGGCCCTATAGAGAGGTTGGACTGTACTTTCAGAGATTATAGATAATAAAATTAGGTATTATAATTTTCACAAATATATATATATATTTTTTTACTAGAATCATTCAAAATGAAAAACTCGGTGAAAAGTCCGATTACCTCTCATTATCACTAAAAATATTTTGGTTTTATTATCGACGGGAAATTTACTATTAATGTCACCATAATATTTATAAGTAATAAATTTTCTTGGGTGAAATTGATTTTATTTGGTAATGGACAACTTTTTCGGTGAAATGGTCAATTATACTCCAAAAAAGGAAAAGATTTTGTGAGATCCTGATTTTCAAGCCTGTATATCTCTCGAACGGTCAATCATTCGCGAAACGCGATAATAACATTTTTTGTAGAGATTTTCAAAAGCTTCAAAATTAGTCCCTATCATTTTTCACCGTGGAGCAACCGGAAGCGAGATATCGGCGTTTTCGTATGTCTAATGAGACTCTGTCGTTCAACCCTATACTATATCTTTCAAACCGTCAATTGTACATGTAAGACTGCTCAGAGCTTTTTTATACAGAATTTAAAGAGCTTCAAAGTCAGTCCCCATAATTTTTTGGCTAGACGCTACCGGAAGTGAGATATTATCAATATTCTAAAAATCGGTAATGAATTGCCATCAGAATAATAAAGCGATTTGTATTCCAGCTCTAGACTGATTAAAAAAAAAGTTTGACGGTGTTTAAAACCGTGAATTTTCTTGAATAATTGCGAATATCGAGGATTTGAGACCACGAGTCTGGGATTGAACCGAGTTTTAGTGTTCAGTTAGGCATAGACATACCATTCGGTCTATGATTAGTGGAGGTCGGGTGCGCCGCAGGGGCTGCCGATTAGTCACGCGAAACGGACGTCTGGAGAGCATCAGTGGGTGGAGTTGGCCGCCGGTGTGAAATCACCAGCGTGCGTACCAGCCATACGTCTTGACTCTTTACTATATGGACACAGAGGCAGCGTACACTGCGTTTACGCACTCCACGTACCCACAGTCGCTCCTCAAGCTCGGTCACGCATTCACGCGAAGCGAGACACGCGTCACGCGTACTTGTGCACGCGTGACTCTAGGTCGGAAGCTCGGGGTGGATTTAACAGAAATAGGATTATCTTGGACACAAATTTAACGCGGAAACCCCATGGAATTAGAATCCCAAAGATTTCGGGGTGTTCACAAGTGGGATGAATTTTTCTTAGAAAAAAAAATGATATTTTGCAAGTTGTGGCAAAGATTCATGCAGAGGAACGGAGACAAGGAGGACGAAAAGATTTTATGGAATCGATGAGAGTCAAATTTCGTAGTCGTCTTATCAAAAATTCAATAAATTGGACGAATTTCTTGTATAGAAAATTTCTACGATATTTGAATTATTTTTTGGATCTAACGACTCTTCATTCATTTATTTATTAATTTTTTTCAGATTTGGGGATATCAAATTTCAATTGAATTTCATTCAATTCTTCATTTTTATTGAATTTTCATTCGAAGTTGAAGTTTTGATTGAATCCTTATTCAAATATCGAATTCTGGTTGAATTCTACTTCGGATATAGAATTTTGATGGAATTCTGTTCAGTTCAGAATTAACGTTATATTCAAAATCTGAAATTCCTTCCTTCGAAAAGAAAAGAATAAACTGTTGCGAAAGCTTTTGAAAAAAGAGCTTCTGAAGAATTCTCATTAAATTTGACGCATTCTTCAAACTGATTTATGTGACAAGAAATATTCGTTATCGAATTTAACTTACTCGAGAATAGAATTTCAGAAAATCGAATTCTGCAATCTCATCAAATTTGAGTGACTTAAAAATTTAAATTTCTGCAAAAACCTTACAAAAATCATTTATGTATAGAATTTTTACCAAAGTTCATCAGTTTCAGTCAATTATAATTTTCTCAAAAACGGGAAAAAAACTTATCTACTGCGTTTTACTCATTTTAGAATTCAATTCCAGCAAATATAATAAATCAGATTCATATGATTCAAGTTTTGATAATTCTTCAATTGAATTTATTCCAAAACAAACTAAAAAAACCAGCTTCTTAATAATTCCGACGAAGCTTGATCTATGTATGCGAAAGCTCGACTATAAAATTTTTTCAAATGATCAAAACATCTTTCTAATATATTGTCATGTGAAAATTTATGAAAAAAAGCTTTTATACAGAATTTAAATTGAGTTTTATTAGTTTTTAAATTCGATATCATGTCAGTAAATGAAATAACGATGTTCAAAACCACTTTATTGGATTAGCGAAAGAAACACACAAGATTACACGAAGGCACCTTAATTGTGTTGTAAGAATAATAACTTATCACCTGGCAGAAACATTTTTCAGTTTCAAGTAATCTATACTGTACCAAAAACCACAGAGCTGGTTATTTACGACTGCAGACCCAGTCTTATTTTCTTTTCCGATCCTCATTGCAAAAGTAAAAAGAAAATCTCCCCCGCAAACTCGAGAGCAAATAGACAAAAAAAAGAAGAAGAAGAAGAAGAAGAAGAAGATTAATAACCACCAGCGGCTGTACCTACCGCTTTTTAAATTGTCAATTATATCGCGTCTGTCTTCTGAAAATAATCTCTCGAGTCTGTATATCAAGAAACGAAGATAAATAAAAAAAACGTACGAAACTAGCTGTACGTATAAATTTCAAACGTATCAACGTGACGATATAATTTCGCTAATCTGACGCTTCCGAAAGTACTTGCGGCCAGTTGGCGTAGACTCGACTCCTAGGCTCAACACTCGCACGATTTTGTCAGACGTCCGCCTTCGCTTTGCGGAGATGTTGGACACTGTGTAAATTCACATGCGGTTTCTAGATTCCCAAACTATACAGAATGTGAAATATATCGCGATCTCAAAATGAACAAGAGTAAGATAAACGGCCCGGATCCTGACATTGTACGGATGTCAGCTAAGGTCATCCTCTCCTCGATCAGGTAAAATTGTACGAAATCAGGAGTAAGGGTTTCGATGCACTGTTCGATTTTTCGAAGATGGATAAACAATTGACTGTCAATATTGCTGAAGTAAGGGGAAGACTGAAAGGCACCTTCCAGCAGGACGGCACTCTTCTTCGTCAATAATTCGTTTTCGCATTAGATTCTGTACCAATATGGGGAGCATTGCTGATATTGCGAGAAAACGATATCCTCAACGAATCAACGGATTTGAATAAAATTTTGCACCACAATTTTGCAAAATTTCAATTTTTCGTATTCGATATCCTGCAAAAAAAAAAAAAAAACACTTCGATTTTGATGAAAATTGGTACTCGAACGTTTTTTGGGTCACTTATCACAAATTTGAAGTCAGATTTGCGAAATTCGAAATGGCGGATCCAATGTGTTGCGGAAAAACGGTCATATTCGCAAAATTCAAGGTACTTGTTTTACCTCAAATAAAAAAATCTGTTCTAATAGTTTGTTTTTTTGTCCCACTGCGTTCAAGCTCTACTCTGCCAAGTCTCTCTGAATCGCCCTCCTAATCCGCAATATTTTGAGTAGATAATAAATGGGTTTTAATTAATAATCCAGCGCCCGTGAATTTTGTCGTACCTTTTTCACAAAATTCTGACGATTTAGACGCGAGTTAGTAATTACGACCGGGCAGGTCAGGATGCTGGAGTCATCAGTCAGACTTAGCGCGACATTTAACCGCGGGCGATGACGTACGCCGAAGGAACCCCGCGGGGGTGCAAATCTCGCGATATTTTTAAACCGAGAAAATCCACGAGATTAAAGATAAAAAAAAAAGAAAATTGCAAAAATGGCAAAATTCGTGATAACTCCGGATTCAATTCTTCATCTCATACGCGTCGTCTCTCCCTTGCAGACGTCTCACCGATTGTACAGCCTCGTTTAATCTCTCGAGATAGAGCACGGCGTCCGTTACGTTGACTTACTATTTATAAACACCGCGACAAGATTCGCGTGGGCGGGTGCAGCGCGGTCGGTGAGCCTAGGAACGCGGTTCTCCTCTTCAAAGAGCCTCGGGTCCACCGCTACCCGGCCGTTCTACCTGCCGTGATTGAACGACCTATCGCTAACTAGTCTAGCGCTGTTATAACGACACAGAATTCAAGAATATTTGGCAAGACCCGAGTTTATAGCCGTTAGTCGAGAATCTCGAGGAATTTTCTTGAGGCTTCTGAATGAGGGGAAAATAACTCAAGAATATTTCATTGACACGTCATTTTTAGCATCGAAATAGTTGAAATTATTTCAATTTATTTTTTCATTAGATATTATTTCACTTATTTCAAACTTTTTTTTTCACATTATTTCGTTTATTTTCAACTACTTCAATCATTTCTCAATATTTCAGTTATTTCTCCGAGTTATTTCTTCTTCGTCGGGTTTGAAATAATTTCTTAGTCAAATATTGGATGAAAGCTTCGATTCCTCCTCCCCCCGCGGAGGTGGCTTCCAGAGCACGGGAACGTTGAACGGTTATAACGATCTCGGTACCGTCGAGATGCGGCTTCCATGCCATGTAGATCATATTTCTTGGCGGCTTCGCTTTCTCGCGCCCCGTCCGCGTCTATCCAGCTAGGCGGGAAGTGAGGAAGATGTAAGCGCGACTGTATCAATCTTAACCGCCGGCGAGAGTTGATATAATAATTTAATAAGTCCAGTTTGCGAGGTTTATTAACTGCCCCGTATATTCGGAGCATTTATTTCAACCCTTTGAAGCTGCATATTATAGCGGTGGATTTGCGTGTGCGAAACGTTACGCGGCTGCCGCGGCTGCCGCCTCGCGAGATTTCGCCACTTTCGCGATAATCGCCGCTGTACGAATCACGGAACACGAAATGACAAGCGGCGAGCATTATTCCTGACGACTAATCAACCCGCTACCTTATTAGATCTGCATACCCAATCGACGGCCGATCAGCCGGTCATTTCAACCTGTCGAATCTAGCCCGATAAGGTTCGACGCCGAACCCTGACTACCGAACAAGCGCGATATAATTATTTCGTCTACTCTAACTACCTCCAGTCATTATTCTCGCAGCCAGTATTAAATACCAGGTGACGAAACGAGCCTGTCGTCGTTACTCTGTGAATGAACTGTCCGTATACGTCATTAAAGGAACCAAATTTGATCTTATCGAAGAATATACTGATTCTCCACATGTGAGAACTGATAAGATGAAGAAATAATCAACATTGTAGGAGTTATTTCATTTTCAAATTTCTAGCTTGAGAGTTGTAAAAAAGGAATTCGAGATTGTTCGATTCTCCCAATTCGGGAAAGAAGCAAAGATAATTGTTTGGGATCGTTCACTAAGTGTATGGTTCAAATTTCAGCCAGAAATGTTCAAAATTGAAGGAGTTATTCCACTCAGGAGCCAAAAACTACTCTCTAAATCCGAATCAGCGGAAATTCCGCTATTACAATCAGTGAACAAAAATTTGACTGAGAATCAGCGAGTTTCGCTGAAGAAACAGCGAAAATCGCTCTACCGCGCTCGCAGCACTATCTTCCGCCGCTTCTGGTACTACAGCCCTACACAGCGCAGTCACAGCACGTGTGGTTCCCATTTTCAAGCGTGTGTTTATTGACGGTATTTTTCGCGATAACACGAAAAAGTAAAACGAAGAACACGGAATTTGCCACATCAAAGTGTGAGTGTTATTTATTCAATACGTGGTAAGTACATTTCGATACTTTCTAGTGTCCACACGCCAATATTTTGTGTCATTGAGGCAAACATAACCTCTATCAATTACAAGCGTATGTTGTGTGTTCTGTGTTTGTAACCCAATTTATTAAATATTATCTTTTTTCAAGCCATAAAAAAAATCCGGTGATGAACGAGCCGCAGGACGACGGAAAGTATTCAATGCGAGAAGTCGAAAGAGAGCTTCTAGCATTCGGCGTTTCGAGGGAAACAATTCGAATATTGAAATTAGGTGTTGTTTCCTCCCTGCATGTCAACTTGATCAATATCATCCTTGACAATGCCTGAGGCAAAGCTGCTCTACTATTGCAGAGGTTCATTGAACCGGGAAAGTTTTTTTGTCGAAAAATAAACAAATATTTGTAAGTTTTTATAATATGTATTGAAATAAATTACTGACCTGTTTGAACGATAAAATTAGGATTTTACACTTTTTCCACCCCTTCCTTTCATCTGACAACATGAGATTCGTGAATGTGAAATTTTGAATTGTCCTAACAGCCAACTTTAAAGGTTGTCAATGAGGATTCATTTGGAGGTAGAAATACCCAAAAATAAATCTTAACTGATGATCATGTAGAGCTGGTTGCTTCGAATTGGGAAGTGTTGGCGAGATCACCGGTTCGAATGGTACGTTCACTGGTTGAATGAGTCAAATGAGTGAAGTATTGTTTCACTGATTCAAATAGTGAAACTTTCACTGAATGATTCAGTGATATAACTTTTCACTGATTCAAACAGCGATTAGTCGCTGATTCTCAGTGGTATACTTATAGCTATTTCAATCAGCGACTATTCGCTGACAATCAGCGAAATTTCGCTGATTCAGATTTAGAGAGTACACACCGAGAAACTTAATTATGAGAAGAATGCCCATATTGGTAATTGGTAATCATGATACATGCAAGCTGTATGGAATGGAATGTAAAATTGTTTGACTCAAGAAATTGGTTACTTGGATACATGATCATCGTCGTCAAGTAAATATTCACTTGACTGTAGTAAATATCGTTTTAATGGTCATAATACAATTTTTGTCATTCACAAGTAAATATTTACTTGATTCTAGTAAATATTTACTTGTCAATGAATAGAAATAATAATATGACAAGTGAGGCGATCTTTGCTATATACAATCAAATAAATAATCAATGAATTCTAGTAAATATTCACTAGAATTCAATAATAAATTATGAAGTAAATGTTCAATAAATTCTAGTGAATATTTACTTGTTTATGAAGAGTAAAGTAAAATTACCAGTATAAGACGATATTTAGTAGAATCTAATAGATGATCAAGTAAATATTCAATTAATTCTAGTAAATATTTACTTGTTGATGCAGAAAAATGGTTGTATGACCTGTATAAGACGATATTTATTGTTAGTAGAATAAAGCAAATAATCAAGTAAATATTCAATTAATTTTAGTAAAAGTAGAGTAATGTGACCAGTAAGACGATATTTACTAGAATCCAATGAATAACCAAGTGAATATTCAATCGATTCTAATAAATATTTACTTCTTGATGAAGAAAAATGATTATATGACCAGTATAAGAGGATTTTCACTGGAATAAAGCAAATAATCAAGTCAATATTCAACTGATTCTATTGGATATTTACTTGTTGATGCAGAAAAATAGTAAAATGAACAGTATAAGACGATATTTACTAGGACAAAGCAAAAAATCAAGTCAATATTCAATTAATTCTAGTAAATATTTACTTCTTGATGAAGAAAAATCGTTAAATGACCAGTATAAGAGGATTTTCACTGGAATAAAGCAAATAATCAAGTAAATATTCAACTGATTCTATTGGATATTTATTTGTTGACGCAGAAAAATAGTAAAATGACCAGTATAAGACGATATTTACTAGGATAAAGCAAATAATCAAGTAAATATTTAATTAATTCTAGTAAATATTTACTTCTTGATGAAGAAAAATCGTTATCTGACCAGTATAAGAGGATTTTCACTGGAATAAAGCAAATAATCAAGTAAATATTCAACTGATTCTATTGGATATTTACTTGTTGACGCAGAAAAATAGTAAAATGACCAGTATAAGACGATATTTACTAGGATAAAGCAAATAATCAAGTCAATATTCAATTAATTCTAGTAAATATTTACTTCTTGATGAAGAAAAATCGTTATATGACCAGTATAAGAGGATTTTCACTGGAATAAAGCAAATAATCAAGTAAATATTCAACTGATTCTATTGGATATTTACTTGTTGACGCAGAAAAATAGTAAAATGACCAGTATAAGACGATATTTACTAGGATAAAGCAAATAATCAAGTAAATATTTAATTAATTCTAGTAAATATTTACTTCTTGATGAAGAAAAATCGTTATCTGACCAGTATAAGAGGATTTTCACTGGAATAAAGCAAACAATCAAGTAAATATTCAACTGATTCTAGTCAATATTTACTTATTGACGCAGAAAAATAGTAAAATGACCAGTATAAGACGATATTTACTAGGATAAAGCAAATAATCAAGTCAATATTTAATTAATTCTAGTAAATATTTACTTCTTGATGAAGAAAAATCGTTATATGACCAGTATAAGAGGATTTTCACTGGAATAAAGCAAATAATCAAGTAAATATTCAACTGATTCTAGTCAATATTTACTTGTTGATGCAGAAAAATAGTAAAATGAACAGTAAGACGATATTTACTAGGATAAAGCAAATAATCAAGTCAATATTTAATTAATTCTAGTAAATATTTACTTCTTGATGAAGAAAAATGGTTATATGACCAGTCAAACGATATTTACTAGAATCGAGTGAACATTTACTTGATAATTTTCAAATAAACGATTTCTCGAGTCAAACCAGCGTCACAATTATTGACTCCTACAATTGAACAATCAAAAACACATCAATAAAAAAACATGGACAACTACATTCGTGACCAATATTATACCTACTTCCTTTACTCAATTTGATCGATGGTAGCGCGGCTATCTTATTACCGGTACCTGTACCAATGACGTTCGTATCCTCACACTACAAACATAATAAGTTCGTTTGGGGCACCCAGTCATCCAATGATTGCAACCGCACGTATCGGCTATTGTTGCTTACCGGACATCATGCAGTGAGCGATGATTACTCCCACACACCTGTATTATCAAATATACATACACATATCTTGTATTTACTCTTTACACGTCGAAGAAGAAGAAGAAGGAGGTGGAGGTGGACCAGAAGCACCGACCGCGGTGCGGAAAAGAGAAGAAATCTTTCTTTCATATACGGTTATATAGTGCGGAGCATTCCTCCCGGTAATTATTATGACGCAGAACATTTATTACCCCGGCATCTTCTCTCCTCTCCTCTTCTATCTCCGTCGCTATATCACTCTCCATACTCTCCTCGATGAGATATACGTCCCGTGGATGCCGCTGCGAGGTCCGTATCGAGTTCCTCTCCGCCTCCCGGATGACCCGGGGCGTTTTAATACTCGCGTGTTCAAACTCGGGTAGAGACTCTACGCGGTATCTCCCCGCGCGTATCCGGGCATCAGGTCGTAATTGGTTGAGGGAAGGTAGCGAACAAGGTGTCAAAAGAAGAGGAACAACCGATTCAACAACTACCTCGTACACATTGCCCATCCTGTACATGCGGCTGAAAACTATAACCCGGAGATTGTTTTGGGTCTCGGGACGCCCACGCGTTGTATTCCACCGAGTACATCGTTAAGGCTTACAGGCTTACACGAAAAATAAAAGGCGCGGGAGTAGAAATAAGGGGAAAAAAGAGAACGGACTTGTGTGTGTGTGTACTTTGACAGAGAGCAAAATACCGCAGTCTTGCCGGGCGTAAGACAACAATGGTCATTAAAACGGAGGGTGGGTGAGGGATTTTTACTCCTTTTGCTTCTCTCTACTCTCTTGTGGAGATAATAATTGTTTGCGGCGAGAGCAGAGAGGGACTCGGTGCTCGAGTGCCGTTTAATTAGACAACAAATCAAACAGACGCCGCGTGTCAAGTCGTCGGACAACCGAATTTAAGATATCTTTCATCTCATATGGTCCAGTTCAGACAAACTTTTTATCGTTTTTCTCGACGGCCGGGTCATCAATCATCAATTACGGGTTAGATAATAACATGATTTTAGTACCATTCAAGTGACTTTTCAAGATTTTAGTATAATTCGAGTCACACCTCAGGGATTTCAGACTTCGAAAATTTAAAAAATTCTATGAGATTCAAAACTTGCGAAGAAGACAAATTTCACAAGATTTTTGATACCTTCCATAAAATGCCGATTAAGCTTGATAAAAATTTACAAACTTTCTAAGAACAATCCCTCGACTGTCTTCGAGTACATCAGGGCATTTGATTAATTTTCTGCGATTCTTTCAGCTTCGAGGATCTCAATCGATTCTGGTTAATAATCAATATACACATATATCTTGAAGTGAAACATCGAACGTGTCCCAATTTGGGTGCCCCGCATTTCTCGGTATTAAAATTCTCAATTTACTTTACGTATCAAGCGGTATACGGCTTGGCGGTACTGGGAAGTACGAAAAAAGCCTCTAAGTCCCGATGCTGATGGGTGCAGGGTGTCTAGATTCGTCCACGTCTGCGTGCAGGTTCCCGCCCTCCCGGAGGGCTTCTCCGTGTTCGACATTGTCGAAATAACAACACATTATTACGAGGACTAAGTTTGGAAAAGCCAGAACCCGGTACGAGACGGTAAGAGGAGAAGATGCCGCGGTTACGCGTTACGGTACACAATGGGGTCCACGCTGGGTCCCCGAACTACGCACGCGGCGCGCTCTCTGTACTACACGGCCCTATCAAGACCCGTCAGTGTACACGGGGCCCCCTAAAACTCTCGCATTATGTGTCGCCGATGTTCTGGGAACGGTGATATTTATCTTTGTAAATTCAAGACACGGGAATTTTTACTTTTACTAATGGCTGACGGACCCTCACCTCGGGATCCAGCTCCTGGTCACATACCGAGTGAGGAAGAGAAAAATGTGACGTTAGTCCAACTCCCGGAGTCACCAGGATACTGACAACAACATTTTCTAATGGCTTATGCTTGGAAATCGAAAGGAATCAGGTATTCGACTCTCGAAAGACTTCCTCGGTCTCTAGAGAGCATGATCGTCAAAAAATGTACAAAAAAATAAATAAAAAATTGTCAAAAGATACGTTTTTGGAATATCAACCGATTTCCTTAGACTCCCTGCGATTTCAAGTCGTTTTCACCGATTCCAAGACTCATCTAATTTCTTGAAACTGATGAAAGTTGACGGAAACCATAGGAAGTTACAGGAAATCGGAGAATATTGAAAAGAGTCACAGGAAGTCACAAGAAGTCATAGTGAATCACAGAAAGTTACACGAACTTAAATAAAACCACAGATAATCACAGGAAGTGATGAGAAGTCAAAGAAAGTTGATGGAAACGACAAGAAGTTACAGGAAATCAGAGAATATTGACAAGAGTCACAGGAAGTCACAAGAAGTCATAGTGAATCACAGAAAGTTACATGAACTTACATAAAATCACAGATAATCATAGGAAGTCACCTGAAATCACAGATTTTCCTAGAAAATCACAGAAAGTCATACTTATAGTCTTAGGTTAACAATATAATCACAGAAAGTCACAGAAAATTTCCGAAAATCACTAGAAATAAGAGAAAATGAATGAGAAATCGTGTGATGATCTCAAGTTTGTCTCGGTGATGTCTTAACGAGTGCCTCTATGGATGGTTGATTAAATAGTTCGTCAATGCTGCGAACGAGCGATGGACCATAATGAGAGGGTATTCCTTACCTCCCTAGTAGATAGTAGGTAAGCGCATACCGATTAAAAGACGGTCTCCTCCGCCTCTGTAGCTAGTTGAAAGGGAGTTTGAGGATGTCGCCAACGCTGGAAAGGAGAATTCTGATCTTATCCTAATTATACGGTTGACAAATTCAACCGGCGTCATTATTAATTCAGTTACTCTTTGTAGATTGTTATCTATCGTTTGACGTACGCGATCCCATCTACTCTCTCGCATACGCTTATCTCGAACTCCCAGTGTGTGGACACTGCTCGTACGTGCACACAGGGGGTTTACGTTACTTCTCCAGGATCCATAGCAGAGGGACATCATAGGTCATAAGTCGTACGTTTAAAACCTGAAAGAAAAACAAGACTAATACAAAAAATCAGACAAAGAAAAATTGGGAGAGTCAAAATACGCGCCTATACCCGTAGTTTTGCGGTACTAGAAACCAGATACAGACAAAACAGCCACCGTCTCTCTCTTCTTATCTGTTTCATCAGCTATCTATCGAAGCACCTGACTCGGCAAACTCCTCTTACTCCTTACACAGAAAACTTTCACTGACGTGTCCCGCGACTTAATTTTTGATGAAGCCACACTTCGTGGGATGAAATCTGTTTCATTGGATGAAACACTAACCAGTCACTTCGTTTCTTATCGTTCAGCAGGACCTCATCTCAGGATTTAGTTAGTCCCTGTAAAACCTGACTCGTGCAGACTTTCACTAAAAATGTCCGTTCAGTCAGCTGTCTAATTAAATCTCTGTATTAAATTACGATAATTACTCCATAGTTGAAATAAATGAATTCATGATTGCAATGGTGCTGCTACGAAGTGAGTAAAAATTTGACGTAAAATCAAAAGTTGATAGTTTCAGGCAGGTAGAGGAATCCTCGGCCTCTGACTCCAAAGCCTATCGATCGTTCAACCACACGGTTGGATCTAGAGATCCCATCAAGAGCTATAACTGACGCACAATCATCGTTAACCAAGTTGTCCGCACCTCGAGCATCCGACCAGGACGTCACCTCGACCCCGCATCATGACCTCTTGGCCAGATGAACGAACATCAAGGATTATTTTCCAATGTGATTTGATCGTCTGTACAGGTACCTGTACCTGTACCTAACGCCATGTACCCATCCATAAGCCAAGCCGAGACCGATTGATCAATAACGAACGATAATCAGGAATCAAGATTTCTTGTTGCTTATCCAGCATCGAGAACCTTGGACTGGGAAATTTGACGCCATTCATTTTCAAGGTTACGCCAAGGACGGAGTTTCGATTCGGTTTAGGACCTTAAGGGGACCAAAGTTCATTGCAGAACGAAAAGTTGACTTTTTCAAAAATCACTTGTCGCAAGCTTTCAGGGAGACGGTTGATCCGATTATGTTTCTAGACGTCTCATCTTCTTCGGAAAGCAATCTTTCATCGTATGAATGAGGGAAACTGCGAAACAAAATTTTTTGACCAAGTTATCAGCAAAAGAGTGACTAGATTGTCGCTAAATTTCGATAACTGACCAGAAAAGTGTAATTTGTTGAATCGCGCAGCACTGGTCCCCTTAAATATGACCCCAGAAGTTTCGATATAATTCTCGCATCGGTCATGCACCACCTGTTCTTATGCGAAGATGCAGATAGAGGTGATAGATTTGCACGGATAGGTCGTTGCGGTATCGTTATAGCGTGTGCGAAATCAATTACTCATTAATTATTGGTCCGCAAGAATACGGACGACTATCTGGCCACGTAATTAACGAAGATTAAGTGGAGCTTGCGGCTGCATCGAGACCGATATTTTACACCAGCTGGAGCGAAATTCACTACTATTCAAAAGGCGTATGCCCTGCGTCGCGTCGTGCTGTTCCGTATACTCGCGCTTATGATATACAGTGCGTTGCGAAATGTGCGTATATACGCCCTGTGCGATCACGTGTCGATTCATACTTACGGATGTAACGTGGTAATAGCGAGTGAATAATCATCGACCGACACGCGACCCTCGAATTTGGACCTAAAAAGAATTCAAATCGTTTCATGTTTCTGAAAGCTCAATCGCGTTTAAATTAACTACATGACCACTGTTTCGTCGCTCGCTTTGCCCACACGCTAGAATCTTAATTTCGAAACCACGAAACCAGCTTTACATTATTCTTCGTTAGCATACGAATTTATTACTCTTCCAAACGGTAAAAACGACTCACCACTATCGCTCGTTTAGTTAGAATCAGATGTCAGCTGAAGCTGATATTTTGTTCTTATAGATTTGATTCAGCTACTTTTTTTTGTACACCCAACGTGATTCGAGCAATAATTGATATGTGAGGTTTAGCTTCAAACAAAAATCGTGATCGGTAATCGATCATAATACAGTTTATCGACCTCAAATCACTGCGATCTTCATCAAAACCCTCAAGCACACGATTTTTATTGCGGTTGCTAAAAAATAGTTCATCCCTAACACGAGATTTCTCCCAATTTCAATATCAGCGCTAATAAAGTCTGTACGAGAAGGATTTCCGGGCAAGCATCGTGGTCTCGCGGTCCAAGTTCCGGAATAGCAAGCGGGAGACCCGGGTTCGAATCCCGGCAATGACAAGAAAATTTTTCTCATCAAAAAAGTCGAGCTTACCTCCATCAAAGGACATAAAATGTCCAATTAAGAGAAACAAATGAAGAAACTTTCTGAATGTCTGTAACGAGAAGGATTTCCGGACAAGCATCGTGGTCTCGCGGTCCAAGTTCCGGAATAGCAAGCGGGAGACCCGGGTTCGAATCCCGGCAATGACAAGAAAATTTTTCTCATCAAAAAAGTCGAGCTTACCTCCATCAAAGGACATAAAATGTCCAATTAAGAGAAACAAATGAAGAAACTTTCTGAATGTCTGTAACGAAGGATTTCCGGACAAGCATCGTGGTCTCGCGGTTCAAGTTCCGGAATAGCAAGCGGGAGACCCGGGTTCGAATCCCGGCAATGACAAAGAAAATTTTCTCATCAAAAAAGTCGAGCTTACCTCCATCAAGGACATAAAATGTCCAATTAAGAGAAACAAATGAAGAAACTTTCTGAATGTCTGTAACGAGAAGGATTTCCGGACAAGCATCGTGGTCTCGCGGTCCAAGTTCCGGAATAGCAAGCGGGAGACCCGGGTTCGAATCCCGGCAATGACAAGAAAATTTTTCTCATCAAAAAAGTCGAGCTTACCTCCATCAAAGGACATAAAATGTCCAATTAAGAGAAACAAATGAAGAAACTTTCTGAATGACGTAAAACTAGGTAAAAAAAAACCACACCGATATGTCGAATACCACACGCGGACTTCTTGAAGAAGTGAAGATGATCGCTTCTCGATGTTCCGTGGACCCCCCGTGGCTGCGATAATCTGGCATGTCACAGCGATACCGGGGCGTGGTCCGAGCCGGGTAGTACAGATCGAGTCAGAGTTGGTAGTAGCCGCGAGTTTACAGGACGAAGTCTAGTCCGTCTTTCTCCGAGAGGTATAATAGGATGCCGGTTGTTTCACAAAGGCTAACTGTAATCATCCGGAGGTTGGAGCGAAGTGGTTCTCTAATCTCCGCGATATCCAGTCGAGAGACAAATACAGATACGATCCCATCCATTATGATCGCGAGGAGCTCGTCCGAGGCGTGGGCGATCCTATCCACACGGACAATCCACGATTCGAAATCACGGTGGAACTATGACTTATATAATACGACGTTTCGTTAGCGTCGGCTCCGTGTTTGGACTGGAATTCATCCCGATATGATTCTTTATTTGACAGATGTAATACGCCGCACGTCCTCTGGCCTCACTTTCATACAACATGGTTTTGTAACACTTTTATGCTCGGATGATCGAGAGGATGTCTTTTTTCTTTTTTCTTTTCTCATTTTTTGTTCTCTTTATCAAGACATGAACCACGCCGCGCGACGAGGTGGAGGAAAATTAATTCTGTAATGAACAGAACTCGCGAGATTAGATCGTACGAGGAACGATATAGTTTGTACGCTCATTGCGAAACTAAGGAGACTTTTTAGTTAGAGAAAATAAAAAATTGATCTCACCTGCAGATATGACAGACAAAATTTTCCACACCATTTGATAGCGATGGACATTTCCTATTCTTTTTTCTACCTTTTTTTTATTTTGTCAGGTTTCGGTTTCTTATCGTTCCATATCGCTTCACGGTTGTTGGCTGGATGGTAATTCATAGAAACTGATCTATATCTTGATTAACCAAATTCCATGTATAACTAGTTAAGAATTCTTCAGTTTGTAGTCCGGTGAGTACCGGGCTTGTATAAAAAAGACAAGTTGAAACGAAATATTTTCAAAAGTTAATCAAACACGAACGCGTCGATAGTCTTCTTTCTTCTTGCCTCAAAGTAGAAGAATTAAGCTCCAATTTCGCTCTCGAAGAATCGCAATACATTATTTTGAAAAGGAAGAGATTTTTCCAAATGTTGCTGTAACGATAGAAAAAAAAGAAAGCGAGAATTCTTTGTTACAGTTCCGAACGAATTTTGGTATCGTGTAAAATTTGAGCAATAGACTTTCGTTTTTCACAAATTAAAGGAAGCAAAAATTGATTCTCAAGGCTTTCATTTCAGCGACCAACAGAGAACTTCCGGCTTTCCAAAAGCGAAACTTAAGCTTCGTTCTCAAGAGGCTTATTTACTGCGGAAATCAGTTGAAATCACGCGAATAAACAGCATCGAAATCAGCTTTAATCAACCAGAATCTTCTTTTCGATTCTTTGTTTAACTCCAAAATCTACGATTCTTGAGGACCGGATGTTACCGTAGTCAAGGACGTTTAGTCGGCGTGTGTGTATATATATAGTCGTTGATCATTAACCGCGTCTGAGTTTCGATGATAGGTATAAGACGTTACGGACAGGTTGCGCGGTTTTGTGTCGTATTCAGACCGAGTCATACCCGCCACACGTTAATGGCTACAAATCACTGTGCATAAGCCTTTAACAATTTCTACATATGGATTTATGAGGTCTGGAACCGCGGGTGGTTACCTCCGTTGTATAGTAGTTGTCGTTGCCTGGTGGGCTAGCTACGACCTACGAGCTACGAGTTGGGTACAAACTCAACTCGCACCGCAGACTCGGCAGGCCAGCTCACTTCAGATTCTCTTCTCTTCTCTTCTCTTCTCTTCTCTTATCCACTGTTACCACTGTCCGTGGTTTAGCACGTGTGGGATGCCCGTATGACAAGCAACCATTGTTTGTTTATTTCGTCGAGACAAGAACCGCGCCCTCACCCACGCACCGTTCAACGAGTAGGAGGATGACGTTCCTCCGGATCCCAGCATCCTTGGGGGGTCCTAAGAATCGAAAAGTAACCAATCGTCGATATTCTGTCCTCGAGATACTGGAAAACGTTCTTATTATCGTAGCAAAAAAGCCTCTGCAGAAGCATTTCATCATTTCTGCCCACTAGGAGAAGACGGAAATCGAGTTTAAACCCAGAGGGTGCAATTGCGTTGGTGCGTTTCGATATCCTCATATGCACGATGCGTGTTCGTTCAATTCCACCACGTCCCATGTGTCGTGGGTGTTTGGTGATTTAAACGTCTCGCCGTTAACTTCGATCCTCTTTTACACGACACTAACAAATTTCTGGAATTATACAGACGCAAGTCCTCAGACCGAGCTTTTGCCAGATCCTCACAGTCCTTGAAGAAAAGACGTTGAACGTATTAGTTCCTGTTATTTGTTGATCTGCTCATGTGAAGATCAAGAAAATGAGTGTTCTTTGAAAAGTACCCATCAAAAAGTTGAACCTTCGAGCTTCCCTGTCTCTTTTTACGGCCAAATATGATTCTGAGATAGTTGAGACCTTAGTATTCCGAGAATAGTGGATGGAAGACAATAAGTGCACGCACGTACTTGCGCAAATATCGTCGTGTAAATCAGCCCCGCACCTACTATAAGTTGCGTGTCAAGAGAACGTGAGTAACGATTCTGTCCCGTAACGTTTCCTTTTCTCAGAGAGAGAAGGTTTGGTATATAAAACCGAATTCATGAAGGTATAGAATATGTGGAATATTTCTTTTTTTCAACGTCTCCGCGCGCGAGGTGAGTTACAAACTTTTATCTACTTCGAAGACAAATGTCTTTGAGCGTGGGCAAACCGATTCGAATGCAGTCTTGACGGAGGGAAGAATCGATCAGTGGTGCGAAATAACGTCAATAATTAGCTGTCTCGACCCACCGAATAATATATGGACTGCAGGTGGGGCGATAAGAGGTAAAATAAGAATATACAAAAAGTGTGTTCCGTACGTTTCGATGTAACCACCGACAAATAAAGAAACGGAAAAAAGAAACTCCTACGAGTCTGTAAATACTGTACAAATATCACGACGATATTTGTCCAGTTAGACGATCTCACTTCAACCCGGATGGACCATTTCCTAATACCATAAACAGCCGATGAAATCGTTCAACTTTTTAGGTTCCTTATGGTCACGTTTCGTATTGCGACATGCGTGACACGCAGTTACCCACTTTCAGGCAAAAACTAAACTGGGTCAGTTTTTTTGTTTTTTTTTCACGTACGCCACTCGATTAGTTTTTCTGCCCGAGTTCCACCTTGTCCAGTAGGTGAGGCAATTATATCTATTTATCGAATTCATATAAAGCGAGAAAATCGAGCCGTCAAGTCATAGACATGGAAGTTAAAAAAGAAGTGTAAAATTTGCATTCCGCCGACGCAAAGCGTGCTCGGTGGAAGGCCGCGTTCTCTCGCTTTATGATTTCCATAAAACTTAACACTTGCTCACACTACACGGTGTGGTTGGTCTATTTGAACAAGTCTTTAACGCTGTAAAAGATTTTAAGCTGAAAGCATTTTCTCGAGCACGTGCTGGTCCTCGACAACCTTCAGTGTTTGTCCCTCGTCCTCACCTGGCCTGCACCTCTTTAACTCGATTTGAGGACGAGAGCGTCTGACGGACCTGGGATTTAAGTGAGAATGTAGGAATAAGGAGGAAAAAGAAAGATCTAAAGAATTGTGTCTAATTAGCAAAACGGCGCGAAAGCGAGGTGATAAAGTCCCCGTGAACACGATCACGGTGTGTAAGTGGCTCGCGCTCGCGCTCCGTCCTCCGATGGTAACTCGACTGCGATCACAATAGGCGATTGCATTATACTGTATACGCGAGGACAAGATCATACACCGGTATTATATGAACTAATAAAGTCTACACAGGCGTTTCTCCGGGCACACAATGCCTCTTGCAGACAGCTCTATTCAGGGCCAACAATGTAATCACAACTCAGCGCTATTCCGTGGGTCCCAATACCATACCCGGGGTTATAGCCAAGCCCTGTACCGTCTATCGATATTTCAATCGATTATAATCGATAAATCTGGGCTTAATTTAATATTTAAATAACCGAAAGTCTGAGGCTATGCGTATACAAACACTTGCGATGAGGATGTAACTCGTCTCGACCAGACGCGCAGGGCGCGGAAAAATCATTAAAAATCACTTTTTACGGCACAGGCATTAAAAAGTCACTTTTTGACGCCGGTTTTCGTTCCGGCAAGTGGCACTTTATACCGCTAGGTTCAAAGTTGCGGTATAAAGTCTTTATTCCGCAACTTTGATGCGCAGTTCGAAGTGCGCATGTCAAAGTTGCGGAATAAAGACTTTATACCGCAGGTTACCCCCTCTCTACTAACTTTTGCAGTAGCTCCTATACGCAGTCCGTGCGGAACTCAACTGGCGTCCAAATGACTATTAATGCCTTTTCCGTGAAAAATATTGTATGGGGCGCGCGCAGAAAGTAGCTGTTGGGCAAGGTTATGTTTTTAGCACTCGACTCGGCGTTGCTTTACAAGGCTCGCCTTCGGCTCGCCAGGTAAAACCAACGGCTCGTACGAAAAACATAACCTTGCCAAATAAACACTTACTTTCTGCGCATGCCACATAAATATCTATTGTGGGTACGGGGAAATTAGATCTTGGTCAACGGATCGATGAAATTTTGACTTTGAGGGAACTGCAAGAAGTATTGGTCACAAATGATTGCAGATTTTTTCAGTGATGCATTTTTGTACGCCGAGCAGCCACAACAAATTCTAGCAAAAAATATTCAAAATTGTAGGAGTCATTATTTCGCGAAGTTTTAGGAATAATTCGTACAATTTTGGATATTTTTGGATGAAATTCAAAAGGCGCGCTTATTCTACCATCCCAAACAACTGAATCGTGTCAGATTTTTTATATCGTGCGTTTTTGCTGAATTTGGACGATGGACCAACGGCTTAACCTCAAAATTGAAGTTCCAAAACCGAATAATTCCCACAATTTTCAATATTTTTGCATGAAATTCAAAAGGCGCGCTTATTCTACCATCCCAAACAACTGAATCGTGTCAGATTTTTTATATCGTGCGTTTTGGCTGAATCTGGACGATGGGCCAACGGCTTAACCTCAAAATTGAAGTTCCAAAACCGAATAATTCCCACAATTTTCAATATTTTTGCATGAAATTCAAAAGGCGCGCTTATTCTACCATCCCAAACAACTGAATCGTGTCCGATTTTTTGTATCGTGCGTTTTGGCTGAATCTGGACGATGGACCAACGGCTTAACCTCAAAATTGAAGTTCCAAAACCGAATAATTCCCACAATTTTCAATATTTTTGCATGAAATTCAAAAGGCGCGCTTATTCTACCATCCCAAACAACTGAATCGTGTCAGATTTTTTATATCGTGCGTTTTGGCTGAATCTGGACGATGGGCCAACGGCTTAACCTCAAAATTGAAGTTCCAAAACCGAATAATTCCCACAATTTTCAATATTTTTGCATGAAATTCAAAAGGCGCGCTTATTCTACCATTCCAAACAACTGAATCGTGTCAGATTTTTTATATCGTGCGTTTTGGCTGAATTTGGACGATGGACCAACGGCTTAACCTCAAAATTGAAGTTCCAAAACCGAATAACTCCTACAATTTCCAATATTTTTGGATGAAATTTGAAAAGCGCGCTCAGTTTACAATCTCGGAAAAGATACTTTCGCAGTATTTCGATACCTTTATTGTCCTCGAATCTAGACAATCTGCGAGGTTCAAATATTCTTCGTTTCGGCAAGTTTTGTAAAACTCGAAACAAGATCAACTGTCTCCAAGCAATACTTCTTCTGAGCTTATAATTACCACCACATGAACTACTTGAGGGCCCATTAGTCAATTTTTGGAGTCAACTTCCGCCATTTGTTTTTCGATAAACTTATGTTTGGAGATGGAAAATCTTCCTCATACCGTGATCATAGGTTATTTTTTGTGGATGGCTGGTTTTTTTTTCCTTCTTCTTTTCGTTGAATGTAGTTTGTAACAGAAGCGATGAACACGGTTCTCGAAGGAACGGTGGTTTAATCGGTAACCCTTTGTTCAGACAAACTGTACACGCTGCATTCCCTAGTTTATAATAGACGCGCTCGATTACCCGTGGCTTGTATAATACCAACGAGCTAGTAGGTATCCTGGCTGTTGTACATCGATCAAATTCTTTGAACGGGTTCGATTAGCTCCGCAACAAAGCTCGTACACGGAAGAGGTGTAGGGCACACAGTGTAAAGCACAAATTTCAAAACTCTGATAACACAACTTCATATCTCGTTGGAACGGAAGAAACAACGCTGAGCAAATTAATCGAGTGAATTATAAATAAATTTGAATATTACCACGGGTTATTTACTCCTGTTAAATAAAATAGAATAAACAAAGAACAACAAAAAAAAGGAATAGTTAATTAATTAATCATGCAAATGAAATTCGCAACGCCAACCTGCCCTCCAGTGTAACACGCAAGAACGCCCACACCTTTGGCGGGACGACACGACCGGTCACGGTAACTTTGCAGGTGTATCAAACCAGCGACAACATCCCTTCTCGAACTCTACTCATGTACAAACTTCTCTGGTAGGTATACGTCGTACCTACATTATAATTATACCACCATCGAACTTACGGCTCAACTCAAGCGGAGTTAATTAAAACGAAGATTAATTATTTTCGACGTATCAAGTGGGTGGAAAAACTATCTGCAGTATCTCATTTTTCTGTGCCAGAAATAAGAGATAGTGACAGCTATTTCAATCCATCGCTCGAACACCATCATAAAAATAGTCCGTTTCGATTTCAGCTATTTTTCGGCAGTTTCATCAAAATATTCTATCCTTGTCATAAATATGGCTTGAAGAAAGTCTAGGATACAGTGTTTCAATAATTGATCAGTTCTGAACCAGAAGTGTGTTTTTACCTTTTTTACCGTTTCTGGCCACCACTTTTTTTACATGTTCGTTATGCCCACGATGGCCAAAAACGGTGCAGTGAAAGAGCGATTCTCTCTTATCAGAGGTTCACGATAAATCAAATTTTAGGTAACCGCATTCGTAACATTTCAACAGGCCCTCTATTTATGTATACACCTATTCACAACCGTGTCTGAGAGTTAACGTCTCGGTTCCCGGGGCAAATAGTGAACCGATGTCAAAGGTGGCAGTTAGGCAACGAGTGACCGGTCGACATTGTAGCTCTGTCCGCGCTTATGCCACTTACAACCGTCATAAATTCATCCGAAACGAAAAGAAAAAAAGAAACAGGTCGTTAAAGAGAAATAAACCCCAAAAAACAGTCAAAGCATGTTTTACAAATGTCCTCATGTCGACCGTTTGGAGCAAACTCCCCCATTCTGTGATTTTAATTTCTCAAAAATGAGAAGAAGATGAAAAAAAAAGATGTAGAAAAACGGTAATGAGATGAAATGGGTAAGAAGTGTACGGAGCGTGAGTACATAAGGTAACAGAATGGAAGATGATCATCTATGTTCGAGGCGTCAGGCGTTTTCTCACGTGTTGCCTCGGCGCGATAGCGTCACTCGACATACCTTGATATCATTAAGCAAGATTTATGCAGTACATACCAGGCACCACCTCGAGGTGAGGCCAGAGGCTAGGAGGCATAAGGAAGAGGCCTAAGAGACGGTCAGACAAAGTTAAGCTCGACGTGGTTCAAGCTCACGTGAACAACCCCGGACTGGTATAAAAAATGGCTTACAGAATCCCAAGTCTATGACCTCCTAGTCGTTTACGGCTTTCTCAAGCTGCTCCACTTTCGAAAATAATGACTTTTCCAGTTTCTATCTGTTCCGAGGATCATGAGAACGTAATTCGCGTTTTTTAAAAACGAAAAAATAAAGGAGACGCTATTAAAGCGCGTATATATTACCCCAAATGAAGATACATTCGAGCAAGAAGTGCGATAATCCTTTGTACAAGAAACTGCCAAAGCGCATGAGAGATCAAGGAACGGAACGATGACACAGCCAAACCCGGTGATGCTCATGCTGGCTCCTAATGGACTCAACGATCGCGAGACTTTTCTTGCGCAAGAAAACAGTGCCGCATTACCGATTAACAGCCTCGTTAAAGGGAATTGTTAATTCTGAATCGCGCTTCGCACCTGTGACAAGAGACGAGGTGAGAGGAAGCGAGGAAGCAGTCCCAGGAGCTGAAATATCCCGTCTATTACTCATTCCTCGTTTGTTAGTTTTATTTTTACTTTTGGACGTAAATCTTTTGAGGAGACAGTACACAACGCGGTACCTCACCTTCCATCCAACTTGATACCTTCGGTAGTATGCGGTATTAAAACCCGCTCGCAGTTGCGTTATCTGCCGACTTGTCACCCGGTAGGGTGCATGACACTCGTGGGAGAGCGAGGCTACCATCCTTATGGTCACCGAGGTCCGAGAGTCGGACAATGAGCTCGCACAAACGAATGAGAGCCAAATGACGCGCCTCTATCTCCCTTTCTTCCCATCTTGAAGACACAATGAAGATGATTAAACAACGATAAAGAGGCCGAATGATAAACACGGTGCACGGAATTGTTCGTGTATTTGCCTCCTTAACGGGATGAAAGTCACAGTTTTTTTCTTTTTTTTACCGGGGAAAAAAACTTTGGGCACACATGTTTCCATTAGGAACGAGCGTCTGTAGCCGTGGATCAGGAATCGAGGTATCAGTGATGCCAATGTGATTTATGAGCGTCGCTCCTCTCGAACCGGGATCCATATCTGCATCGTTTTTCGTCCGCGTTATGACGGATCGCGACTCGTTCCTTGGGTAATACGTTATTAAGTAGAATAACGTATTACTACGCGGAGGTAATACAATGACTCGCTCGGTACCCCCGGTTGAATAACACGGGTTCCGTTACGTTGCGATACCCGCAGAGAGATCCGCGCTGCCGCTTCTCGTCTCTCGTCTCCCGTCTCCAGGAGGTGAAGAGCGAAGGAGAGGGGTTAAGGGGTCCACGCCATTGTCCCCTCGTATATATTAATTAATATGTTTGGCATTGTGCGCTTGCTCGAGGAGATTGTATCTCTCGCCTCGCCTAACCCTCCTCGCCGGGGCGCCCTACGATCACTCGCTGTGACAAGATCGCGGAACGCGATACAGGAGCCTCTATCTTCCACCGCGATAGCTGTTCCCGAAGGAGAATATCAAACGACACTCTATGTACTCTAGGATCTGGTGAACAGTGTCCTGTGTCACCGCGATTTCTAATCCCATTTCAGACGAGGGTCGTTGTGCGACGCAGGTTTGGGATGTAGTTCGGGTTGAAACTGGCCCAGAATAAGGCGATTTCCAAAAAACTTTTTATTGCGGATTTCTTACTTACGAATATGATTTTTGAATTGCTCTAATCAGGGCTCAACGGTGATAATCTGTAAAAATTGTCCAATTGCACAGCTCAGACTGAGAGTGATACATGTCACAAAAAGTCAAGAGTGATGAGAAACTTGGAACTTGTCATCGGACCAAACTAACACCACATATAAAACAATAAGAGTTTACTTGGACCACTATTTTTCTGGAGTTCTCAATTGATATGCAGCCTTCTACAAGGCTTTGACTATCTCAAAAACTAATTTTCACCTACTTTTCAGATTTCAGAATGTAACTGGCGAAGAAATATTCATCGAATCAACTTCTAGTTTCACAGATATCTTCTTTGATGTATTATAAACAATTCCACGTGAGCTTTTTTAGGTTTGGTCACTGAATCCAGGTGAATTACTTTCATATTTATGAAAAAATAACCAAAAAACGACAAAAAAGTGTTTCAAACTTCATTTCTGAGAACTTTTGAGGCCATTTGGGTTCATCGTATCAAATTTCCAGCCTATATGGATTATATATTGTGATTTTTTTCTTAGTTTTGAATGGAAAAAGTTGGCATCGGTACAATATCAATGATAGAAAATAGTTTTGAACCCGAACTACATCCTCAATCCGATCAGGACTAGACTTTGTTCGTGTTCCGAAGGAAGTCTGTTCCTCCTCGAATCGCGTATTCCACAACTGTTTTCAACCTATAGTACGTTACATACAGTGAAGAATGTCGGATTACTAGAAAGTATAGCGGGTGCGGAGCTGGTAATAAGTTGTGGCATTCGAGGTCGTAGGTTACGACTATAGGCCCGTCCCGCATGAGAACAAACTTACCTCTATGAGGAGTTCCGTCTCTATATAGAAGAACTTGAGGTTCACCTGACCGCACGTGGAGTTATAAACGCACTTAAACACACAGTACCTACAACATTTGTCTGACCACTTCGTACCCACTGCCCAGGTACACCTGTACGGGGGTCATCCAAGTTTACCTTCGGCTCATTCGTGACATTTTCTCCAACGCAACGTCTTCTTCTTCCTCTTCCCACCAGAGTATAGAATGGGACAAAAAATGTATACGTATATTTAAGGAAGCCCCAGGATGTGGTCGATGTTAACAATGATCTTCTCGACGTACCGACGTGGGCGGACAGTTCGAGAGTGGAATTATGAAACGGTTGTAAAAGAGCCAACGAAAATATTTACGATACCCGTACTAAAGTTCTTGGCGACACGACGACGGTTGTGTCGAGTGGTTCATTGATACCCGCAGTACACGTACACCGAAAGCAAAATTATAATGTCAGACACACGAAGATTAACAACTGCGGTAAAGTCTGCTTCGAACCCGTCGGCGTACGAAGAGCTTATCAGTTAATTGCTTTCCAAATGATTCATCCTCTCTTTTTCGTTTGTATCGATCCTCTGCTTTTTGTCAATCTGACTTCTCACAGGAGAGCCTAGACTATATTCAGCAATCCACACACCGAGTGCTACATATTCGCGTCCCACAGAATATAACGTGACGTGGGCTCTGATATACATAAACACGACTCTGTTGCACGCAACGCCATATGCGGTGGGTGGAGATTTACGCTGTCGCAGGGGTGCAGCCTAACCGCGAAGCCCATACCCTGAATACATTAAACATACTCGTACGTATGTGTATACAGGATCCAGCGGAATAGTAAGACAAGAGATAGAGGAGAAAATTGATACGGATGACCGTATTTCGTTATTTCTACAAGAATATTTATAACCCAGTGCCCACAAACTGTCACATTATGCGATTTCGGTATTTATATAGAAAGCGGAGGAGTGCATAAAGTTCGATGACATTTGAATTGACATTTTTTCTTGTCTCTTACAAAACGAGAGAGAGATTAAAATCGACTGCACGTACCATCTCAGGCATGTACGATCTATATACCGTGTAATTTCGTGGATGCTCAACACATTGACTCCTTGATATATGCAACTGAGACGTCACCAACAATCGGTGTCCATCCATCGGTGACCATCCACGAAATCGCACGGTATGTATAAAAAGGGAAAATCGACTAGCTTGGGGCCAGTCGCACTAGTTGCACTTGCTGCCTCGGTGTAGCGTTATCGAGAAATTATAACCACCTCGCAAATTTCATCGCGAGAATGCCGCGCGGCTAATTGAGGCGAAGATATCTGAAACGACTGAAGGGAAAGTATGCGAAGCGATGGTCAAACAGCATTCTAAGAATCCAGATTAACCACAAATAACGTTTTAACAACGGTAGTGAAATATAATATACGAGTTGGCATCGGCACACAGTGTTGCATCGATATTTACTCGGAGGGATCGAGGACCCCGGGGCACATTAGCAGCGTCACCGATGTGGCAAACGGAGGTGTACCTGAATATATAAACAATAAATTTGAGGAGTATATAACGTTCAGATCATATAATACACGAGAGAGTAGTTTAATTTATATTTACTGCTAATGTAATCGGTGCGGTTTACAATTTACGTGCATCTGATGACCCAGTTGCGACCACCTAAGGGGGAATAAAAATAACAATTGTAAGATGAACGGCCCAATCAATGAACCTTTGGGAGAGAATTTAGTTTATTTCATTTCTTCGATCATATCGTTGACAGTATGGAAAAACGTGACATCTCAAATTGTGCTAGAAAAACATGACATCTCAGATTTTGAATGAAGAAGGTCGTATCTTCTACGCTGAAACATAGGACATACGACCCTTTTCGTCAATAATTTGAAATGTCTCGTTCTTGTGGCACAATTTGAGATGTCACGTTCTTCCATACTGCCGTCGATATGTGGGTACGATATTACAGAATGTTTGACGTTCAATCACGCTGTACCGCTCCCCTTAACCGGGACGCGTTCATCACCTCTTTACCGTTTATTTTTCATCCCTTGCGACGATGAGGCGGATAACGATAAACGAGAGAAGAGGTTAATTACTGCAACCGGCTTCACAGCCGCCAAGGAGCCGGTGAATGCCGTTGTAATCTGCTAGATGCGCGATAGCGCATGTGCAGCGGGGCCGCGTGGTCCTGGCGCGGTGGTGGGGGAACCGAAGGGCGGGGGGGAGGGGGGGGGAGGGAATGGAGAACAACGTGTTTATAGATTACACAGAGATACGGAAGGGTGAATAAATAACTGTATTCCGACAGAGGAGTGCTTTTCGACGATAAACATCGCGACAACATCACACCCCCTTGAAAGAGAACGAAGGATAGAATTTTTTCTTCCACCGCACTTCTGTCAGACCGAAGGGAGATACTCGAGGTGCGCGCGGCAAATATTTCTATAATTATCGGTCGGTAGTTCCTTTGACCGTTTTAACGCGAAGTTTAATCGTAACCCAGCCACCGAGGACAGTCCGGGTATCATTTCAATGTAGAGTCTCGGACGATCTTACGAACGTGGTACTGATAAGGAAATACCGACACGTTGGACGTATGGCGTTTCTGTTCGATCAGAGGGAAGCCGAAAGTTCGTTTAACCGCGACGACTTTATTCCGGAGTAAAAGATAGATAATCGATCGGTTTATTCGAGTCTATAATCTCGAAATTAACGAAGCATTATCCGGATCGAAATCTGAGGAATCGCGGGGCCGTGTGTCTCGTTGTTTTAGTTATTTTCCTCTCACTATACACGTACCCCGTTTCACCTCGGCTCGGCTCTCTTCCTCCTCTTTCACGATAAATAATGGATTACCAATTAAATTAATTTCGGACGCGTACGCCGCGCCGGTGCGGCGGCGCGAGGCGCGCGGCCGCAGCGGCGGCAACCGACCACGGGGACGGAGTGTGTGCGTCATTAGGGGCGCGATGGTGATTAGGCCACCTTCGCCGTCCGACAAGACAGCGGCAAGTCGGTAGCTGGACGCTCGCTCACCTGCCGCCAGGCCACACGAAACCAGCTGCCCTACCCCGCCTTACCTTTTACCTTTACCTCTACCTTTACCTATAGCTCACCCCGCCGCGCCGCATCTTCGCTAGTTTCGAACGCGTTCTGAATTTAAGTTGCCGATTCAAAAGAGACCAACGTCCCTTCTTCTTTTTGTTTTTTTAGGGGACTATAACAGTTTTGCATCCTCGTTACGTCAGACTGTCCTCAATGACTGGATCAGAATTGACGATAATTCTGCTTCAAAAATTTGAATAACAAATGCGATCGGCAAGGTCCTTCCCATCAGGATTAACGGAGCAAATGCCTGAAAGGTGCAGAGCTAATCAGGCTGCTAATAGGCCCGGACAATGTCCCCATCTCTGATAGCGGCACTCTGTATTCTCAGATTGGCCGACGGTCCACTAAGAGCCGAAGAGGCACCGCGGTTTCTGGTGCTGGTGGACATTTTGGAAGCCACCTGAGCAGAGACTCCATCGAAAATTTTTCAAATTGTTGAATGTTCGTTAATGAGTTTCAAAGGATGGATGGATAGCGGATGCAAATGCGATATAATACATCTAATTAAACATAAGGGAGGAATTTTCGATCGCCCCCTACGCGAGAGTCGTTCGTATAGGTATACCAGTCGCTCCTCGTCTCATATGCAAATGTTACTATGAATATATTTATTTAGTAGAGAGGCCATTCAATTTTAATTGAGAGGTTTATCGGCCGACTAACATGTACGTGTATCTTACCTCCGAGCAACAAGCTCGGCCTGGCATTGTGCGGACTGAATAACAATTGTTTTTACATACTTTTCTCGGTCCGTTCATTCTTTCGACGACCTCTGAGGACGCTTCTTCACTCGGAGACAAAAATTACACCATTGACGGGTAAAAACGTTGAATCTTATCGGCACGATTTAAGAATATCGAAGAAACAACTGAAGAGAATCTAGAATCGAACTCGTATTCACGTGATGAATTTGGACAGTCCATCTTCGGTAAAATGTTTTGAATTCATTTGGTTTCAATAAGCCGAAGGCGTGAGCCATTTGTATCTCGTGACCCCTTAGCTCTAGGCGCGATCGCAATCATCATCGTCGAAAATATGTTACTGCCAAGGAATACAGGAATTCAATATCGTGACCAAAACACGCGTGGGTGAATTACTCCGCTTCGGGCATTTCGTAACAAAACACGCAGCTCCGGTTTTTCTGACGTCAATTGAAAAGACTCGATTTTGAATTATTCTTGCATCTGGCTAATGGATAACAGAAAGAAAAATATTCTGTTACTGTTATCGCGCAGAAAAAATCTAGACCAACGATCAGCAAAGCAAAAGAATCGCAGATCGAGACGGAGACCGAATTATTCTCATATACATATTCCGCCCACGGCAAATCGGCATGTGATCGACGTCGGTCTGACTGCAATTTTTTAACACTCCATCGGACTAACGTATGTGAACATGTTCTTGACGGACTCGAATCAGGTTTACAGTAAACGTGGCTTCAAGCGCTGTAGGAATTCAGGAATCACCTTCTTTCACGTCTCAATTCTCACTCAAAAAATTTTTTTTTGATTTCACGTGATTTTTTTACCGATTTTCGATCATTTCAAAGTAATTACGACGCATTTCAGCTGATTTTGACTGATTTCAAACCAGCGTGTGCGACTGCCCTCGGAATTCTTCCTGCACGGAAAAGACTGTGAGGGAAGGAAAGAGATCGGAGCTTTCCACTTCACCATGAGGTTTCTCGCGTAGAACTTCACGCATGAGTGATTGGCGATAAATTAATCTATATTCTATTTATACAGGTAGTATGATGCATAGATGTGTAACACGTTATACCAGAATACGCGAACAGGGTTAGGGTTAGGTTGGGTTGTCACGAGCGCCTGTAGGAACGGCCTCAAGGAAGCCGACGACCTTCGAGCATCTTGCCGAGAAACACCATTCAAATCTTGTCACATAGCAAATTATATCGTGTGGAGAATCGATGTGACAGAACGAGAAACAAAAAATTAATATTGCAAACGAGACTGTGAAAAGAAAAAGAAAATGTGGATCATTTTTGTCCGGTGTTAGAAACCGGATAATAACTTCATCATTAAATTGCAGTCGTGTCCATGTGTTCAATGTTCCAGTTTCGCAAGTGTACCTTAGGGTCTCATTATTCTTTAGTTTATGATCGAAATTACATGTTCGGCTGAATTTCATACCATTTAAACCCTAATTAGATCCATACTTTGTATTCTACACAAAATGCAGCAAACGACCACACTTACGTCGTGCAGAAACCTATCGCCGACACTTGGCGAAGTCGAGCAAGAAAATAAACTCCAGAAGCCTGTAATAGGCGTGAAGAAAAAATTGTTGAAGAGTAAAAAAGAGTCTGCTAAGCCACGGTGCCATTCGACGTAGTCACGTGGTGACAGGGAATTCGGAATGGAAAATAATGTCGAGAGACGTTTCTTCAACTTCTTTGAAAACCTTGTAATAATTATATTTTATAAATTTGATAGATGTTTTATATTAACTTCATTCAAATCACCAGTATTTGTGAACTTCATTCCTGTTTGTAGAAGAAATTTCAACTTACTTCTGAAGGCAAATTTATATCAGTCTTCATTCAGCATTTGGCTTTTTGAATCCTTAAAACCTTTGACAGTCACATTTTAACATACCTGGCTCTGGATGCCGGAGGATAAGGTGAGCGCGAACTTCCTTCAGGTTTTCTTCGACGGCTTCATTACGCGGACCGACTCACGAGCGGATCGTGAGTACGCCCGCTGTTTTATAGTCTTCACGAAATAAGGGGACCTGATATACAAGCGCGTAAAGGACTTTGACGATGCGGAGGAACAAGGAAGAAGAATCACCTCCACGTATTTTTCTATCGTAACGAAAAAACCTCGTACCTCGTCCCTTTCCCTCATCGTCAGCCCAAATGTACCGGCTACTCCGGATAATTAATACAGCGACAAATGGAAAAGAGAAAACAAATTGCAGACCAGATTTCTTCGGGGTCGCTACCACAGCCGCCGTATGTCAGGATAATGAGAGGGCATAACTCCCGTCAACTTGGTTGCTGGTCAGCGTCGAGGTTTTAGGCCCTCGCGGCTCCTTAATACCGGAGATGAGACTCACCACTGGACTTTCAATATACCCACCGCGAACGGGAATGATTTACATCAGTTGTCCCGAGGGGGCAACGTCAGAACCAATACTGGGGATTATTTCGAAGGGGGTACCCTCAGCTCCTCAGAGATTTACGGGCGAAAATACTCCGGTTTGATCGACTCCTGAAGATCCTCGAGATGTTCGTGATCGTCCGGTCTGCGTTTCGTTATTCGCGATTTCGCAAATCGCCGGTGGTTCCAGGGGTCGATGATGAATGCGCGTTAGCGCGGGCGTGCGTGAAGACAAAGGTGAGTGTATCCACCGGATAAAGTGGATCCCGAGGACGGCGAGACATTAGTTCGCGTCGCCCCTGCTGCGCGCAAATTAGACTCGGCTGTTCCTGCAAGCAAAGGTCGAGACAACGACGAACAGAAACGAGGATGCGGCGATGAGCGCAGGGCTCCGGGTCCGGAGAACGCCGCTGCAGCGGCGGAGCCGCAGAAAAATACTCTTAGAGCGGAACGGAACGGAGGCGAACGCGATGAACGACCGTAATCAACGCAACACCGCCCAGCTAAAATTACTCGCAAAACCGGGGAATATATTATCCCCGGCACCGTATTTCTACCCCCTCTCGACGAGGTCAGAGGTCGCGGGTACGGATGGATGGCCGTTCCTCGGCTGCAGATCGCATGTGCGGTTGAGGATGTAGTTCGGGTTGAAAACTATTTTCTATCATTGATATTTTACCGGTGCCAACTTTTGAAGCAACAAAATGAAGGAAAAACCACAATATATGATCCATATGAGCTGAAAATTCGATGCGGTGCACCCAAAAGGCATCCGAAGAAGTAAATTTCCACGCGGAAATTTTCAGTAGGGGTTCGCTCCCCGCCGAATCCGTGGATTGACGATCGTTTATTGTCACCGGATGAAATTGGATTGATAAAAATCGATCGCAAAATTGCGGAAGGAATAAGAGGTTCGCGTTCAAAGTATGCCCTATCCGACAATTTGCACCTGATCAAAAGGATCAGCTTCGGGCTACGATCAAACGCACGCGAACGAATCCACTCGATTTTTTTACCATCGCTTCGGCGCGCCATTCGAGATCCGCACGCCAGGCCCCGTAGCGATTCACTCGATCTGACGTGCGCCAAAAAGATAAGACAGAACAAATGTCATTCAATTACAGAATATTCATTTTCACTTTTCAAGATCGCGTCGAACCTGTTATTGAGTTGGTCGAGGGAACCGGTATGGAACAATCAAAGTTTGTTGAAGTCATTTTCATGTTCTATGAAAACCAATCGTTCGTCTGAACGGTCGTTTGCACAAACTGTGAGAAAGTTCGTCCACTCATTCGCAAATAACTTGACCCAAAGACGATTTCATTGGACATCCCTTGTTCGCGTGAAGAGGATTCGCAGTTTGCTGAATTAAATTATGGTTCAAACTGACCAACGATTTGTCTGGGATCTGACGACAAGTGAACTTTGCAGTCACTGCATACATAAATTGATTTTGGAGCATGTCGACTGATTCCCTCGAAGCCGGAAGTGCTCTTTCCTGGTATCAGTCATTTTCGTGTATGCGTGATTGATACCGTCGCCGAAAGATTGATTATTGATGGTGGTAAATTACGGTGAAGGAGTATAAGAGGGTGTCTCGCGGTGTATCATCGCCTCTTACCTGAAGGCTCCACTTTAATCCGAGGAAGTCGGTACCGCGACGACGAAAGATGCGTGACTTCTACGTTTATAAAATAGACGCTCGCCTCGTCTATCGGACATATGCGATGGGCAGATGGCAGGATCCCTCAAAAGAGTAACAAACCGTGATGGATAAGTAAAAAATTGAAGTCGAGAAATAATATGAAGACGCGGACGTTCAGCTCTTTGCTCATTGATTGCGGACTCGACGATCCCCGAGCTTCGAGCTCCGAGCAATCACGTACTTATATTTAATGCAAACGATACAGCTACTCGATGATTGCGGAGGGTTTAAGTGTATCGGACGATCCAGTCTGTCTCCACATCGCAGCCTCGACTTGAATGGCACCGTGCGAGTCTTGGACCTGCGGACTCTGGTACAACTTATTTGCATATATGCATGCAGCCGTGGCATAGGATGGGAAAAAATATAACTGATAGCTGCGAGGTAGAGACTCGGTCGTTCGATAAGTGGATTGTAATTAAGGGATGGCAGCGTATGCTCGCGGCGAAGATTTTTGGACAAATTATCTGCGTATAATTGTAATTAGCCAGTGGATCAAAGTGAATAAATAAAGAACCAGAGCGTTGCCGATTACTCCACGGTAGCAGAAGATACGAGAGAACCTAATGCCCGAGATTATTGAGAAACAGGACTAAAGGAGGCGAGTAATACCGTGAAAATGATGCAAACGGGTTAAACGAACGTGGACTATCAGATCCAAAACCAATATCCGGTATTACAGACCGGGAATCGGGTCTGTGCCTGTGCCTGTGTGGCGAGGGTAGATAATAGCCCGGTATCTCAGCCTCCTTTACCCACGCCTTGATCAAACTTTCGATATCGATCGCGCGCGGACGCGGACGCGGACGCACGTAATGACGTCTGTAACTATTGGATGCTGTGGCCAACCGCAACCACGGTTAACCATATCTAAGGCAAGCAGACTGCGTTATATTCTCGGGTTAAAATACCGATACAAAAGAATAGGGAAGGGAAGGGAAACGGTAATCGAGGTACCCGAAACAATCCCAGTCGAAATTTTCGGCCAAAATATTCAGGCTCGTAGCACGGCTGTAAATTCAAAGCTCAGACGTGTTTCAGGTGGTTTTTGGGCCCAAAGAAAACATTTGAGGTGTCGTTTGGGCCCAAGGAGAATATTTCAGGTGTTAAGGACCCAGGAAAATTATAATATGACTCGTTATGAGCCCGCAAAAAATGTTCCAGTTGTTATTTGGGCCCAAGAAAAGATACCGAAGGTGTTATTAGGGCCCAAGGAAAATATTTAGGTCGTCATTCGGGCCTGATGAAAATATTCAAGTTGTTAGGGACCCAGGAAAATTATAATATGACTCGATATGGGCCGACAAAATATATTCCAAGTGTCATTTGGGCCCAAGGAAGATATTTAGGGTGTCATTCAGGCCTGAAGAAAATATTTATGGTGTTGAGGACCAAGGAAAATTATAATATGACTCATTATCAACTCACAAAAATGTTCTTGGTGTTATTCGGGCCCGAAGAAAATACTGAAGGTGTTATTTAGGCCCAAGGAAAATATTTGGGGTGTCATTTGGGCTTAAAAAAACATTCAAGGTGTTAAGAACCCAGGGAAATCATAATCTTCCCCGTTATGGGCCCACGAAAAATGTTCCAGGTGTTATATAGGCCCAAAAAATATACTGAAGGTGTTATTTAGGCCCAAGGAAAATATTTGGGGTGTCATTTGGGCTTAAAGAAAACATTCAAGGTGTTAAGAACCCAGGGAAAATCATAATCTTACCCGTTATGGGCCCACGAAAAATGTTCCAGGTGTTATATGGGCCCAAAAAATACACTGAAGGTGTTATTTAGGCCCAAGGAAAATATTAGGGGTGTCATTTGGGCTTGAAGAAAATATTCAATGTGTTTAAGGACCCAGGAAAATTATAATGTGACTCGTTATGAGCTCACGAAAAATATTACAGGTGTTATTTGGGCCCAAGAAAAATATTTGGGGTGTCATTTGGGCCTGAAGAAAATATGTAAGGTGTTAAGGACCCAGGAAAATTATAATACGACTCGTTATGGACCCACAAAAATATTTCAGGTCTTATTCGGGCCCAAAAAAGATACCGAAGGTGCTATTTAGGGCCAAAGAAAATATTCGGGGTGTTAAGGAAAAATATTCCAGGTGTTGTTTGGGGCCAAGAAAAATATTGACAGTGTTATTTGGGGTGTAATTTGGGCCCAAGGAGAATATTTATGGTATTAAGACCCCGAGAAAAGTATAATATGACTCGTTCTGGGCCCACGAGAAATATTCGAGGTGTTACGGACTCGGGAGAACGATATCCGACGGTGTTGCAGACGTTACAAATGTTACAATTTCAACTCAGCTAAAGGATGATTGAGAGTATGGGAGGCGGTAATATTTTCGGGTTTAAATCAGAGAGGTACAGGGGCCAGTAATGTGTTTGCGGAAGCGATGAGTAGCGTAAACTGGAAAGTTAATTATTTCATGATTTACGAGTCGTCCTAAATTATTACCGGACCGGGGTCCCGCATCTCGTTAAACGGCTGACACACTTAAAATCAATTACGAAAGTCGGTGAAGCGCTCCCTGAAAAAAGTAAAAACAAAAGAAAAAAAATCAAATGCCGCCGAAGCTAAACTATCCCCGGGGCTCGTTCTACCGACGCTATAACTTCCTTCTAACTTCTTCATTCCAAAACCGATATAACCGATGTACTACACTACTCTCCGATCCTCCGCTCTTCTTCCGAGCCGAGGCCAGAACTGAACCTGGAGCAAGGCGTTGTCTAGTCCGAAACTCTCTCATTAGTAGGGACAAACTTCGTCAGGTATTCAAATGAACCCATATTTAATCCCGGAATATTCCAGGTCGGCGTCGATACATCGACGATCCCACCAGCCTCCGAGACGTCTTAATCGGAGCTACGCCGCTGCTACGGGTTATCTAAGGATCGGAGCTGGCCCACGAAGGAACCCGGTGCCTTGCGTGTGACTTTCACGTATTAATTAGGTTCTTGTAGCGTGGGAGCTTGTATCGTTTAGTAAATTTAACCACGACGAAGAGGTCAGCTTCGGTTTCGGACTCCTCGGGCCCCCTGTGCTTATCCCCATTCGATACGCCAATAAACCATGCAGTGGACCAGGTATCCGATCGGCGTGATCGATCGATTTCGCGTGGGAAGACGAAAAATGACACAAAAAACCAAAATCAATTTTCGATGTTCTACGAGGAGGTGGAAATTGAAAGAATTCAACCTTTTAAGATGAGAAAAAGGCCATCGGACGGGGCGTGGATGGCTATTGCCTTGCCCTCCGGGGTCCGGTACGTGACACGTTTTACGTGGTGATGGATCACCCGTTAGCCTGATCTTAATCGTTAGATCGATTAGTTTTGGATCGACTCATTTACTGCTCAAAATACTTGGTCTTAAAATCGCCCGAAGCTCCTCGCCAATCAATTGAAGACATCTTTTCGTTTTATTTTTTATTTTCACGCACTACGTGCAAACGTGCGAAAAAAAGAAGCAGAGTCAGAGTTTTTAATCAGAAACTGACGAATACCGAATATGATTACAGCTGAACCTTGAAATGTAATTTTGACGTCAGATTTTCACATCCTGTTACGACGGGAAATGATTGATCTAGACAACTATTGATCATGGCGTTTTTGAAATAAAAAGTAAAAACACGAAAACAAAAAAACTAGAAACAAGGAAGAAAAAAATGGAGACTTGAGGCGTTATTTGGCCGCGCAGGTGGATAAATATCTCTCGCTGACTACTTTGTGCTTCTTGATTGCCTCGGCGACTTAACGATCGCGAGAACCACATTACCGAGTATACCTACGGATCGTACGTCTCAGGTGTATTAGCTTATCAGATTGTTTGGCGGTAATCCAAACGCGACCATTAGGCTCATATAAACGTCGATCGTTTCTCGTCGTATACAAGACTAAAAACTCCAGATATTAGCATTGAAAATGTAACAAAACAAAATGCACCGAGAACGAGGAAACAGGCGACATTTTCGATGCCTTCGGAGGCTCGTGTCTGATCAAAATTTTAGTTTCCTTATCGCGAAAAAATCGATTCTGTAAAGATCGGAGGAAAAAAATGAAGCGAGTTGGACAGCGCGACGTCAACCACCCTGCGTCTCTCTATGCCGTAGGATGGTATAAATGTATATATGCATGGTGTACCATACATTATTCGATGGTCAGTAGTAAGTCCGCGGCTCCCCGAGAGTCGCGGTCGCGGTCGGATCGATTCGCATTGGCCTGTGTACAGGTACGGAGTCGAGTAAAAGTCGTCGTCTCTTTAACCCGTTCTCAAACTATGAATCTTTCATCGAAGACGTCGTCGCGGTAGTCGATGGCCGATTGGATATTGGCGATATAGTCGGCCGTAAATATTCCTTGAATAGATTCAACCGGACCCCATCCATACGAGCAGGATCAACGGTGGACGGAGTCGCCGCTTCTCTCTACTCGTCCATCAATCGAACCCAACCGACGCAGCGTAGGAGGCGCCGGACCCTCGCTTACATATAAATTAAACCACCCTGAAGCCGTTCGATTAATATTAGATAAAGAACGCTGGACGTTGTCTCACTAGTGCGGAAAGTCACCGATAACACACGAATCAAACATCGACTATTATTTAGTAATTCGCTATTTTTCGAAAATAAAGCCTCAGTGCGGAAAGTAGAACTTCAGTGAGGAAAGTCAAGTTTTCCACACTGTAGCTTTCAATCAATCCAATCAAATTGAACAAAAATATGTATTCATATATTTTTCACACATCTGCACAGAAAGTTGGATTTTCGAATCCTGTTTAGCGTGCGGAAAGTAAAGGTAGCGTGCGGAAAGTAAACCTACAGTGTGGAAAGTGAAGTTTTCCGCACTGTATCTTTACTTTCCGCACGTTGAAAATATGTATGCATACATTTTTTATATATCTGCACAGTAAGTTGAATTTTCGAAGCCTGTTTAGCGTGCGGAAAGTAAAGATACAGTGCGGAAAACTTCACTTTCCACACTGTAGCTTTACTTTCCGCACGCTATACGGGCTTCGAAGATTCAACTTTCGGTACGGTTGAGACAAAAATATAATATGACTACATATTTTTGTTGATTTTGATTGGAGATTCGTAACATCGAGGTACGAGGGTACGCGTATGTATGTACCTCTTGGTTCGTGCGGTATAGGCTATTTACTTATAGCTGCCAGACAGAAGACTGAGGAGAGAGGAAGCGGACTTAAAATAACTCTTAGAGAGCTGAAGAGAGGCGGTGGAGTCGCGGTATACCCAGGACGCCGGTCGACGTACGCACAATTCAGTATCAGGTGCAACGCGTGTCTCATCGCGATACGATCTCAACTACGCGTTGACTGCCGAGAGAGAGAGAGAGAGAGAGGCTCTCTTTGCTCGATGAAATTTCTGCTCTGCTCTACATGAAGAACGAATAATTCCGCCCACTGGACCCAGACGAGAGACGTATTTCAATCACTCATCGCCCAGACGTGAAAAAAAACATTATTTTTTTTTAAATCTAATGATTGGTTAAATTACGTGGATAAATTCACACCGAGGAATTGTAACGACTCTGAAGAGCTGATTATTATTTACGCTCTAGACCCGGCATAAATCGTCCCGAAGGGTCTCGGCTTCTTAACTTTTGAAAAAAGAAAGTGGGTGTGGAAGACTCGCGAGTCCGCGACTCTCCCCGGACTTCTGGGACTCGGCGAGGTGCATCGACCACCGATGGCCCACTGCAGTGGGTCCAGGACCGCCGGTGATGTCGATAACATCGCTCTTCGCCTACCATATAAAGACGTATACCGTGGGCATAACCCCGGTCCCTGCGAGCTATGGGCTATGGCGTTACCCGGTCGTAAACGGTTCCCTATGGAAATCGCCCGGGGTATAAAGGTAAGGGTGAGGGTGAGGGCAGACCTGCCCCAGTGGTATGGAGATAAAGGGAGCCAATGATTCCGAGGACTTGTCACAACGTCATAATAGAGTAACGGACCATAGATACACGATCGTCGCTCAACACCGTGACGACTGTGTTTCTGGTACCGAAACCCTGTAAATGGGGGCCTGACACGAAACGGTGAAAGAGAAAATCATCACCGGCTTTCGGTACCCTCATTGTCAGTGGGAAAAGAATCGTGACGATGGCTTTGGAACTGGAATTTTGGAAAACTACTAGAAATCGTGGAATAATGACAGGCTTTGATGAATGATACGATTAGGTGAATCTTTTTTCTATCATCTGATAATTAATTGATTTATACCGATAGTCGAGACGCTTGTCGAATTGGGTATACCTAGACCTGATTTCGAGATTTTAAGATTATGAAAGATTTTATAGATGATTTATGCGTGTTTCAGGAAATTCGAGTTATTTAAAGATTCCAAAATTAATCATGAGGTTTGAGAAAAGATCAAACCCGCAATTAAGAGATTTACACATTTTAAAAAGTATTCATCTGATTGTGAATTTCACGTACATCGCAAATCTAGTGGAAATAAGTCGTTTATTAAAGTTTATAAAAATTCAAAATTGTGCGAATTTAGTTGAAATCGGTAAAAAAACCGTTAAAAATCGCTCAACATCGTATAAATTTAGATTTTCGCGAATTCAGTAACGGGACATCTTGCAAATTCGGTTTCAATCTCATAAATTTAACCAAAATCACATGCAATAATTCAAATATCGTAGCTTTCTGAAATCTTGCAAACATCTCGCAAAAAAATCTAAAAAAAGAAAATAAATAATGACAAGAATCAATTATTTAATGAATCTATCAAATGCTTGACGTCGAACAAAAAAATTATTCAAAGTGACTTAAAATTGTATGAATATTAATTTTCGCTAATTATTAGGTATTCAGAAATCTCACAAATATCAATCGATTCCTGAATAAATTACACTAAAATAAAAGCAAAAATAGTTGAAGATCGCTTCGAAACGATTGAAATCACAATTTTTAAATATCAATAATTTGAAATCTAAGAAAATCACGAGTCATCTCACTATATTAATGAAACTAAATCAATCGTCTATCCAATCTATCAATTACTCGACATCGAATTAAGAAACCCTACCAAAAATCACTACAAAACCACTTTGAACTATCTATAAAAAAAAAAAACTTTAACAATTCCCTAAACTCAATGAAAATCGCATCAAAATTATTGAAATATGGCAACGACTCAATTATCATATCGATTTATGTTCCCCTGTGTATTTTGTCCCTAATTTGTCTCTCATTGGCCTCCGAGTTTCTTATCGTACAAAAAATAAAAAACATCCATAATTTAAAGCCGTTGATAGTGAAAGAGTAGACGGCGAGAAGACGTAATGTCCTCGCGTTACATCTCGAGTCTTATACAATTTCTGATGGGAAATCGGCGATTCTTTGAGGTTCTACCGAGCTCGTAAACGGCTTAGGCGCGTTACAGGTGTTTAAACGTTTCTCCTGGTCGTGCGACGAGCGGTGATTACGATGCAATAAGTCTTGGTCTCAGGCCGTTAGCGCACCGCATGGAGGAGACGCGCGCCCACTTTGACTCGAGTTGAACCCAGTCCCAGTCCTTTTTTCGAGTCGAATCGGGGATCCCCCGAATCCCGGAAATCCTGAAGGACGATCCGACCCCTCGGGGCCTCGGCTCGAAATATTTGACGAACTTTGACGCTAACGATCTCAACGATATGTCATTTGAGATTGTTGTTGGTTGTTTGACCAGTGACCAGGAATCGGGGACCGGCTCCCTCGCACTCGACTTAAAACTCCCCATGAAATTATTCTTCTTCTTGATCGTTTGATCAGCCCGACTGATTATAATCTCACAATATTTGGACGATCTCTCTACCCTTTTATACCACATGTCGTGCGGCCACCGTAGGAAAACCCATAAAATACGGGAATTGTAAATTGGAGGTATATCCGAGGGCATCAGATGTTAGACAGAAAAAATAAAATAAAAGGAGCTGAAGAACCTTCAGTTATTTATTTTGTTTCCAGATATTTTGAATTTTGCAAATCTGACCTCGGTTCAGAAAAAGCATCGAGTACAAATTTTCATGAGATGTTTTAAGGGGTTTTCCGAGCGAATTGGATCCGCCATTTTGAATTTCGCAAATTTGACTTCAGATTCGTGATCAGTGATCCAAAAAACTATGTGGTACCATTTTTCATTCAAATCTGTTGATCCGTTCTCAAGATATCGTAATTTTTATTCTATTTTTTGAGAATTTTGTTATTCAAATAATTCAAAAAGTACTAAACCAAAATTTGATCAGTTCTAAGTTTGAAAAAACCGCGACGATTGGGCCCAATTTGATCCAAATATCTGCACTCGCAAAAATTTTATCAATACGAAACGTGGAGATCCAGGGAAAACTGAATTTTTCATTTTCGATCGTGGTGATTACGATAACTTCATCTTTTGTCCTAAAACAGGTAGAAGATTATTTTTTTTTTGTTTTGTGAATGTTGCCGTGTTAATTACCCCGCTAGCAGTTCGTCGAGTAAATTCGCGTATATAACAATTTTGATGACTGTGTGAGATAAGAGAATGGAGGCTAGAATTAGCGTCGCGCCGAACATCACGGGTTCGGATGAATTATTCTTTTTTACTTTTTGTTTCTCTCTCTCTTTTTTTTTATATACCCTTTACAGAGGTGAATATACGCGGGGTTATCGGAATGCCGTTGCCAGATCTAGCGACGAGAGTTACACTAACATCCGAGCTGTTTAATAGCGTTGTAATTCTCTCGGTCTCTACCTACGTGGAAAATTAACGCTCAGGTATATCATGACGAAAGTGTAAAAAGTAATAAGAGTTTAACGAATTAAAATTATCCACTTCAAATTGGAGCATTAATCACGTCGAGGGAGGGGGAAATTATTGCAACTGCTATTTAAGCTCGTATAATCTAATTAAATTGTTCCGTGATCGCAGTAATCAATCTTGTTTAATTATCCGCGATTAATTAGGCGAACGAGAAGAGAAAGAAAGAAGAAAAAAAAAACGTTTTTAATATAGAATTTCAGTTACGTGTGAATCGAGTATAGTAGTATAATTTTTTGTTGTACGCGCAGGTGAATATTACAAGAAATGAATAATGAATCGTTTATCTTATAGCAAAACGTTTGGGCGTGTCGTGAACCGCGTTTTGAGATATTGACGGTGAATAATAACCACAAGGTGAACACATATATGAAAAATAATAATCCATGAATGATGATTATACATCTGAAGTTAAATTAATGTCTCGAATTTATAATGGGAATAGATATAAAGTTTAAAACATATTTTTGAATAATCTAGTCTGGCCCATGCCAACGTATTTGCCTATAACTCTTTTTCCCAAGCTTCTATGGCTGCTGCTGCTGCTGCTGCAGCAGCCCATAATACGTCTAATATTTTCCTAGCCCGTTACACTATGGGGCTCTGGAGAGACCCATCGATTATTACGGAATAAAACTTATTACCTACGCTTAAAAACTCACTACTTTAACATACGTACATAAATATGTATTTACATAGAGTTAGTTTTCTTCTATTTTCTCACTTCGTTATAGTTCCTGAGCAGCTGCACCAACGTAAGTCTCGGGCTCGTGTCTTGCGTCGTCCAGGGACGAGGCGACAACCAGATATCAAAACCATCGGCGGACACTTACATCAATTTTTCATGTAATTAGCCAGAAAATAAAAGTTGAAAGATATGAATTAGACGACATAGATGGAAAATCAGTAGGCACACATGAAGACCAGCGAAATGCACAGGGAGAATCGGAAAATGAACACGAAAAATCAGAAAATATACATAAAAAATTAGAAAACCCACATGAAAAATCAGAAAATTCAGAACAGATACATGAAAATCAGGAAAGACATGAAAAATCCGAAGACACTCGTAAAAATTCATAAAACACACATGAAAATCACGAAACACAAATGAAAGTTCAGGAAAGACACATAGAAATACAGAAAACACACATAAAAGTTCAGAGAACACATCGCCTGTCTAATAACATAAGGTCGTAAGCGCCAAAAACACGATTTTGGTGGCAAAAGGTCGTATAATTTTTTTTTTTCGCCAATCGCTCTAAAAATGATCAAAACGTATTAGATGAATTGAAATTACGAGATCGAAAAATGTAAATGCAAAAGGTCGTATGTTGGGCGGATACGTCATTTTTTCATTACAATTTTTGAGGAAAATAAAAAAAAAAGGTAAAAGCAGAAGGCCGTAAGCACCAATTTTTTTTTTTTTTTGATGTTTCATGATTTTTTCAAATAGTTGTAAAAACTCATGAAACGCAAAGATAAATTGAAAAAACGACCGTTTCGAAAAATTCGATAAAAAATATTGGTAGTTAAAAACAGAAGGTCGTAAGCGCCATTTTTTTTTCATTTCTCATGATTTTTTCAAATAGCTGTAAAAACTCATGAAACGCAAAGATAAATTGAAAAAACTACCGTTTCGAAAAATTCGATGAAAAATATTCGCAGATAAAACCAGAAGGTCGTAAGCGCCAATTTTTTAATTTCTTTTTGGCGGATACGACCTTCTGCAATTGATGGAAACCATTTTTTTTTGTTGCGGAGTTAGGACTGAAAGGGCGTATCCACCAGTACATACGACCTTCTGCTTTTAATTGACCTAGTATTAAATTTCAACGATTATGAACGAATCTTCGGGTCTTTGGTCTAAATACGGTAAAAAAAAAAAAATATACGACCTTTTGCCGTTACGATAAGCAAAAAGTCGTATATTGGCGCTTACGACCTTATGTCATTAGACACGCGACATGAAAATTCAGAAAACATACATAAAAATCAGAAAACACACATAAAAGTTCAGAAAACACACATGAAAGGTCGAAAATCTCACATGGAAAGTCAGTATTATAAACGCTCATTGAAATCGTACCTGAGAAATTGAAGAACCCACGCTTGAAAAAAGAGAATTAAATTCTTCTGTCCCGTTACAAAAAAAAAAAAAAAAAAAAAAAAAAACGGGATTGTCAAAAAAATCTGTATGTACGCCAATGGGTGGCGTCATTATTAATATTTTATATAGTTTACGGGCCGTTGAGTGGCAGACAAGCCGGCACAATGCCATAGCGCGTGTCCCTCGAATACACCTGTATCCTTTTAGATCTTTAGACGGTTCGAATGATTTCTGTATACGTATTTAGAACCGAGTCGACGCGTGAAGATGTCGAGATATCGCCTGCGATCCCTCTGTCAAAAAAAAAAAAAAAAAAAAAAAGAAACTGGATGGAAAAATACCTTGAGAAAAAAGAAAAGATCGGACAACAAGCTCTAGGTATATATTATGGAATAATTTATGGGGATTATGACGACACGAGTGACACCGGCGGTCTATTTAAGGCAACGGAATACCGCTTCGGCAGGAGTCAAAGATTATCACAATTATACATGTTTGTCAATCTCGCATATAACTCACATACACTATAGCTATTTACATTTCTATTTCTATCGCTATTCCCATTCGTTTTGTTCATGTATACGAGGCTCTTACAGGTCGATAACGACGTTAAGCCTACAGCTAATTGAAGCATTCATCGATTACGAATGTTGTAACTTGTTTACAGACAGTTATGATATTATTCACAAACTGGTGTTCAATCCCTTCGTCAAGACATTAGATCGGAAGGTTTGCAATGTCGATTGGCATCGGTCAAAAAAATTGGGTGGGTCTCCTCAATATTCGCCGATTCTGACAAGTCTATCCCGGACTGTCAATCCATCATCCCATAATCTCTCTTCAAAGGATCAAGATCGACGAACACACTCTGAGACCATAGTGAAGAGTTTTTCATACATGAAAAGCCATCGAATGAAAAAAAAGGGACATGGGACATTAGAAGTGCTGAAATTGGAACAGTAAATCATATTTCGCAAGTATGTATATTATTTTACGCACCATTTGGGACCAGAAGATGAATGGAAGAATGTGGCTTGAATAGCGTAGGAATTGATAAAGAAAAATGATTTTCAGACTGAATTGTGAACAGCTCCCACGTTCTGTCTCGATCCATCGAGTTAAAGTTGACTGATTGAACCCGGAGTAACGTTATAACCAGCGTGAAATTGCATTTTTTGCTGATCGATATATAAGCGTCAGTGTGACACGTGATTAACATTCTAGGTAGCTACTTAACGTCTCCTTTGTACATCATCATCAGACTCGTAATGTGGTAGATATCCAGTCAGTACGAGGTGATTCAAAGGAAACAAATGACCTGTGAATAAAATATGCGATCATTATCACAAATCATGCGTCGTTTCTGAAGCTGAAGCTTCTGCTTCTGGTTCGGCTTCGGCTAAAGGCATTTCCCACTCGAGTTTTGTACCTACATACCTAGCTACCACATTTACCAACTAACTCAACAGAGTCTGAGATGACGGCAGCTGCTATTGCATCCGAAGCTCCACCGACATCCACATTCGTGTCGCAACGGTTCTTCGTCTCTTATTATCACCACGTGTGTACCGCATGCATCGAAATATCGTGAACATGCTTCGTCGCGTATATTCCAACCTTGTCATTGGTGAGTTGATTCTGTGATTTATTCCTTATTTCCTTCTTCGCGATTCCCAATGCCATCAACGATGTAGTTGTAGTTGTAGGAAAACTTTTGATCCTACTCTTTTTTCTATTCTGATATTGACAAAAAATGGAGATTGTACCAATACCAGTACCAATTCCAGCGAATTGTTGTTCGGAGGCCTTTTGGGTTCAATGTAAGATCCTGTGAGAAAAATTTGGCATCGGTACAATTTGAATTATAGATTATAGTTTTCAACCCGAACTACATCCTTAAAACACGGGCGTGTGAACTTCTATAACGAAGAGAGTCGAAACGCACGGATCGAAGATAGAAAGAGACATCGCGATTCGGGACATGGACGAACATTGGCCGCACACGGACCGCACACAACGGTAGCGGTCAATTTATATTTTTGGGCGGAGTTGAGATATTTATTACCCTCTAACGTACGAGGCTGGGTGGTTGAGGGTGGTTCATCGGAGCCTCAAACTCCTTATCCGCGGGCTACCGCATGGTAACATTCTCAAACGTAAATGGCACACTCGTACCTCGAAGCACTGATCGAAGATCGGTATAAATTTTAGATCAAAGATTCTCGGCTCTCCACCACGTCGCGAGTCCAGATTATTAACGACCCCCGGGAGCAGACAATTATCTCTGGACAATCGGTCTGATACGGAAGCCACTGACGCTTATGGCCCCGGGACCATCTCGCTGAGATAAAAATTGCGAAGGAAGTTGATACAGGAGATAAAACTCTCTGCCGTACTGTTTTACTGCCGGACCAGTACCTTACCGATAATATAATTAAACCCCGAGTAACACCTGCGAAACTGTGTGCATAGACGTAATTTTCTACGCAGAAACTTTTATCCGACCGGGTGATTCGAATTAAGATCTCGAGGGGCGTGCGTGATGAATCGCTTGAGTTTATATACCTGCAATAAGAGGAAGAGGAAGATCTGCCCTCGGGGTCTGCGTTCTCAAGGCGGAAAGTACAGAAACAAACAAATCAAGTAATAAACCAGACATCCGAAATCGACGAGGAGGAGAGATGTGTTAAGATAGTTAACTAATAATAACAGTAAAATATCGATTGAAATTCTATCCACGTTCGGGGTCGCGATTAGCCCCTCGTTCTATGAGTTTCAACCTGACCTCCCGCTGTCAAGAAGTTTATAGTGTCGTGGCACGAGACACCAGCTGCTTCTTGTCGTCGAAATCGAAATGGTCTCCGAGATACTGACTAAAAGATGAGAGAAGAGAAGAGAAGATGTGTGGTAGAAAATATTAAGTAACGTTCAACATTCTATCAGCTGAGAATATCGGAACAAACTCGGAGTACCGAAAGACTCCATGTTCTCACGTTCAACAGAATATAAAATGAAGAAGAAAAGGAATCGAAATATCTTTACGATTACGGGGTAATAGACAATTTCCATCACTAGTATCAGATCTGGTCAATTGCCTAATTACGGCCTCGCGCTCTGACCCATATTTTACTACACGATAAAATCTCACTCTTAGAACGACTATACACAAACGCTTAGGACTTGTGGCTACTGCTTTTAGACCAGCCACTTCCGCCTCTCTTTCAAAGTATTCAATCGACCAGCCTTCTTCAGCCAAAAAGCTTGTAGCTTTTTGCGGTGAACTACGATCACTTAGGGATAGGGAAATCCTAAAAAAATCCTGAAATCTTTATTCACCATCAAAATACTGTATCCCAAAGCTTAATTTGCCCAAACTGTACGAAGTTAACATCTTCGGGACAGAAAAAGTATCCTGCGGTTCAGCCATTCGGCTGGAACTGCGGTCACAAGAAATTGTGGGTCGACATACGACAGTCTTTAAGGATGTAGTTTGGGTTGAGAATAATCAGATTTCCAAAAAACTGTTAATTGCCGATTTCTTCACTAAACACATTAACCTATCAATATCTGCAGATATTCAATCCGAATCCGGTTTTTAAAGTGTTATAATCCGCAGCTCAGAATGAGAGTGATACATGTCACAAAAAGTCAAGAGTGATGAGAAACTTGGAACTAATTGTCATTGGACCAAACTGACACCAAATGTAAAACAATATGAGTATATACTTGGACTACTATTTTTCTTGAGTTCTCAATTGATATGCAGCCTTTTACAAATCTTTGATCATCTCAAAAACTAATTTTCACCTACTTTTCAGATTTCAAAATGTAACTGGTGATGAAATATTTATCGAATCAACTTCTAGTTTCACAGATATCTTCTTTGATGTATCATAAACAATTCCATGTGAGCTTTTTTAGGTCTGGTCACTGAATCCAGGCAAATTACTTTCATATGTATGAAAAAATAACAAAAAAAACGACAAAAAAGTGCCTTTTGGGGGGATATGATTGTTTCAAACTTCATTTCTGAGAACTTTTGTCACTGTACAACAAATTTCTCAAGTGCATCTACTCTTTTTTCTACTCTGATATTGAAAAAAAATCGAGATTGCTGTAACTCTTGGGTTCATCGCATCGAATTTTCAGCCTAAATGGATTAAAAATTGTGTTTTTTTCTCAGCTTTCAATGTCAGAATTTGTGAGAAAAAGTTGCCATCGGTACGATATCAATTACAGGAAATACTTTCCAACCCGAACTACATCCTCAAAATGTACAAAAACATCTCAGGTGATAATCGTTGACTCGATCCGAGGTTTTTAGCGATTTCGAATGTACAAGATTCGCATATTGTATAATGTATTCGATGTATGAAGCGGATCGATTGACAGGTGCAGTTTAACATTGAGCATCGAGCATCGAGCATTGAGATAGGTAAAAAATGAGACCAGTTACTTCTCGAATCAACAGATCAAGATTGCCGAGGCACATACGCGTCTATCCGAGTTGCATACGTCGAGGGGTATGTATCGAGGTATAAGTGGTATCTAATGAAAACATTAAAACAACATGCGTTAACAGAAAGAAAATAACGATCATTTCTTACGGGTGTTCATGCGCCGCGGTTGTGCTATTGAATCGAGATCATGAAAAGTGGATTTAATTAATAGTTGGTACATAAGTCTGTAACATACCGACGCTTGCGAAATGTACCTTCTATACGTTATTGAACGTAATTATTACTTTATAAGATTATTTTACACATAGATCTGGAGTCGTGTGCGTTTCGGTTTACCTATTAATCGCGAAATAGCTAATAAAATACTCTCGGCTTATGGCGAAGAAATCCGATAAAATAATGAGAAAATTAGTTTCCGCCAAAAACAAAACGATGTTACGTATGGGTACACCGGGAACGGGGTAATTTGATTACATATTTGATTTCTGATATTATAATTATACACAACTATATCAAATTACCGTGGCTAAAGTTTTCTCATATACCTCGCGCCCCGCAACCTGCACACTGCAAAAAACGAGGATATAATAATTGCGTTCGTGTGGCGCCGACGTACCCACGTACCTACGTTTCTACGAGTGTCGGTCGAGTAATAAACTCCTGGCTTGACCAGCAGCTATTTTAATTAACCGCTATCATATCACAAGCGCATTATAAACGCTTCTGGCTACGGGGATTCGCAACTGGAGCAACCAGCCCGTCGACGGATTCTAGATTCATCACAAACTAACGATAATTGATTCGATACGAGGTAAACGCCCCGGTTTCAATATCACCTCCGGATTATCAAGAATGATCGTCATAACTATTCACTGCACTCTATTGTTTCCAAAATCTAGAATGAAAACACATTATAATTGATGGAGCGGCTAGAAGAGATCAAATGCTTATTTTTTTCAGGGCTCGTCGCAGTTTCTGACCCCTGAATTTTCGAGTCACGCAACCTATGAATGTCTTTTCTTTTGTTGAGGAAACGCTTTTGTCGTTCAAAGAAAGACTTTTCATCTTTTTGGGATAAATATTTGATCTAATTATGGGAATTATGAGTCCTCACACTCGTGATTATTAGAACAACCCACTTCGAAATGCTAAACTGGAAACAATATAATTGTTCAATTACCAATCTAAACATAGTTTGAAAAGAAGATCATTTCTCGGTGAAGAAGTATCAATTTTTGCGATGAAAAACCATTCACTGAAGATTTCATATAATTTTTCCTGACTCAGATACGTGAAAAGTAAAACGAAACACATGGAAAATCATAAAACACCCAAAAACATGGGCAAAAAACAGACTTGAGACGTGGAAAACAAACACAGTCATATATAAAGTAGAAGAAACATACATGAAAAGTCGAAAGACACACATGGAAAGTCTGAAAGAAGATGAAAATCAGCCTTTCACCGTCAATTTAATATAATTTTGTCTGTGATTTAGAGGAAACCAAACTTCATCTTATATCTTGATGACGTCAGAAACAGGGTCGTTTACCCGAAGGTCATGTACATGAAATTTCTTATGTACATTGGTGTTATGGCCGATGATCATTCCTCGCCGACAATGCGGTAGCCGGTGACCATTCGACCAATTTTTCACCCAGTGTAATCTTTGTGAGTGTACGGACGCCCTCGCCTAATATTTGGACACGGTAATTTCGTAGTGACATACGACCGGACAACGGTCAAGGGTCTGGTAACAGCGGGTCCGGTACGGTCCCTCGTTTGTAACGCCTTTGTAGCCAAAATGTCCTTCTTTGTGCTAACTATACGAAAACACGGAGTACACACCGTCTACAAGACACTTAATATATACCCTGTTATTTTTCTCTTCAACGTTTTTCGGTATATACTCGGGTATCGTATGTATGTATTCATCGTACGGAAGACCCCGCAGCTGGCCCCGCGTGGCGCTGCCCGACCCGGAGAACGGTAAGAGTCTACAAATGGTTTTTACCAAATTCATTCCCATGTGACAAATACGATGGAGCGAGGACGAAGACAAAAAAAAACGAGGAAGGATATCAGGAATGACAAAGAACCGACTCGACGATGATAAAAAACGTGACAAGCTATAAACAGTCGGTTCCTAGTTGATAATTCTTGACAAACGTTACTGACACCGAGTACTATATGAATTACGTAAAAATTCAAATCACAGAAAAGCACGTGCTGTCATTCATCCGGCGAGACGGTACCGAGAGCCAAGGGTGTGTCATTGAATGGTGCCCAAAAAAAGGGCAGCTGCTTGGCGCGTGCCGTGTATTACTTTTTTTCTGGGTCTCAGGTATCCAAAGGTCAACGAGAATCAAAATTCTGTATCTTGCCCGGAGCGAAAGATAGTAAAAATTCCTGATCTCCTCCCATCATCATCATCATCGTCGGATCATCCAGTCTGGTATAATAAAAGTAGCAGATGAAGAAAAAACGTATCACGAGAGCCGCAGACTCCTAAATGATACCGGGATATAAAAATCTGTTGGCACCTACGCTCTTAGAAACGGCACACGCAACCTGAACGAATAGAAGGGAATTATTTTCAAAGGAATGGAAAGATCCTTTATACGGCCCATGACCCGAAAGGGAGAACCGTTAGCCCTGCACACCTTTGAGGTAAGGCACACGAATCCACCTCAAACTCCTCAGCTGTCTCTTCTTAACGCCAAAAAGCCGTTGGGAGTTTTTTTCTTAGCTTGATCCCTTTAAAAAAATCCTAGATTATCCCAACGTTCTTCTTCTTATTTCTTCTGGATAAAAATGCGACATTTGCATACGCGGTTCTTTCAGAGATGAATGGATCCATTAAACGAATAAGGGTATCCATATCGACAGTTTGCGGTAGCTTCATTACGTATTCCTTGTAATCTTAATCATTTTCTATTTATACTTTCCAATCAGATTCGAGGATGAGGAATTATCTCAGAGGCTGATGCCGAGGCTGAGCGTAGCAGCACTCGAGAGGCAGAGTTAAATTGTGATTGGAGAAAATGTACCCACGCGTTCGTATGCATATCGGTATAGAGTGCAGGGTACGTAATGTAATGGTACCCGGCTTAATAGCCATAATGGGACTTGGTTTCTCCCTCGGAAATCAATATAATCGCTCCTACATCGTCGGACCACCGTGTTTCTGCGATCGACTTCATTACCTCGATATACGGTGACATTAGTTTAAAGCAAAATATCCCTCCACAATTTACCCTCGCCGCATTCCCGGGACGCGAGGAATAATGAGGATGACCAAGGGGCCTTCGCTTCGCCGGCTTTTCGTTAATTGTTATCAAATTTTTTACCGTCCAGACCCGAATCCGATATCACGATGAATTAATGAACGAAGAAATTGGTTATTCAATCAATATCTTATCCAAAGTTCATTACAGATGGAAGAATTGACTTGACTGAAAAATTTGAACCAAGTTATCAGCAAAAGAGTGACTAGATTGTCGCTAAATTTCGATGACTGCCCGTAACTCATCACAGGATTTTTTTTCTCAGTTTCCCTCATTCATATGATGAAGAATTGCTCTCCGAAGAAAATGAGACGTCGAGGGACATAATCGAATCAACCCTGTGACTGAATTATGAAGGTCAAGTTTTCGATGTGTAATGAATTTTGGATAAGATGTTAATGATTCGTTGAAACACGCTGTACTGGAGGATCGATATTCTTTCGATATCTCGGTGAAACTTATCTCTCATCTCTTGCGGGTCCCTCGTTAGCGACCTGGTACCACGATAAATGTTTGAACAGTACCAAACACACCGAAACAGGGTTAATACGAGTCTGGCACCGAGTTTTCGACTTCAGGAGCTAGAAGTCAGATAGGTTTATCGTTATAGCGTTTAGGCTATTTGCCCCCCTATTAATTAGTGGATTAGAGAAGCGGAGCCGGTCGCGTGGGCACCTTCCCACACTCTGCCTAATTCGGTGGAATCCAGTACGGAAATAGTGTACAATCTCGAAGAAAGATTGGGTCCCGATATCTCTGAACAAATTCGTTGAATAATAATAATTAAATAAAAATTAGTACTTCCAAATGGATTTAATTACCTCCAGGGATTTTTTTTTCTCTGACAAGTTTAAAAATTTAGTGATCAAGAAAACCGGAGGGAGACAATTAAACGGTTAAAATTTGTCCTCTTGTGCCTAACGAAAGTCTAAACTCGGGTATATAAGGTGTCTAATTTTAGTGCGAATTTTCTACTCTGTAAAATCCGCGAACACAATCACCGGTCTCGAAGCATCGCTCAGTGTCTTCACTTACAAGACCAGATCTCCGGAACGTCTTCGTCCTCGATCAAGACAAAAGTGTCCCTGCGGGCTCTAGAGACTTGCGCAATCGCAATAGCCTGAGATTAATTAGAATTAATTACCGAAAGCTGAATTTTCGTCCTCTCTAGATTCACAAGACGGAAAATAGGCACGATGAGCGTACAAAATTTACGACGTTCCACCGTATCTTTCGGAGAGGGTGAAAAAAATGATTTTACAACCTTGTGTTAAAACGCAATCTTAATGATTCGGTGAATTGTCTGAAGGCACGGGGTATAAATGCCTCTGATACTTGATCTGCGTTCTTTCTTCTGTTACCAAAGGGGATGAAATTGTCGAATGACCGAATTTCATCGACAAGGCTGTTCCGATAGGGGCTATCTTCCTAAAAAGTCATTGCGACACAATAAAACGTCCACAATTTTTAAAAGGTTATATAATTGGTGGACCGTCGCTCCCCCCAGACATGGAAATGGTCCTATTAAAAGAAACGTCCGAAGGAACTTAGGCCTCTCGACTCGCGCCAGGCACCCGGGCAGATCGACGGTACAGATATCGCACCGTTTTACCACATTCAAAAGGAAACGACACCGTTCCGAAAAACCACAGCTTGCATAACGAGCCGCAGCGAGACCGAACCCTTTTCGACTCGGAGCCTATCGTCACAGAAATTGTGACTTTTTTCAAGTTTCGGCAGTCGAATTTTCACTAGATCTCAACGTTTTGAGGTTATGTACAATTTTTTAATCGACGATATCTCGAGAACGAGGCACCGGATTTCAGTCATCTTGGTCTCATTCGACGCGGCTTTTCAAAACCTAGAACTGATCAAATTTTGGCTTCGATCGGTTCAGTACTTTTGGAATTATTTGAATGGCAAAATTCTAAGAAAAACGATGAAAATTACGATACTTCGAAAACGGATGAACTGATTCGGATGAAAATTAGTATCTCAAGGCTTTTTGGGCCGCTGATCACGAATCTGAAGTCAGATGAAGAAATTCAAAATTGCGAATCCAATATGCTGACGAAAAGTACTGAAAAAGTAGCGATTTTGATCGAATCTGAAGCTTAAAAATAGCAAATGAAAAATGCTGTTAAAAAATTCCAAAAATGTATCAAATTTCGATTGAAAGTTGGAGTTGTTAATAAACAAAACTTGACGGTAGATTCGCGGGATTGAAAATGGCGAATGTAATTCGCTGTCAAAAAATCTAGAAGCATTCAGATCTTGATGCAAGAAAATGTACCCCTAGAATTTTTTGGTCGACGAATGATTTCGCGAAAATATGAATTGAATTTTTTTTTCAGCACAAAAAAAAGATAAATATGAAGTTCAAGTTCAGGTCGTCACAATGAAAGAAAATCGCGTTGAATGATTTAGAGAAAATTAGGCGAATGCCCGATCGAATTACAATTTAAATTGGGGACATTGGTCAGGGTTTGTATTGCCGAATGAACGCGGTTTCATATAGTGAAAGTAAAGCGGTATAATTAACCCGCCTAATAAAACTTCTGCTTTAATTACCACGTCTTAATTTATTGTTATTATTACAGTGCCAAAATGTCCTCCGTATATAGAGGCTACATTATCTATAAACTATCTCGATTTATGGTTCTCGGACATTATTCGAACACATTTATGCTTTTATACTCGCACGAAATCGAGGATATAGAAACATTCACTCTAATATCAAGACCATAAATTGAACCGATTTTGGCTATCTTTTTCTAAATTCATATCACAGATCCTGAGACCGCGACGAACTCTGCTGACTCTATTCCATTTTTATTCCTCTCATCTCACATAATTATTCGGGTCTCAAATATCAAATTATCAACAGTCCATCCAATTAAAAGCGTAAAATTCTCGTTTTTTGGTTCCTTCTGCAATATTTTATGATCCGATTCAGCAATTATTGTAGCATTGGAAACCCATTTTTAAATAAAAGTATCATGAATTTTCATGTCATATGAGTATTCAGCCGAATTTTCGAAACAATCTGTGTATGAAATTGAATTTTCAAAACTGTTATATGAATATTAAAATATTGAAAAAGTTGAATTTTAATACGCAAAAAGTATATTTGCTTCATATGCATTTTAATGAAACTTGATACAGAAATTTCTAACAGTGTATAAGAAAACCTGTCCCGCGATATCTATTCGGTCTTTCTTTACCGGGAATAGAATTTCTCCCGAAATAATTAGAAGATGAAAAAAAAAATGAAATAAAGACACTGGGAAAGAAAATTTCGCGACAGACAGACACACAATGTGAATTATTCGAGTCGGCGGCGTAGGGTAGAGCGGGAGGGCGTTCTGTAAGTGCATCGCACGCGTACAAGAGATAAAAAAAAAAAAAAAAATGGAACTCGGAGCATAGCCTCCTTCTGTACGCGGGAATCCTGAACGGGAAGAGTTCCAGACAAGAGAATATAACAGCAGAAGAAAAATAAGAATTGGACAGACTCGAGCCAGTGGGTAATCTTAGCCAGAACTGAGACCGCGATGATCAACGTGCGAATTATTAAGGAGCGCCAAAGATTAGATTTTATTCGCGGAATTAGTACGGTATCAAAAGATGCTGAATTTAAAACCTCGGCTGGCGCGATTGCTTATAGAAAATTTACTTATCGTTTTAGCGATCGGTACAGCGAGATAATAAAAGGCCCTCGGGCGTACGCGATTATTCAAGCGCACCTGACAATCCGCGCTGCAATTAAAGTCTTCTTGTTCTTTATTTTCTTCTCATTTTATTTGTACGAATTCGAATATAAATAAATTCTACTTCGAATCTTTACCAAAGTGAATTTCGGATGGGATGCAATAAAGCGAGTGAAGAATCGAATAGACCGACGATCCTTCAATCTAATTAGTCCCAAGATCGAAGATTGTCTCTACTCTATATCCAATGGTCAAAGACTTATTCACTACTTTTACTCACGAGGACACCTGCTCTACATATAGGGGGACTAAAGTTCACCTGTAACAGAAATACGCTATCGCCTTTCGCCGATCGGAATGACGAACAGAAAAAAAAAAATAACACCACTTAACGTGACGTTCTCGTTTCTGATAAGAACTTGTAACATAAAATGTCTGTTAAACGATCTTCACGAACTGGAATTGAAGTTGAGGAAATCCGGAGGCAATTATAAAGCGAAATTATCATTTAACAGAAAAAGGTTCTTTTTTTTACTTTTATTTCAATCACATTCAGAAAATTTGAATCTTCTATTTTTCACTAATTTTACTTTCTTCTGGATAAAGCTATGACTTTAAAAAATAAGTTTTTGTTATTATTTTTATAAAGTTTATTCAAATGATTCAAATGATGAAATTTATTATTATTAACAGATAATAAAATGCATAATTATTAGTGATTGCATGTTTAATAATAAAGCTATATGATTGTCTAAAGAGTAAATTATAATTAATTTGATTATTGTTTGATTCATTCCTGAAGATTGATTATTGCGTTTCCGATTAACGATGATTGAAGGATTATTAAATTATTTCGGTTCTCCATTTTTGATTCGAAGTAGGCCAATTCTGTCTGAAATTTTTGTACGCAGACGTGTTTAAGGAATCAAACCGGGAAAACAAATTTTGAATAAAAAAGTCGAGCTCAAAGCGGCAACAATTTAATTGAAGTCGGAAAATTTTTTAATCAGATCAATGAAATTGAAAATTGAAATGATTTGATCTAGTTTTCGCGGTCTAATTTCCTCACCGCATTATTCCTCAATTTTTTTTCACCATCTGTAATTAAAACTGCATTGTTGCTAATTCTGACGTGTTAATTGTACAAGTAGGTAATTATGAGGCAGCAGTAAAACGTCGTACAACGTAATTAGCGACGTAATTACAACAAGCACCACGTGGCTCTTTCGCCGACAAGTTATTCAAGATGATCGACTTTTTGATCAACAGATGCATGTACGAATTCCTTAAAAATAACTTCCAACTTCCATCTTTTATCTGACGCTTCGTAATCGTTGGGTTCGTTCGTATAGGGAGAAGATCTTGAATTCCGATTATTTACGTAATCCTTAGCTCTTATAATATATTGTATAAACTATTTTCGGAAGTCTGGAGTGCGATCGCTAACTCGACGTGACAAGAATTTGGCACGGGCAAAGGAATCGGCCTCGGGCTAGCGGCTCTCGCCGCGGACCTAAGCTGCAAAAATTGTTCGTTCAAATCTGCACTTTTTCTCACGTATCCCGATATTCTTCCCTCTGTGATTTATTTTCAACTATAAACTCGGATAATATTCAGACCATCGCGGATTGTTTAGTCTCCGGTGCACCTCGAGACTCTGAAAAATCCGCTAAAATTTTCCTCCTCCACCTCAGGTTCTGCGCGCGGTGCTCGTTAAATTCGCTTCTGCACAATGAGCATCTTCAGCCATTTGCATCCGCGCTATTGGGACAGTATTATGACTACACGGTTAATTAATGCCCTCTGCTGGATTATATATTTCAGTACCAAGTTTCCGACCCGTGTGAAGCCATCGTAGTTGATTTCAAAGATGGGAGACTCTGCGGAGGTTGAGCTTCTTCTCTTATTTTCATTAAAACCTTCTGTTCTCCGGACAGGCTAATGCTTCGGGGATGAATTATGGACCGCACTTACCGCCGGTCGCTGCGGTTGACGAAATTCTTTTGTTCTTAGTTGCGTTTTTTTGTGCCGATCGATTTTTGACGGCGAATTTAATTTCGATCCGCGTTTCAGCAACGACGAATTTTCGGGGTGTGAGACGACGCGGTTTCTGTGACGCAGCGGACATCCGCACCGCGGTGCATGTGGGATGATTAATAGCGTCAAAATTCATATCTCATCGTCCCCGGCGAAGCCACCTACGAAGAGAGAAGAGAAGAGCGGCTTATTTTCCGCAAGACTCTCCACTCGTTGATGTAACAAATTGCCAGACAAGTGACAAACCTGGGGTCTCTTCTCTTCCCGCGAGCTAACCCATTGCGCAAGCCGCACCGCACTGTGTTATGCAGATGTGTTCAGATGCGCGAGTTCCGCAGAAGCTTATGTTAGATCAAAATCAGAAACTCGTCGCGAGTAGGTACCTACCACGCCCACGCTCCGGTCTCGTCTCCTTTATTTCTCTGTTTTGTAGAGGCTCTTTAGTCTGGAATCGCGTCTAGAATCGCCCTAGTATATTTAGACCTTCTTCGCGTTATTCGCACGCCTCGGTTATTGCGAACGACGTGCGAGGTCGCACCCTCAGCGTTTTAAGGATGTAGTTCGGGTTGGAAAACTATTTTCTACAATTGATACTCTACCGATGCCAACTTGTCGCCACAAGTTTTTACATCAAAACTAAGAAAAAAAACCACAATATATGATCCATATAAGCTGATAATTCGATGCGATGAACCCAAAAGGTCTCCGAAGAATCCACTGGAACTGGTACCGGCGATGAAGTACTTCAGTCACAGCAATCTCGATTTTTTTCAGTATCAGAATAGAAAGACGAGTAGATTCACTCGAGAAATTTGTTCCACAGTGACAAAAGTTCTCAAAAATGAAGTTAGAAACAATCATTTCCCCCAAAAAAGGCACCTTTTTGTCTTTTTTTTGTTCTTTTTTTATAAATATGAAAGTGATTCAGCTGGACTCAGTGACCAGACCTAAAAAAGCTCACGTGGAATTGTTCATAATATATCAAAGAAGATATTTGTGAAACTAAAAGTTGATCCGATAAATATTTCATCTTCAGTTGCATTTTGAAATCTGAAAAGTAGGTGAAAATTAGTTTTTTGAGATAATCAAAGATCAGTAAAAGGCTGCGTATCAATTGACAACCCCAGAAAAATATTCGTCCAAGTAAACTCGTATCGTTTTATATGTGGTGTTAGTTTGGTCCGATAACAAGTTCCAAGTATCTCATCACTCTTGACTTTTTGTGACTTGTATCACTCTCATTCTGAGCTGTGAAAATGGACAATTTTCACAGATTATCACCGTCGGGCCCTGATTAGAACAATTCAAAAATCAGATTCGTATTCGATCTTTGCAGATATTGATCGGTGAATGTATTCAGTAAAGAAATCGCTTTACTTAGGAACTTTTTTCAACCGGAACTACACCCTTAATCTCGGCGCTTGATCCTCCCGGCGATACCGAGATCTACCGTTTTATCTTTTATTCCATCTTTTTCGGTGACAGAAATCAAGTCGAATCAATGTTTGAACGGTTTTAGAAGTTCGTCGAAGCGTCAGAGCGCGGCGCGGGGGCAGACGGAGAAACCAGACGCGTCCAACATGTCATAATCAGCTGGCAGAAGTCGCAGACGGCGCAACGCGCGGCCCATTAGCCAGACAACGCCGTCTCCTGTTCAAACCGTCTCTCTTCACCCCACGGGCTGCGGCAATTGCAGCCCTGACGTCGCGACGCGCGACCAACTCACTCGATCTAATACCGAGACGCTAAGTATGAATTACAACAGGTATGTGCGTCAAGAGTCACTCATTCAATGAAATCTTGGCCCTATCGCAATTTTACTAAACGAGGAAAACATTTGAAAACTATAATCGTCAAACATTTTGCTGAAACCTGCACGGAAAGTTTGATCACTTTCCGCACTAGGGTGGAAAAAGTTCAGCGCATGCGCACATCGTGAATAATCTACTTTCTACACTAGGGCCTTTTGTTTTTCAACAATGCATAATTCATTTCTGACCGACTGTGACGTCATAATTCGCTTACTTCACCGCCACATATATTCCGATAAAAAACGAGAACTAGAAGAAGATACGAAGTGTGTCCACCGACGACACTAGATGGCGGGCTTGTCGTATCGAATAGTGACGTCACGTACTCGTGGCGCGAAATTCGAACGTTAGAGAGCTTTAGATTGACGATAAATAGTATTAGAGCGATATAACGATGCTCAATATATTTTTTGTTACCAGTTATTTATCGCCTCAATTAGTGTTTGCAATCTTCGTATCAGTGATTGTAATCTTGGATATCGTTTATAGGCACTTATATCAGAGTGAGAAAGAGATAGAAGAGTAATACCCGAGTTGTGAGAAGCGTACAAGTGACTTTATGATGATATAAATAACCGCGTAGTCTATAAGCTCGAGTAAGAGTTAGAGTTTGGGTGCAGCTACGACTCCTGTTTGTCGTTTGCGGTTTTTGCAGTTTCAGTTGTCTCATTTTCTATAAGGTGCTTTATGCTATGGGAGCTGATACAGATACGAAGAGACACGATTCAAAAATACGCTAATTTATTCGGAAAATGTACGATTGTTCGCGTAGCGTGAAGACAATGCAGTTCTGGCTGTCATCGCGAGAATCGCGAAATGCTAGAGCGTTAATTTAAATAATTACTCTCGGAATACTGCACATTTTCAGCGTTAACGAACGGAATCACTCGGGGAATCTCCTCTTCTGTTGGGGGTACCTGGTTTCATTCCACGATGCGCACTGTCTAAGTAATAATTATACGCCAACATCGAGAGATTTAGCGATGCTATACATATATATATATACACACTCGCCCAACAGTTTCTTAATTTACGGACCCGGCAGCTGTCTCGCAATATCGTCACTCGAACCACATCCCATCGCAAAAATATTTTAATCAATCCATTCGCGTTATGATGCGTGCGTTAGATTATTCAAATATGGCGGGGAAATTGTGAACTCTGACGTCACGGTAGTTCGAAAAGCTTTTCTAACTGACCTATTAACTTGAATATTGTTTTAATGCTGCAGAATCATTTGATCCGTATAAAAATGAAATATTTGCAAGTGGATATCGAACAAAATTAGTTCATGTTTGTTTTTTTTCATTCAGTTGGTAATCGATTGCCGCATCGTGGCGTTGAATCAATATTGATAGTTAATGTTTCTTTTTTTCTTTAACGATTAATAGCTTCGAGTATAAAGGTAGTTGTTAGTTTAATAGCCAAGTTCCACAATGCATTGAGAAACGTTAACGCCTATTTCCTAGAAACATGGTACATGTCTGTTTAAACCACTTTATTTGTATAATTAATTCAAGGATTATGCAGCTATAATGGCTAATGACTACCGTTAACTCGACCGCGTCGGAGGGAAAACCTGGGTAATTTATCTTCCCTCTTCTGTATAATCTCTGTTATCTTATCCGTTTTTCTGTATTTATTTGTTTGTTCGTTTTTTATCACGACACCCCGCGATTCCGTCAAGTATACCTGATCAGAATCCCAAAATGGCCTATCGGCCAAGTGCCGACGCTAATCAAGATGACAGAGGTAGGAAAATCACTCGCTATTTTATTCTGAACGCTGTTTCGTGTTCCGAAAAACATGTCGTACAGCCAAAGGCGGGAAATCTAGATTTGAATTTCCGTACGCGGCGCAAAGTGGGATATAAAAAATCTGCCACGGTTGATTGTTCGGGACAGTAAACTGAGCGTGCAGACCAAATTTCAGCAGAAAATATTGAAAATTGTAGAAGTTATTAAAGTTTGAAATTTTATATTGAAGACAAATGTGGCACGATCGCATAGAGGGACTTTTTGATCCGCTTGCGTGTTGGACTAGCCTCGAGTTTTTGAAGAACGTAGGACAGAAAAGATATTCCAAGCTTGGTCAATTTTGCGAATTGTGCTAAAAATTAGCTGTGTATGCTAAGAGCACAAAAACGCAGTGCGGAATGAGGTGAAAGAAACCGGGGAATTCGCATCCCACGCACGAGTCGAGGGTTTGTTCGAGGATATCCTTGGGGCGATTTGTGCCGTAGGAAAAACAAGACGAAATAAAAAATATAAGAATGTGTACTTTGTCTCGATACGATATACGACCGATACTCTCTGATGAATTACTGGGCGAACTTGTTGTAAACTACCGGACAGTAAATCCCGGCGATATAAATGACACCGAGGTGTCGCAGATACCGAGTATAGGGAGTAGCAGCATGCGTGGGCGATTATTCGAGATAATGCGCTCGATATTATGTGGGATGTTTTTCTGTAAATTATTACCGACGGTATATATCATTGCGCAAATGATATCTCCATTGTCTTTACATTCGCCAAATGAATAGCTCGCGATCGTGACGCCGTAAGTGCGGAGTGATCGCTTCAAAACCGACCCGATTCGTCAACGTCCCACCGGATTAGGCCAACGCTGATATTACATCGGCAGACCGATAAATCGATACACGTATACTCGACGAATAACGACTCGAGACACGTTAAGCCGCGAGCTGGACCATTTTTTCCTCCTTCTTCTGGAATTCGAACGATTCGACGCGTTACACATATCCTATGTTCGATGGAATTACCCCAAGAGTCTAAATACCTACGCAAAATCCTATCTGCAATTGTAATTACGACGATTAACCCCCCCTTTCTCACCTGGGATCGCGATCGGTGCTGTAACACACGAGAGGATTACACAACTCTAAAGAACGTTGCATAAACTATACGGTGGTTCTAAGTCCAGGAACTAAATGTCAGACCTCACCGTTTCACCCGCGACACAAAGACTCCAGGTAGGGTCAGGGAGCGTAGGAAGGTGGCTTGTTAGGAGTTTATAAAACACCCAGAAAAGACAACCGGAAAAAGACACTGTCTACTAGTAGTTTCTTCATATTGAAGCTCATTGTCAGAATGCTGTTTGCCATACTGAAAATGGTGATGAGATTAAAAAAATGATATAATGTAGTTTGTGAAACTGAACAATTATATTTGAAAAATCACATAGGCATGGCTCTCCAGATATAATATGAAAGAAATTACCTACATGATAAAATATATGGTTTACCATATGATTTTTGATACATTGTAACTGATAAACCGTGCCTATATGATTCATTGTGTGATTTTTTACTCATTTGGTTTGAATTCACAAGATAAATTCATTCACAACATTATATGATTCAACACATCAACATTTTCACTAGGATCGTGTTTCGAGAACCTTGCGGATTGTCTGGATCTTACACCGAGCAAGGTATCGAAAAACTGACAAAGTGCCTTTTTCGAAACGGTAAAATGAGAGCAGAAACCAAATTTCAGCAAAAAATGTTGAAAATTGTGGAAGTTATTCAAGTTTGAAGGTTCGATTTTGAGGTTATGCTCGGCCATTCGAGGCAATTGACACACAAAATCCTACAGGATCTATTGTTTGGGATGCTAAACTGAGTGTGTACACGGAATTTAAACTTTTAATCACTTCGGGATTCCCTATGTGATTATCCAAACTCAAAAAAGCGGTCCTGAATTTTTTTAGATTCTCTGAAATTTGACTTTTTTCAAAATGTAGAAGAATACTAAAAAATCTACTTTTTCATTTCGAGATTTCAATTTTAACACCCGTCCAATGATGGACCGATTTTTCCATCACGTTTTAAAAATTATGAACAAAATTTTCAACGATACAAAAATATTCAAAAAATTCAGTGATCAATTCTGAATTTGAAAAAATTTTTTAAATTACTAAATTTGTCGATATTCTTAGAATACAATAAAGAAAAAAAGATTGAAAACTTTTTTAAAAAATGAAGAGGAGGGGAAGATAAGACGCAGGGTAGCGCGTACGTCGTGCTAGGATGTTAGAGACCGCCGTGGTAAAATGATATCGCGAAGATCTATGCCCACACCTTCTCTGACGAATAGAGGCACTAACGAAGAGGCTTACGGCTCTCTTATCTAGAAAATTAAAGAAACAACCATCCCGGTAGAATTACGAGGGTGACTAGCCGCTGGTGGCAGAGGTTGGTGTCCATCAAGAAAACCTACGAGGTTCAGGGAACCGGGGACTCGGCGTTGGAGCAGTAAAACGGTCAGGGGTCACGGAGGAAAAGGGACGAGCATGCGAAGCTTGTCCGTCAAATTCCCGGTTAGACTTCGCGGTCCGATCTTCAAATTCATGACCATAATCGATCGCGTATATCGTAGAGGCGCCTAAAGGCGATTCTTGGAATCGATAAGTCGCGCAAAGTGCGATTGACAAGCGTATATAACTCGATTGAATAGAATCGACGGACAAATAAATTAATTTTGTTAGAGTGGCTCCCACGCCTCGCCCACTCCTGGACGATGTACGTCTCAATCGGTCACTCAACGGTTAATATATTGATGGACGTGCGCATTTAAACCCGGCCAAACCCAAACCACGAACGAAATAACGCTACGAGTCGGGATCGAACCCACGTCCACGGGAAGGAAGCTTCCCCTTATTACTTCCGGATCCTGTTATCAGTAGATTGTAATTAGGATCATTGATTGAACAGCTCATTGATCGAACAGCAGAAAAAATCAAATCCTGTCACTACGGTGGTAATTAGAAGGATTTGGTGACACTGTTCCAGTTATTTAGGAAGCTAGTATTATCTGGTGGAGCTCTAAGAATTCTTTGGTGGACTATTGAGTCGACTAGAGTGATGAATGTGGTGATGAGACCGGAGTGTCTTCTGCACTGGTCGAAAAAGAGTCACTCATCAGGGAGTGAAAATCTTGCCAGTCGGAAAAGAGTGAATAGTCACTCCAAGGAATTTAGAGAGTTTCAGATTCGATATGTACAAAAGAGAGTTGATTTTCAATTTCCTGAGCAGATAGAATCCATGATAAATACTATTTTCAGTAGATGATGAATTCAGCTTGAAAAAACAGCACTTTCCGTTGAATGATCGATAACTGGACGTTTACCAACATTTCACTTCTTCCTGTTGGGATTTTAGATATTACATAAAAAACGTTGAAAAACAACGTATCTGGGCCTGGGCCTTCGTACCCTGTATACATATGTACGTATATCTACGTACCGGTAGACAAAAAAATAATTGATTTCTTCATCGATTTGCTCGGACACGGTGCATTCGTTGTAGCTGGTGGGTATGTGTGTACATATCTAGCCAATATAGTTGCGGTCGCCTACGTGCCTGATAGTCGGATTGATCGACGTATCGAATCGGCAGCATTGTCGAAATATATCAAATAATAATCGACGGAGCCTGTTTCGTTTATGTTATATCAAAGTGTGCCTTTGCAGGACAGCTCAATCGAACCGAGCCTTTCTCTCCCACACACTCTCTCTTTCTCTTTCTCTTTCTCTTTCTGCTCGATTGCCCCAGCTATCCTATCCTATCCTATCCTATCCTGGCTCGTACCTCATCGACGTCTTCCATTCGGCTAGATTATTTAATTAATTCCTAATCGATACTGATTGACACTCGCGATAAACGTTATTACGATTTCACACCACTGGGTTGATTGGCCAGGTAAGTAGTCGTCAGTCGTTAAACCCTCGATCATCGATTAAAAATTCAATAATTAAAACTGTACCGTTGAACCTTTTATCAATTTCTCATTTGATGTTGAATTTAAGAAGAAAATAAAAATAAATTGTTATAATTGACTAGCAATCTCAATTACGAATTGAGATGCTACGATATCAAAAATTCGAATTAAGATTGCGATTCTTTTCGATTAGTTCGATTAATCGTAAGTGCGGTTGGGCCATTGATTCGATATTTATCTCCAGTCCGACCAAAACGAATCGATGATAATAATTGAATTAGCATATATGTATGATATAAAAGGATGCGATAATGAGAAAAAATAAAAACTACCGTCCGATTGAACATTGATGCAGTTTAAAATCTCGTCGCGGCGCAACGGATTAATGAAACTCGGGTTCTGGTTATCAGAAGCGGTCCGATCATTCAGGTGGACGTCCAATTAAATCAATATACTCACTTGGTTACCGCCCCGAAATGAATAAAAAAAAAAAAAAAAAGAAGAAGCAAAGTGAAAATGTATAAACGAGAGAAGAAAAAAGGCCATCGACTTATCTAACCGAAAAAGATCCAACTGGCCGGTCACGTAGCGACCTTGTGTGTAACGCACGTTAATTACACGAGGCCATTAGCATTTAAATGACTTTTTAATTACAAATGGCGCATGATAATTTAGCTGTACAGCAGCAGCCGGTCATGGGACTGACCAAAGCTGAGATGAGATAAAAAAGAATCTTGCTACCGCGGATCACGTGGTGGGACCAATGAAAATGTGACGTGAGTGGAATAGGTACTGTGCCATACCCGATTCGTTTGCATCTCTGTCTCGTTATTTATGGCTACTCTATACCCGGCCGCTAAATACCGTGGGAGCCTCTAATCCCCCCGGTCAGATTCGAGAATTCGTGGATCAAAAGATTATTGACCATCTCTACGATCCGGCCTCCAGCCTCGAGCGATCAGCCGCAGGCCGATATGGGAGAGTCAAGGTCGTTTCGAGGATTGGGAAAAGTGTCCAAAAAGTAAAACGTGATTCAACTAATTTTCCCTACTCCAGAAATTGTTAATATCTTATCAAAAGTTTTTTTTCAACACTTTCTTATGAATGAGATCATATGAATGAGGGAAACTGAGATAAAAAAATCCTGTGACAAGTTACGGTCAGTTATCGAAATTTAGCGACAATCTAGTCACTCTTTTGCTGATAACTTGACCAAAAAATGTTTTTTCTCAATTTCCCTCATTCACACGATGAAGGATTGCTTTTCAAAGAAAATGAGACGTCGAGGAACCTAATCGGATCAA